>JBCFYV010011164.1:35464020-35829020 GCA_039000515.1 Timema cristinae
TTAAAAATTTGGTTCAAACATATACACAAAGAAATGGTACCGTTTAATAAGGTGGTTTGTTTGTTTTCATCAATAAAACTTTAATAGGGGTAGTTTACTAAAAAGTTAATTTTAACATTTTCTTCAACGCTATAATACACAAAATAAGAAAGTCTGTGAGATTATTTCTTATCATTTATTTTAAATTTTATTCTCTAGTAAAATTGCAATTACAAAGAAATTTACTACAATTCCACCAGGCTCAAATATTTTTTTTGTTAAATACAATATTTTAGCTTAGAGTAACTTATTTAAAACTAACGTATAGTTTAGTTTGGTTTTAATTAAACTGAATGATGCCTCAAGGAAGGTTTAACCTATTTTTATAATCAAAGGGTAGCCACGGTATTAAGAGCTCCCACTCACTCCTATAGACCTTTTTCAGTTATAATCCAAATAACGTTGAGGTAAAGTTATTTGCATATGAACTGTAGACAGTGTTTACCAGAACGGGTTACAGAAAAGATTACTTCTAGAGATACATACTATAAAATAAAAAAAAAGAGGAAAGGGGGAGAGCAGCCCAAAAATCTCTCCTTCCTTTTTATCTCTCTTCGTTCTCTGCATCGTATTTATAATCCGCCATCCCTTACATAAGCAAGCATCACCATACCCAAGAGAATGCGTCGCCAGTTTAGAAATTTCCTGGCAAATAACGCCCCGTTCTTAGTTAATCTCAACTAACAGCTCATTATGAGAGCCCCAGCCTAAGACAGAGCGAGGAGGGGACGGGGAAAGAGAGAGAAAGAGAGAAAAGCGCGCTCAGGAACAAAAGCGCGGCTCTTTAATGAGTTCGTCGCGTAGTTTCGTCCCAGGGTACCTCGAACGCCCTACCCCCCCCCCCCTTCCTTCCCCCTCCAACTAACTCAAACACTGAAGGGCCGTCTTTAATGGGGACTGTTAATTCGTGCTTATACACTACTAACGTCGTGGTAATTCCAATTTCAATTAGGGCAACGTTTTAGTGAAAAGGCTCCGCGCGGCTGTGGCTGAACGCACTTAGAAAAGGGGTTGAGACGGGGTGAGAAAGAGAGAAAGGGGTAAGTAGAATAAAAAGGAGAGCTGGAGTGTAGTACGACGAGGTAAAGAAAGAAGGGGAAGGAGAGTACGTACGCCAGGAAAACAAAGATGCGATATAATCGTATATGACGTGTTTCTGTTTACAACGTAAAATGACTGTCGACAAATTAATTAGCTTGGGTTTTGCTCTCGAGGGAAAATAAGAAGGGGTTGGAGGGTGTATGGAGGGTTAAAGGGAGGAGGGAGGGACTTACAGGAATAGGATGGGAGGGGTTAAATTTGTAGGGAACATTTACTAGGGTTTGACGAATTGAAATAAACAAACTGTAGAGGATTGGTGACAATGGAAAAATGAGATTTGGTTTTATAAAATTTTAATAAAATGTAATCCTTGAAGATAAACAATTGAAAGTTAAAATTATGAGCATATTACTTAACTTATATTTAACTTATTGGGGTTTTTTGATTAAAAAATATGAATGTGTTGTTTCTTAAAGTTTTTTTGTGAACCAAAGCTTGCTTCAATGACACGGTGGTCTAATTTGAAATACAGAAGATGTTTGGGAGATCAAGTTGTAGGCTTATTAAACTTGGGTAAACCTATTTATTTTAAAAGTAAAAAGTCAAGTCTGCTATATAAATAATAGTTTGTTTTCTTAGCTATGAACTCCTACCATTCTTAACTAATTTATATCAATTGTTTTAATATTGCAAAATAAACTTAATTAAATTCTATCCCAACACTGGTTTGTGACTAACTTAAAAGATAAGATAAAAATGAGTTAAATTATTTAATTATTAAACTTTAAAATAACTCCATAGTGTGAGCCCACGATCGAGCAATACCGACCAAGCGGCTGTCACCGTTAGCAATTAAAGTGCCAAAATTTGCAGACAGGGATGGTCATATAGTCAGCACATCGAACCCTTCAGCCATTAATCTCAGTTTTCTAGACTGAGCTGCACTGATTTGACACCTTTCCAGACCTACTTGTTCACAGAAAAATTCTGGAATCTCCAGAGCTCGAACCTGGAACCTTTGGATCTGTAGCCAGGAACTCTGACTATTAGACCACAAAATTAAAGATAGTTTTAAAATAATACATGGTAACGGAAATCAAACTCAGGCCTTGGGATTAGTGCACCATTATCTTAGCACTGAACTATCCTGGAGTCGTCCCAAGCTCAGGGTCAATCTTCACCCATATTTTAAGGCAGTACCTACCACAGATACAGAGATTAGCGTGATATTGGTGTGAATTGTAATTTCAAAAATGATGAGAGAATACTAGACATAGTCGATGACCTGGTGGTCTAGGGGTAAGGTGTCAGACTTCTATGCTGGCGGCTGGGGTTCAATCCTCGGTCCCGGCACAGATTTATCTGATTACCAAACCCTTCCTTCACCTCTGACAAGACATCTTGTGAATGTGTGGAATGCCAGGCCTCCACCGTGGTTCGGATTCCACGTTAAACTGTAGGTCCTTCATTTCATCTCACAATCACCCTACCATTACACATTAGCGTAAGTGCGTATAACCCGAACGGGTAGTAAGACGCGGTGCTAATAATAATAATAATTCTAGACATAGTTGTAAGTCTATAAAAATTAACAGTTCCTCATGATGTATTGGTAAGTACACATGGCTACGAGTCTTGTGGTCCCGGATTCATTTTCCCACCTGGTACAGTGGGTATTTTTTTCTCGAAAGGGGTACCATCCCAACAGTCACCAAGGGTTTGATTAATTAGGCTTAAGTTAAATTGTGTTTCCACTGGTTCCACACTCTCATACTAACTATCACCATCATCTAATATCATCAGGACATGGAAAGAGCCTCACGGAAATAATATACGATTAGTGCATTTGGGCGTCACCTTGGCAACGGTACATTAGTACTGGCTAATCTTTACACTACTGGGCTACGAATGTTATAGCCTAAACGAGCAATATTATTATATTTATTCTATTCAAAGTAGGCAAGTTTAGTTTTGGTAACCGGATTGCGTGAGTGTAAGCAACTTGGTGGAAATAAAAGGTCGAGTCGTTTGTAGAACGCGAGTACTTAATAGACGGAATTGATATCTTAATTCGACTATCAATAATTATATTGTGTACAAATCTAATAAACAAAATATAGTGACGTGTCTGGGCTACCTCAATCTGTAGCTGAGTTTGCGGAGAGATTAGCCATTACTAATCTACCGTTGCCCTGGGTAGAACCGGATGTACTGTACATTTTTTTAAAATTTGGTTCTAAAAGTTGTTTGGAGTTTAATAAAGGACCATATTTCAATTTCATATTCGAGAATATCAGAGGTGAATGGAATAAATCTATAGGGGGGGGGGGGCAAATTTATTCAAAGGAGGATTAAATTATTTCCATGTGGGAAGTGTCTCCCCTGAGTCCTCCCCCCCCCCTTTTCTCAGGTTTCCCCACCATGACAACTATAATATTGTTATCATAAAAATGTTGTTGGATTATAATGGTTTTGGATTGTAAATATCTTGTAATGCAATCTAGATATAAAAGAAGAACAGTTACGATAGACCTGCATCTATTAACAAACAACATAATCTACAGTTTGCGCTGTAATTCAATATACCCCTCTGATAAAATTTGTCACCCCACTATACTTATACATTTGTTTTTATACTTTGTAAGAATATTTTACAATTTATTATTTTTGGTGAATTAAAATATGCTTTGAATATCGTCCGGGACATAACAAGCTATTTTTTCGTGCGTGTCAGTACACTTTGTTTTCATTCACAATAACATGGAGCGTAGGGGTGTGCGAAGCTTCGAAAATTTCGAAACCAAAGCGAATCTTTGTGTACTTCGTATTCGATTCAAACCCATGTATGGCTTCGGCAGCTATTCGAAGCTTCGTCTATTATTCGAAGTCTAGTGATTATATTAAACTTATATTTTACATCAAATAATAATGAACTGAAATTACCTCAAGAAATAAAATATATATTTTTATCGTTTTGAGTGTTAGAAAAAGTTTGCTTTATTTTATTTTCTTGGTGGAACTTGGAAAATTTCCATAATGCTTTGAATTTTAAGACTCCCATAACCCCCCTTGATCACAAACATTAATTAGTACCAACATAAGATGAATTTATTCCTCTTGAAAGTTGTAGATTAAAATAAATAATGAAAGTTTTTTTATTTTCAGCGTGTTTAATTACATTTTTGAGGTGTTTCTTTAATATTGAAAATATTTTTTAATAATCTTAAATTCACACAAGCAGCCATTTCATTTGTTTAATACATGCATCAGTATGTTCAATTCAAATTCCTATTAATGTGTAAGTAGTGGCTGAAATGAGAGTTCCAGCGCACTTTCTCCCATAAAGTTAACATTGATCCTCCTCCCTGAATGAGGAGGATCACTTTCTCCCGGAAGAGGATCACTTTCATCACACGGTGTAAGATATCCTTGTCCAGGTATCAGTTTAGCTAACGTATTGCCATAGCCTCACAGTCCTGTTTTCAAAGACTAGCACCGGATGTCAGTCACACTAAAATATTATAATAATATCAACGAGACATCAAACCCAGCCCTCTGATCAAATAAGTAGTTGTTATTGAGTCTTACTATTTCTTTCGGA
Source organism: Timema cristinae (assembly GCA_039000515.1). Taxonomy (NCBI): domain Eukaryota; kingdom Metazoa; phylum Arthropoda; class Insecta; order Phasmatodea; family Timematidae; genus Timema; species Timema cristinae. Next base: position 35,468,702 of record JBCFYV010011164.1, read on the forward strand.
TTATACGTTAAATAATCTATACTTAATATTATATGTCAAAAACAGTTTATATTATTCCTTCTTATTCCTGTGTATTACCCTTCATATCAAAAACGATCACATTGCTCCTTCCCATACAGTCAGTGAGTAACTTTCTCCCACATAAGAAAAGCATTGATCAGTGGCGTATCTGGAAATATTATTTTGGGGAGGGGAAGATGTTTCTAAAATAGTTACATTATTAATTGGATAAAACTTTTTATAAATCACTTACATTTTATTATAATATTACTACGTATTGGTTGTTACTCGTTTATCCGTTTATTAAAAAGTTTCCCAGGAGGCACTGCGAGGAAGCGAGTAACGTCACCTTCCACCTATAACTAATTTTAACCAAACTATTTAATTTTGATAAAGCCGTGCTGTTTCACCTGATGAAATCAGGCTATGATACTCCCAAGCACTCGAGAGTTTTACATAATAAAAATATGTATTTCAAAGGAAATACACAAAGTTCCTTTTCAATATACTTTAGTAAAAAACAAAAGCTGGAATATATATATATGTCTCCATTGGTGAACACATTTGTCTTATTTTGCAGTGACCATATGCAAGAGTGAGGCATCCATTATCTAAAATAGAGCGTTTATCATCTCCTGGTGAAAGTGCAAGTTTATTCAAAGAGATACTATACAATTGATGTTCCTCACTTCTTATCATGGACATATTGGCATAGCATAAAATACCCTGCTTTAAACATTTTTTATAATGAAAATGTTTAATTTTCTTTTTTAGAGTTGTTTTTGATACACATACACATTTGCCTACTTTTTCCTCCTCAAGACTCTCCTTTTGAATGGAGTAAAGTTTAGGCCGAGGTCCCACAAACTCTCGAATACACTCTCCATTCATCTCATCCTTCATTTTGCCCAGAGCTTTTTTTTTGCATATACTGTGCAAAAAATGTGTTTCTATAAAGTCTGAAGTGTCGAATCGGTCTATATTATCAAACATATCTACATACACATTTTCTGTTTCCAGTTCGTAACAGAGTGAGTTTGTGTCTGTGAATAAGAGCTTTGCATTTTGTCCATATTTCCTCTTAATATAATTATAATGAAAGTTATACATGATAACCTTGCCTATATCTAAGATTGTAAAGCCTGCATAGATAGGCTTATTTAAAAGTAGGCTTATTTTTCTCATGTGAACCCCAACTAACTCTTCCGTGAAGATTGAATAAGCAATAAATGCTGGTGAAGCAATATCCTTCTTTAGTCTTTTTTCATTATTTAGTAATTGAACATTTACACGATGTATTTGATTCTCCATCGACTTTCCAAATACTTCATTGTTCATGAGTTTGAAAAAGTCCTTTTCAAATCCATTTATTGCATTTTTTCGTCGAGATGTATTAAAATCAATATATGGCTTCAACCAAGCGCTCTGATTGAAAGTTAGGACTCGGTGTATCTTTTTAAGCTTCATACTCAAGGAAATATACAGTATTAAATTACGGTAGTGTACCACATAATTTTGTTTACTGTTTAGGTTGGGCACTAGCTTTTCTGTTTTCCCGCCGATGAAGGAGTTCAGCTTGGATTGTATATACTTAGAGAATGGGGATAACATCTCAGAAGTAACTATGACTTTTTCAGGAGTAAGTGGATAGTCACTGTGCTCTTCATGAATTTCCTCCGGGTACTCTAGATCCACTTCTAATATATAACCCACAGTGCTATCATCAACAACTGAAATTATATTGAGCTCTGCTATTTCAGTCTTGTTCAACCACCTAAAATTACTCTGAGGAAGACAATCAGACATAACAGTCCCATATAGATTATTATAATAATCCCAGTATATGATATACTTACCTCCTTTTCAGGATTAAAATCCATCATATCAGGGTTGTTTCCTTCAGAATATCTATTAGAAACCATAAACACCCCACCACGTATCCCTTTTTCAATGAATAAATGCAATTCAGTGTCAGTTAGTAGCTCCAACTCAGCCTTGGCCATCTTAAAAAATGCTGCTCATGCTAGTCCAGGGCTTGTGCAAAAATTTAGACAGTCTAATTTATAATACTCAAAACATAAAGAGCGAAAGTTTTCGAAGACGTCTGCTAAAAGTAGAACATCACTTAAAACGTATAAATTTTGATAATCTTCCATAGTGTTCATTTCAAAGTTTTCCCACACCGTTTTAGCATGAGCGTAGTAACTTTCTGAAATATGCTCTTGGTGTATCTGATTATAGAATTCGGATTTTGGTGGTAATTGACTATCTTTCAGTTTATTACTGCAATCCATGTAGTCATATGGGAACACACCTTTTCGTAGCAGTAGATCTACTTTATCAAAAGGGATATTTTCACGGAGTATTTTAAATTGAGTTTTCCCAACATGCAACCAATTTTTCAAGAGATGTGCTTAAAAACTGGAACGAGTTTATAAATTGTAAATAGCCAAGACTGAATGAGATATACTTATCCATATTGTTTGGAATACATGATATTCTTCTGTCTGTAAACTTCCCAATTTTCTCCATGATAATATGGGCGTCATAATTTTTTAAATTGTGTAAAATGACGGGTATTCTCTTGGTAAATTGAAACTGAATATTACACTTACTATGAGATGCACCTCGATAAGCTCCACTGAGATGACAGTGTTCAGGGACGCGGTCTTGACCCAACTCCTTCTCACAGATACTACATACGCTAGCTGAGATAAATTAATTTTATTGTTCAGGGGTGATGTGTATATGCACAACATTTTTCTTAATCTCGATGATCATGGTTTCTTCTTCAACATGTTTATGAAGAAAGATATCCACAACATTTTACCCACTATATACAACAGGAGGTTTCACACATTTACCTTCGGAATCGATGACTACATATGCAAATCCTGATGGCGTATGCTTCGTCTTTATTGTAGTTGAAGAGTGTATCGGGGTTAAGTGCACACCCTGATATTTTAATATTAAAACACTCAAAATCTGCATAGATCACATACGGGATTTTTAGCATATGTTTATATGTCGAAATTTTCAATATTTTATCCTCCTCCTCGGGCATTTGTATCTTCTGAGCATCAAAATCAGCACACCGTCACTATGCTCATCCCTGAGATTTTCATTAGAAAATCTATGCAAACAATATTTGCAATAGTATGATTCACCATTGTGACTGGTCAGCGAGCTTAGCAATCTGCTCAAGTTCTTAATAAGACAATAAGGGCCCCCCAGCCACATTGGAAAGAAACAACAAATCCACGTGATTGTCACGACTGACCTTAGTTATCCTCAAAGGGAATATTTCCTCTTGGTAGCCATACGCATTAATAGATACATTATTTTGTTTTTCGAACTTAGTTATGTGCGGTATTTGCACAGGATATTCAATACCATCAATATTTAGTTTACCTTCCAGTGATATATATTTATTCACTTAATTAGCATCCTTGTCAGCTGGGTATAGAAATGCAAGCACAAAACAAAGAAAACATTTACTGTCAGAATTTCTTATATTAATTAGAACATTCTTATTTCTCAACTCTTCTGGTAATAGAATATAGCTGGAAGCAGCCAAAGGAACATATTTATCTAGTTTAAGCTCTAAGTATTTCACATGGTCCTCAGACACACCACTTCCTTTGTGGTGGAAAGAAGAAGCTGCTTCAATCATGTAAGTGCATGCACCCTCAATCTGTGATTTTAATTCGTCAGGACTTAGAGTGACCATACACTTACTGCGAAAGTAAGGGGTGATTGTTTCATCTCCCTCCCCTCCAACACGAAAGTACTCTACACAGGCAGATGTGTACCATTTAAAATTACCCATTACATTAAGTTGTTGAACAAGTGTTGCTTCCAACTTCCTTTTAATTTCGTTAATAAAGGCAAAAAACAGCGAGTCTTTCGAGGGAGAGAGCTTGATGATTTTGACTCTACCATTCAAAGCTTCTGAAAAACTACAGGGGTCGTAATCTTCATCAATACCAAGATTCTCAATAAATTCCTGCTCTCTTGAGTTTGAAACGTTGGCAACACTTCCCAATAATGTTTCAGTATAGTTATTTAACTTATGTTGTAATAGATTATCCCACCGTGAAAATATTTGACTACATTTATCACACTCGAATGACTTCACTTACCGATTATGGGAGGAAACATGTCGCTGTAAGTTGTCACTCCAACTAAAAACTTGTACACACTCATCACACCTGTTAACTCCACTCCCGTGTTGTAAACGCATATGACGTGCCAGGTTGGTAAGCTTGGTAAAAGATTTTTAAACAGTTCTTACATAGGAAGACCATTTTAACCCAGTGTGTTGTATGAAAATCAACAGATAAAATATTAACTATAGAGCTTGCTCTATGAGAATAAGTAGATAAAATCTTAATGATAGTTGACTTGACAGTTATTCACTAACACTTCTCTAGACGCGGAAGACAAAATTCACACAAGAATATACGAGCATTTGACGAAATCCTTCACATAGCGTGAAAAACGTTTAAGTCCTTATATCGAATTATAAACACTATTTGTCTGTGAGTAACATCCAAATGGTACACCTAGAAATAAAATCAATAAATATAGTAAATATTGTATGGTAATACATGCGTTACCGTCTGAATCCTTCAATATATCACTATTTACGAGTAAATTATTATGTTATATCAAACTTATATTCATTTATTAATAACTTTCATTCTGTGCCATCTAGTGAGGAAAATTGGTACTTAAAATTTCTCAATGTCTTGTGTTAAGCCGTACATATAAGTATCAAACAATTGTATCTATCACTACTCATACAATAATTTAATTACACTAATGGGGGGTAGGGTAAGGAAAGGTAAGTGTACCCGCATTTGGGTGGAGGGAGAGTTTGAAATAATGTAGTGAAAATACCCTCAGTTTAATAGGGTTGTGACCGAATGGAAAGTCTATTAGAAAACCTCCCTTAATTGACTTGGCGCTGACGATGGAATCTATAATATATATAGCGTGTAGTTGTTTAGCAAATTTATTAAAACTTATAAAAAATATATATTCAGGGGGTAGTTTTCAACTCTCCCTCCACGCAAATGAGGGTTCAACTTTCCCAATTCCTAATCCATTAGCGTATAAGATGTGGTGCTAAAAATGTGTCGAGTTTGTGTGTACAAGATCACAAGATAATTACATTTTAGAAACAGATTATGGGATGGTCAGGGTTTGATCCCGCAGCAAGTTTTTTTTTTCGGGGGGTAAGTTTTCATAAATCGTTTTCCACTTCCAAATAAGAAAAATTGAGATAAATTCCCTTTTTCAGCCTAGATATTTAAAACTCTGGGAGTCTCTGTGAGTATTATAAGTTTTAATATATTTGTTTGAGGATGTACTGGAATAACATATAAGACTATTCCCAACCTTTGATTTTACATTAATTTTACGAGTAAATAAAAATGTTATTATAATTAAAATATTACTTTACATCACAATTTTTTAAAGTTAGTAAAGACCAACTCAAAATGAAAAATTACGCACAAAAAATACATTTGAACTTTTATAATAAAGGTAACTTCGTATTTACATGTGAAAAAAAAAAGTTCAACTTTTCGCTCTGTAGAAATATTTTGCAGGTTAGATGGTGCTGCCAGTCATTTGCTATTTTTACCATAAAAGTTCAATAGTATTTTTGTTTTCGTAAGTTGGTAGCGTATGTTCTGGAACAACATTACATTCAATTTAAAATACTAATGTTTAAACTTTTCGTAAATAATAGATAGGTTATATATTGTGATTTTAATTTAATTTTACGAGTAAATATGAATGTGTTATTATTATTATTATTATTATTTAGCACCGCGTCTTACTCCTCGTTCAGGTTATACGCTTAAGTACTAATTACGCTAATGGATTAGGAATTGGGAAGGTTTAATTAAAGGAAGTGATCCCGTATTTGCGTGGAGGGAGAGTGGAAAACCATTTAGAAAAAATCTCCCTCAGTTCACCCGACCGAGATTCGAACCCTGATCTCCCTGTCCTCAGCAGTCGGGCTAAACACGACTAGCGCGTTAGCCAACTACGCCACCGAGGCGGGTACATATAAATGTGATTATAATATAATTAAAATATTACTAACTATATTACTTTACCTCACCATTTTTTAAAGTTAGTAAAGATCAGTTCAAAACGAAAACTTACACACCATCCAACCTTCAAAATATTTCTACAGAGCGAAAAGTTGAGAGAAATTTGGTTGTTTTCACGTGTAAATATGATGTCACCTTTATGATAAAAGTTCAATGGTATTTTTTTGTGCGTAAATTTTCGTTATGAACTGTTCTTTACTGACTTTAAAAAGGTAAGGTAAAGTAATATAAATTAATGGATTTGAATGAAACTTTGTACGTTGGTAAAGTATGTCCTGGAATAACACATAGGACTATTCCCAAACTTTGATTTTAAATAATAATAAATATATGATTATAATGTGATTGAAATGATGTTATTTAAGAATTTGTTATTTAATATCTTGTAATTAAAATAAATAGTAATTGGTGTGACGTAGTTTCATACTTATAAATAATAAATATGATGTTATTTTAGCTATGTAGTAAAAAAAAAATTATTTATTAATTTATCTTACTAATTATGAAAGTAAAATTAAAAAATAAATTTTAATTGATAGCTTAAATAATATATATTTATTTTATAATGAAATATTTAAAAGTCAAAATCAAAATACGGCAAAATTATTTACAACTAGAACTGAGAAAAACGCATAGATATTTGGAAAAAATAAAGTTTGATTTATGACCAAAACAGTTTAGTTAAAAATTAAAAGATCTTATCAATTTTTGCGGACCCGCCTCTGTGGCGTAGTTGGCTAACGCGCTTGTCGTGTTGAGTTCGACTGCTGAGGACGGGGAGATCGAGGTTCGAATCTCGGTAGGGTGAACTGGGTGGGGTTTTTCCTAAATGAGCTTCCACTCTCCCTCCACGCAAATGCGGGTTCACTTCCTCTAATTCAACCTTCCCAATTCCTAATCCATTAGCGTAATTAGTACTTAAGGCGTATAACCCGAACGGGTAGTAAGACGCGGTGCTAAATATTAAATATTAAATTAAAACTTTTGCTGTCGAAGCCACGACAGGTTTGAGCAAGTTAATAATAAAGAATTTTGAAACATGGGAGAACAATCACCTCTATATTAAATAAAGTTGTCCTTCGAAGTAATTTGTTGATTTCTTCGTGTTTACTTTTCGTGGCCCGTCATTCATTACTACTTGTCTAAAGGCATCAGCTGAACTGGTGAAAACTAACAAGTGAAAAGCTGGTCTCGTTAGGAATGAAAATAAAAGAAGTGGGTGAACTATTTACTTCAAAATTTTCGTGAGTTTCGATTTTAACAGATAGAAGTGAAGATTTTACTCTCTCTTTTACATTTTTCATTTTAATTTCTAAGGCTTTTCAACTTTTATATTGTATTAAATTCTGTGTTATATTTATCCTTAGTTCAAGGCCAATCCTTTACCTTTGTTATGATGTATTCATGTTGATCCTTAAACTAGTAGAAAATAATGTTTTTAAATTTTGTTCTAGAAGAAGATACTTGGAATAATGTTTGAATAAAATTTATTTTCTAAAGTTTATGTTTTAATGACACTAATCTCTAGAAATATATTCAAGAAAACTAAACTAAACGTATATCCGATAGCAATGTTGGTTTTTATTCCGCTATAAAAACTATAAAGGTCCACAGTTTATCTTCGTTACCCTTCTGTTCCACTCTTATTACGGTGGGATGGAAGCGGACGTGAGAAAGGGACGTTGTTATTACAGTTTTTATGGAAAAACTTTTTTTTTTTTAGCTAAAATAAAAATAAAATATTTTTCAAGTAAAATCGTAGATCTTAATTTTCTTGACGTACTGATATCAATAGTCTTTGAATTGTCATGAGCATAGTACCATTAGAGAGAAACTTTTTAAATTAAGAGAAAAAGCTGTCAGTGAATTCCAAGACATCCTTGATAGATATTCAATAAATGTTGAGTTCAACATGCGAAGAAAATATTTACTTAGGCCAAAATATGTTTGGCCATCAAAATTGTAAAAACACTAGTTTTTTCTCGCATCCTCTCCCATCCCACCTTAAACAAAATAATTTTAGAAGAATAGTAAAAAATTAAAATAATGAAAACCATTTTTGTGTCTACGTTTTTGAACTTTTATTCTTAAAATAATATATTAATCTACTCTGATAGCCCATTTGCAAAATTTTACCAACAATATTTTTAATACAAAATAAATTGTTTACGCAACTAATATGGATAATTATAAATGTTTGGATTTAGTAATTTTGATAATGATAATAATACAAAAGCAAAGTTTTAAATCAGAGCCATTTTTCTTTTTAAATAAAAATCCGATTTCACTTTAAAAAAAATTGCTCGCTCTCCAAATACGATAAGAACCAAAAGTAGAAAGAACGTCTTTAACAAGTTCAGTTGAAATCAATAAAAGATAAAAGAAACGGCTAGGTAATCGCTCCCTCTCCCGTAGAAGTTCCATGTTATTGGCATCTCCTTGTTTAGTCTCGGGTTAGGCTTGCGTCTCATTTCCGGGACCACTTTGCTACGCTCCTTCCTTCCATCTCGATGGATTCTGTGACGAGATCCAGAGGAATCCGTTATTTCGTTTCCTTCTTTCAATGGAGCTCCTTTCTTTTTATCTTCCGTCATGTATTAGACAGAAATATTATCTCCTAACGAAGGAAGACTGTTCCCGTGCTTTTTCTTTATTTTTAAACTTTATTGCTTATTTTAAATTATTACGTTTAACACATTGTTAGCCCACATCGATGATCACATGGTCTAACGCGTCATTCTAAAGTTAAATTGGATTGTTGGTGACGGAGAAATTGGGGTTGGAATTCCTTTCGAGTGTAGTCGACCTACTAAGTGCGGCATTTCCTAAATTGTTTCTCACTCTCTCACATCCTTATTCAATCAACATATCAAACCAAACGGGTTGGTAGTAAGAAGCGATGCTAAAAAAATTACACACATGATTAATGTGTGCGAGATCCCGAACTGGTTATAAGACCAGGTGTCAAAATATATATATTTATAGTTTTGATTCCGGTACAACTATAATTTAGATGAAATGTAAACCCATTTGAATGGCTAGAGGCGAGCAAACCATTAAGTGAAAACCACTCTTAGTAAATTCGGCTGAGACTCGAACCTTGATCTTCCCGTCAAAAAAGTAATTTATTGTGAGCCTGACTTCTTAAACTATGTTGACACTGACTATCAGTTCCCAGATTTTTATGACATGTCTTTTTTTTTTTATCACAAACAATGCTCATAGGTATATACATACATCAGCTTTATTCATGATTTCCTGGTTGTAGAAATGGATATTCTGTAAGTCATTTCATAATTTTAGGACATATTTTCTTGGTTTTCGTCCTTTTTTATTGATTTTTAGGTAATGTTGAGTCATCTCTTATCTTTTATGTGGATGAGGTAAATTTTTAAACACCATTGATATTTTTAAATGTAGATATACTTAAAAGTACATTTTTCTACTCGAAGATCTCAAAATATGAATCAAAGGGTTTGTATCCTCTTTGTATTTGTAAAATAAACATTCTTTGTGAGACACTACAACCAAATACCTTATAATACCAATATTGGACAACAGACTAGTTTTGGTGCGAAAAAGCGAGAGTGCTGCGCTCTACACGGCCCAGTGTTGCGAACCGTATGAATTAACAAGGACGGCAATGGGTAAATGATTTAAAACTTCTGTTCTTGTGTGACATTATTATTACTATCTCAAATAATATGACTGTTGGTATCTGTGCAATATATAATTGCTACAATCACAGCAGAAAATTAACATTATTGGGTGTTGTACACAATAACACACATTTTAAAAGTTTGTATTTTGTTTTATATTAGTTGTGTATCTATAATTTATGATAAAATGACTATATTTCACATAAAGTTCAAGTTCAATTTGTTTTAGAATAATTTTGAAATGAAGGAGTCAATGTAAAAAAATATACTTATGTTTTCAGAAAAAGGTTATAAACCTTTTATTAATGGCATAATTATTATATTATATAACATAATATTAATTGTAATTATAATTAAATAATTAGATTATAATTATTTTAACGTTCATGACGAAGATATGGTGGGTCTTTCTAAAGCTGCAGTAAAGGTTTGGGTCTTTGAAATTGATTAAATTTAAAGAGTAATTTTCTCATCTTAGAGAGATTCTATTATTTAAAAATAGGTGTTCAAAAATTCGACAGAAAGCCTCAAAGCTAATTATTCTAAATAAAACAACTAGAAAATAGAAATGGTTTGTTGTGAAAATTTTTGACTTTAACAAGCCTTTTACACCTCTGGGGATAGTTTTAATTGATATACCCGTATTTAACATGCTGTGTATTAAATATTTATGAACCCGCTTCAGTGGTCAAATGGTCTAAGGCACTACTCTCACAGTAGACTGGACTACCGATGTCTGATAAATCGTGATTCGAATCGCAGTCTGTACTGAGGATGGTTTTCCCTAAAAAGTTTTCCAATCTTCTTCCACGCAAAGGCGGGTACACTTGCTCTTTCAACATTAAATGAGAAATTTTCTCATTCATTACATTTTAGTCCAGTTAGCTCACTGCGTATAGCCCGGGACGGTTAGTGAAACACGGTGTCGTAATATATTTAATAAATTTTAATATAATCATGTCCTAGTATTTCAAATTTTAAGCCCTCCCCAAAATTAAATTCTCCCTACGTCCTTGACTCTATTAAAAAAATTAAGTGATTTGAAAATGAATGAGTGGGGATCTCCCTTAACTCATGTCCACAATTCCATTAACACCGTTTTATAATGAAACTTAAATGGTCCCCAATGCAAACAATTTTAGTGGAAAATTTATATTTTAATCTCTGTCAGATTTGAAAATTCGAGAAGTTATAAAAAATATAAAATTTGCCCACCTTTCTTCTCCACTACCCGAAAAATGTACTGATTCACTTCCCACTACCATCATTCATAACGATTAATTGGTGTCATAGTGTCTCGAGTAGATGAACACCCATAATTCTTAAAATCTTCCACGGATATTACTAATAATTTTTCCAAAGGTATAGGACTCATGAAGAGAAGGAGTTCTCTTAATAAAATAGAAAAAATGTTCTTAAAATAGCTTACAAAATTTCAGAAGATTTGGAACGGATGGGTGGGAATAAATCATAAAAAAAAAACTCCCCCTTAGTTAGATTAAATTTATTCATGGGACAGACATATCAATGCTATTTGTCTTTATTTTAATAAAGTTTCTAAACTTCTATTGACAGAAAAACAGTAATATATATAAATTACATTAATATAATTACTGATATTTATGTGTCAAATTACCCTTTTGTAAATATATTCTGTAAAAGTTGACATTTTATATAGGTGAGGTTTCAGTTTCGTGGTTAGTTTGCAACACCGCACCGCTAGGTAGCAGCACTCTAGTTCTTCGCACATGCACCTGTCTAGTATTAGTATCATAAGGTGTTTGCTACAATTAAGATGAATATATTTGCGTAGGGAGGGGCTAGCTATCACTTCTGAAGCAGATATTTATAAATCAATGCTATATTTAGCATAATGCAAGAGTTTAGTTTTTATTATATATAAAGGTCATTGTGAAGTGTTGTGAAGTGCACCCGCCAACCCGTCAACCATAGCCGACCAGGTTATATGTGCTGTGTGTGGGGGACACAAATCCCCCCCGCTATATAAGAATTGTGCCCTATTTGGGGATCCAATAGACAAAAAGAACTTTCATTTTATCGCTTTAATTTTTGTTTTGAAGAACCCCAAGAGGTCGGAGAAAATTATTATTTAAATCACGTTTTCTTTATGTTTAGTATATGTATGTAAATATAGATTAAGAAGGAAAAATAAAATACTAATGAAAGAAAGGTCAATTTTTGTTATTTTAAGTTTAAAGTAATTATTTTATAAATTAAGTCTTTTATAGTTCATTATTTGACCATTTTTATTTCATAAAATTACGGGCCTTTGTTTTAGGCTTTCATTATTTTCATCTCGGGCTCTTAAACCACGTCGTATATTAATATTTAGGGACTTTGAATCAGTCGTAAACCACTTACTTCCGCATAACATCAAGACTTCATGTTTGGCCCCAACAGAATTCGAACACAATACTCTTAGTAAGTGTTTGGCTTAACGTTCTTGAATATACTACCCAAACGTTATTTATCATGGTTGAGCTCTTTATTTATAGTACCACTATACAGCTCAGCAAGTCCCTATATCTAATTTCAAGTAATCATACGCCAGATAATGTTTTCAGTAGTTGTCACTTTGTTAGGTTTGAGTTAATTCTACAGCTTTAAGATAAATTTAACCATTTTTTTCCAATGGTAGATGTTATACTCACATTTGGTATCCGCTCTATGAAATTATGTCTATGATGATTTAACGATATCTTAGCCATTTACAACTGAACTGAAGATTTAAAAAAAAAATTAATGTATGATACATTTGAGTATAATACATATTCGTGCTTGCGAATGCACAGCAATTGTTTAATTGTTTATTTTTGTAGAAATTTTATTACTTTGAATTTGTTTTTTGTGTATTTTCTATTCCATCTCTTAATTTTAAGACTGGATGGATATAAATTTTTAAAAAAAGAGTCAAGGAAATTTTGTTTAAGATCAAAGGTGAGGAAAGAAGATAACCTTTGTTCAATTAAATGTAGTATATGAAAAGAGGAGCTTAAAAGATCGGAATGTTCTTTAAGTTATTGTTCAAGTACACGTCATATTTGTTAGTTTGAAAAATGACCACAGGACACGGGAAACACACTTGAGACCCTTGGATTAGCGCGCCAATGCTCCACCACTGAGCTATCCATTATACGTCCCGTGCTCAGGATCAGTTGGCCTTAAAATGTGAGTAAAGAATAACCTTGAGTAAGGGATGACTCCTGGATAGCTCAGTGGTTAGAGCATTTTTACGCTTACTTTAGAATCCTGAATTTTAGGTGTTCGTGTACAAGTGTCATTTTTCAAATTTATGACCATCCTGAAGAGAGGGATGGATTAATAACTAGTTTATGTGGACTAATCTTATTATTATTTCTACACATATTTTACACTTATATTTGATGTATAGTTTATCAAGTGATTTAAATGCTGTTATAACCATTCAATTAAAAATTGGCAATCGAAATAACTCACTTAAAATTAAATTAAAATAATTAATTTTATTTTACTACTTTATGGAATGAAAAAGGGATTATATGCGTACAAAAAAAAAATTATAGCAAAATATTGTACCGGGAAAACAAAATAGTATTACTCTTTGTTTCAATCCAACTAAAAAGCTATTATATTTAAACTTTGATAAGTATGTAATATTATTATTTTTTCTTAATAAATGGAAAGCTTTTAATTTATGAGCTGGAGGATAAGTATAAATATTGTTAAAAACTGGTGATGAAAATGTAGGTTGGTATCATTAGATAATTAATTTTCAAATTCATAATTATATAATACATCATTATACACATTGTGTAATAATAATTCACTGCTAGCCAAAACATTTCAATAAATACAATTGATCAGTTTTAATATAAATTATTAAATATTAAAATTGAAAATGTTGGCTACATATAGCTACCGATCAAATTAATAAATGAATTACATTAGTTTCGTAAACAATGTTATTACATATTGTTTAACGGGAAAGTTATAAACGACCACTGCGCTGAACAAAAATCACTTTACTGTTGTTAATTTGATAATCTAAAATTGTAATATATATATATATTATTTTTAATTTGTATGGTCATGAGTTTAAAATAATGAAACAGTATATTATTCTGGTACATGCATCAAGTAAACAACAAGGCAAGTCCTAATATTTTTAACTGCTTTACTATACATATATCATTGTTAAGGTAATATATTCTAATAAAGATGAACAAAAAATTATACTTAGTGGAAGGTGACCAAGTTACTCAATCAACATCTTTGTTACTCCATGGCATTAGCCAGTGCCGGATTTAAGGAATGGTGATTGGGGTAATTGCCCCAGGGCCTCCAAAGTCAGGGGCCCAGGTAAAGCCCTATAAGAAATAAAAACATAAATTCTAATTAACATGTGTGCTGCAAAGAAAGCACGGTGAATGGGTATATAATGAGCGTCTGTATGTACACTTTTTTCGTTTTACTTTGTTATTATTAAATTTGTGTAAAACCAAACAGTTCCTTGATTTGTCACCTTTCCTCAGACACTCTATGATGTAAATTACATGAATTTATAGGGGCTCCCACTCTGTATGGCACCCCGCGGCCCCCGCAGACCTAAATCAGGTACTGCCTCTAGCAACTCGAAAATTAACTGCTGAAATTACAAAAGTACGCCCATATCCATATCTTGAGCTAGTTATATCCAGTGCACCTTGTTACACCCTACCCTATCTTGTGATAGTTCTATCCAGTCCACCTTGTTACACCCTATCCCTAGCTTAGTCTACCTTGTTACACCCTACCCTATCTTGTGATAGTTCTATCCAGTCCACCATGTTACACCCTATCCCTAGCTTGATATAGTTTTATCCAGTCCACCTTGTTACACCTTACCCTATCTTGTGATAGTTCTATCCAGTCCACCTTGTTACACCCTATCCCTAGCTTGAGATAGTTTTATCCAGTCCACCTTGTTACATCCTATCTTATCTCTTTTAGATACATTCTAATGCTATCCTCTCCTCTGCTTCTAGATATTCCCTCCCATCTTTATTGTTCTTATCCCTGGTTGGATTAAATATTTTCATAACTACTTTGTTTTTGATGATCATTACTTCAAATTAAGTATTTTAAAACATCTAAAAACATTTTATCACGCGTACCTATAAGTTTTATCATATACACATTATATTAGTTATTAGATAGGTTCTATAAGTACTCACATACAAATAAAAAAAATAGACTGAAATAGTTTTCACACATTCTCTAAAAAATATGTTTTCCAAATTGTAAGAATGATATAATTCGACTTACCTATATGATTAAGAATTTAATTGGCTCTTCATGTACGCCCTTATGATAAGAAAAGAAATATTTTAACAGCGGGAGAATTCTTTAGAAACTTCTCCATACAAGTTTGTCCATACCCACATCAGAGGCCGTATGGTACATGTTTCCTCTTGAAATATAATATAATAATTATTTAATGTTAACCTTTCCAGAATGTATGAGTCACAGTGAGGGACGTAATGGAGCATCACGTGTTTTCACTTTATCAAACCAGAATAACAACATATATATATATATATTAGGATTTACGATCGTGACATAAAAAACTATCATTTGATAACAGGATTGTTACTAAAATATTTTCCCAACCCAGTTGTGTTGTTTTCTTTAAGGCAGTGAAAGTGACCTTGGGCCATTTCTTTTTAACAAGGTAAATCACCCAAAGAGAGTAGACCCTTTTTGGGGCCGTGGTGGGGGCAGCAGGAGCGCTCGCGGCTGCTACTGGAGAAACTAACACTGCCGATCACATCACTGTCCAAATCGAACATGTGATAAACACTCGCGATCATACCAGAAACCAGATTCAACGTATGATAAACACTCACGTAGTCAAAGGCTATGGAGAGGAATTAGTCATTCCAACTAAACTTTCATTGTTGATATTCATTCTTTGAATGTTATTAAAATCGATGAATAGATAAACTTAATTATTAATTTATGGTATTTTCAATTTTAATAAAAACCATTAGAATTGTTGGTGCGGAAAGTTAAAATACTTGGTGTCCAAAACAATGATATTTATATCTAACGCTGAGTCTTAACTGACGTACGTGCATGCATGGATCCAACCCAAGTCAGTCCGGGGCAGATACGACGCGTGCCGTTAGACACACTCTATGTACATGGGTTGTCGGTGACGGGGAGTTTTTGACTCAAATAACCTTCTGACATACTGGTTATTTTCCAAAATAGATTTTCATTCTTCCTCCACGAAAATGTTGGTATATTTTGGTCAATTATTCCCTACTCATCCCTACCCTACGTCCAGATGAGTATTATAATTCAATTTAATTTCATGTTGCTGTCAAAAAATAAAAATAGATTAGAAGCCTGCAGTTGTTCGTTGATTTGTATGTATATATCTCACATAAAGGGTCTACAGGTTGTTGATTCAAATATACAGATATATAGTGTGTCGTTACCCAGGGTAAAGTACTATAACAACTTATGAGTAGTAATTGATAAAAATTTATCCTGGGGAAAGCATGTTTCATCTTGTGTACAAAAATCATATTATTGTTTAAAGCATCTCTATAAATTCAAGCACATTCTACCAAATGACGTAAAATCTAATATATGTGAAACATTGGACCTGCCAAAGCTTGACTACTCCTCAGAACTTCTTCTTGGCATGGATAAAAACTTAAAACATAAAACAAAAAAAAATCCAAAACTCTTGTCTAAGATTTATTTTTAATATAAAAAAATATTATAAGGTTAGTAATTACCTAAACAGATTAGATTGATTCAATATGGAAAACCGACGTATTTTGAGTTTTAGTTCACAGTTTTATAAAATTATAGAATCGAAATGAACGTCTTATCTCTATTCATAAATGACCAAAATATCTTCCATACATAAATTTAAAACACGAAATATTATTTCTCTACAAGTACCCAAACATCGAACTGAATTTGATAAATCATTCACCTTCCAGGCGGCTAAGGTTTGGAATGCTAACCATCAAATTTTAAAGATTTAAAATCAGTTAATACTTTCAGAAAAAGGTGGAAGAATCATTTGCTGGGGAACAAAAATTTATAAAATGGAGTATCCCATGTCTATGCAAAACTATAATCAAAATACTAGGCTTATTAACAATTAAGTTTTAATATTAAGTCTCAATAATTTTATCGTTCAACCTCTTGTAGTATTTAGAATAACATTAGCATAAATAACTCTCAGATTGTAAGACCGGCCATGAGCTGAAATTTGTATAGTATAATTGAAAAATAAATAAATAACTACAGGTCGCTAATTTTAACGAATTGAGTCGAATGTTTTTTATTCTCTTCCTCTATTATCAGAATAAATCTCCATTGAAATTAATTAATGACAACGGTAGCTAACTTCTAACCATTTACTCTCAATCGTTTCATAAAAATAATAATCTCATAAGCTAAAAATTTGTTATAGGCTTTGTAACTTTTTTTTTGTCCATCAGATATAACAGGATCCCAGTTCTCGAGCATATAGAAACTCTACCTAGAATAGTTTGGCAACAACATAGTGTTTTCTTAGTTATAAAAATTCTCCATAAAATATGTCTTTATAAATTAAAGTTGACCTCGGTGGTATTGGGGTAAAATGCTCACCTCATGTCTCACTCTCAGTGGGTTCAAACTCTGCCGGCGACGACGTATTATTTTTAGAGATAAAAATCTGTAGCACAACTTCCTTCGTAGAGGAAGTAAAGCAGTCAGTCCCATGTCGCTTATGGCATGTAAAAGAACCCTGGAAGGTATATCGAAATACCTTTACGGCAAAATTGGTAGGCCCTTTCACTCTCGCTTATAGAAATTCTCGTGTACTGGTATAATCAATCGGTTCAGAGAGTGCACGTTAAATACCTCAATCAAATAAAAACTAAATATTTATAAACTAAAGTTCTATATAAAAAAAGTAACAAATTGTTGTGCACGTTTTACTATGCACTGTATTTTAGATCAATATAAATTGAAAAGCAAATTATTTGATTACCTTTTTTGATAATGGTTTGGAAAGTGTTGAGTAGCGTCACATTCGCCTGCCAATTGAATAATATTTTGATTTCTTATGTACATTATGAGAACTATATTAGTTATTCCATTGGTATATGAAACTAGTAGAAATGATTGTATTTATCGTACAAGATTGAATTTAAAAAAATGGAAATTGCGTACTACAGAAGAAAAAGAGTCAGTAAGGAAAAGAAAATAGTTATACAGCAGGGTTTCTGTGCACAATTAGGCCTCATGGCCAATAAACCAAAGGCTGGATTTGGAAGCTTGAATGTTGGAAACACGGCTCGACGCTTTTTCGAAAATTTACTGCATCTGCTCAGATAACTGGAGTTGACAAAAATTTGATAAATAAGTTCCATGTCTTATACAAGCACTGTCAGGTGGGCATGAAATATATTCTCAAAAATTTAAAATATATGCCTTTGATACAGATAGAAGGTTAATCGAATTGAATCTGTGGTATTATATGCCCACTTACCCGCCTCAGTGGCGTAGTTGGCTAACGCGCTGGTCGTGTTGAGCCCGACTGCTGAGGACGGGGAGATTGAGCTTCAAATCTCAGTCGGGTGAACTGGGGGTGGTTTTTCCTAAATGGTTTTCCACTCTCCCTCCACGCAAATGCGGGTTCACTTCCTTTCTATTAAACCTACCCAATTCCTAACCCATTAGCGTAATTAGTACTTAAGCTTATAACCCGAATGGGTAGTAAGACGCGGTGCTAAATAATAATAATATAATAATAATAATAATAACAACAATAATAATATATGCCCACTTCAATTTATAGAATTTTGATTCATGGAGAACTTATAATTTATGAGTCAATATTACCTATCGGACAAAAAAATATCTGAAGATGCTCAAGAAACGACAATAATAAAAGGGCCGTGAGAATTTTTCACGGAAGGATTCAAATGTTTACACGATACAAGATGTCTTATTAGACTCCTCGTATCATCAGACCCTTATATTTAATGTTTGAGGAAATTGCCGCAGAGAAAATTAAGATTTCTAAAATCTGAGGCAGTATAACTCTAGATACAACCTACAACAGTGCCAACAAATTATGATCCAGATAATTCTGATGGATCTGATTTCGATAATAGTGATGATGAGTGACTTAACTCTAAAAGTTTGTTGACAACTATTATAATGTATTTAGCGACTTTTTTTTATTTCAGATTTGTAATCAGTGACTTCAGAACCCCCATGAAATCAACTTTTGATTAAATTTGATAATTTTTTACTTTCATGTCCACCAAATTTATTCCGCCATTTTTTTTTATTTAGGCTTCAGATTCATAATCAGCTATCTCAAATACATCACGTTTCGTTTACATTTGATAGTGTTTTACGTTCATGTCCGCCATATTGGATCCACATTTTTTTTATTTTTGCCTCGGATTACTGAATAGTGAGCTCAAAAATCTCAGTACACATATTTTCATATGAATCTAAGGATGCCTTCATATTTTGGCCACGTTTTTGGGATTCCGCCCCATTGTGTGACGTCTTTGTCCACGAGCCCACCGATACCAATTATTATATTATTACTTTCGAATATTTTTTATTGTTTGTGATTTTGTGGAAGTATTTTGTTCGACCATGATACAGTGAAAAGTAATTATTCCTCTCTGTAATCTTACAATGATTCACTTCAACAATTTATGCCAAATCGAAGTATAAATAAGAGGCAGAGATGTTTTAAATCAATAAATGTATTCCACATGCGACATCTTTAGTTGACATCGTGAAGCAATATTTTATAATATTCTTTATAATTCGGTATTTTAACGTTCCCTTTTATTCACATTCTTGTAATTTCAGCACAGGAGCTAAACGTTACATTTACTCACGACATAAAATATAAACTAACGCTTCACACACCCAGACGATTTTTTCCTACTTAATTTAATAGAGAAACTTTTTGAACTAATGATAGTAAACACCAAGAAATAACCAGCAAAGAAGTTATTTTGAAACATATGATGCCCAATTACATTGTCATGTTTTCCTTTACTTGTTTTTCTAATAATTAATTTTAGCAACGAAAAAAATATTATTTTCAAAACAATGCTGTTGTATGTTTGTAGTAAAACGTTTGTGTATATTTTATACTAACCATTTTAATTTTAAACTGGATGAGCACAAATATAAGTTTATATTATAATAATTTATTTACTTCCTATAAAACGAATAGTTCTGCAGCATTTCCTTAGTATCTTAATATTCATCTTCATCATCTTGGGTGGTAATAAAACAATTAGTGTAATCTATAGATAACTAATGAAATATTAAAAATAATGTAAGGATGATAATTTAATCGACACTAGAATAATATTATAAATTAAGGAATATAGCTCTTATAGGTCATGAAAAAAGTTGTCTATCATATTAGCCTATTAGGTTTAAGGTTTAAAGAAACTTTAAGAAAATATAAATAAAATACTATAGAACTTTCTTTAATATGAATTCCAAGGGATATATAAAAAAATTGAAATATCCAAAATTTGAATAATCTATTTTTATGAGTCTCGAAGCAGTTGGTACACAGTAAATAAATAACCTCAAATTATGCTACAAATAACTACACACATTTTATATATGCTTTATAAAAATCACATAGAGGTGAAGGTGGTATTATGGAACCTCATTTTCATTAAAGTGAATTGTAAACAAGGTATCCTAACTACGTTCACATTTTTTGTACTAAAAGTACTGGTAACTATTAAACTAAATGTTCTTAATTGGATTTTTTGCTAGTATAATTATAAGTATGGTTTTTGAAGACTTTTGGAGAATAATTCAAAAAGTACTATTTGGGAACCCCACTCTATGTTTTCGAAAAAAAATGCTTTAATGCATCCAAAAACAAATATAAAAGCACAAAAATGTTAATCAAATAAAAAATTATTTATTACAATGTCTTTTATCGAAAAAACACTATAATAATAATAATAATAATAATATAATAATAATAATAATAATAATAGTAATAATAATAATAATAATAAAAGAAATGTACAACGAAGAAGTTATTTACAAAAGCACAAATGTAATGCTCCTTTCCAACATCAGCGCAATCTTTGTGTGCCCATATAGCGCACACTAGGCATTGCACCCACACCTCCAAATGAGCATCATCTGAAAACAACCTATCACAAAACAGACAAGCAGTGTCATCTTTAGAAGGGGGTGTCTCCGCATCAAGCAAGTCGAAAGGAGAGTCAACAGATGAGGGGATGTCAATCGAGTCATCATCACTTGAACTGCTGCTGATGCGTTGTCGCTTTGCCTTGGGTGTTTTTCCTATTGTTGGCCTTTTGACACGGAAGTTGAAGGCTGATCTTTTTAAACAAAAGTCTATGTTGCTCCTCGTACACTTCCCCTGCCACGACTAGAACTTTTTCCCCTGTTTGGTGGTTTTGTGTCTGTAGGTTTTGCCATAGATGCCTCCAAATTTTTCTTGTAGGGAGAGCCTGTAATAAAGTTAGAAGATCTCGGTTTCCTCCCTTTGTTTGATTGTTTTATTTTTTGGCTGAGAAATTGGAACAATATCCCTTGGAGAAACAGATGATTCCACTCCTTAATTTCCTGAACGTGAACTGGTGGTTGGGGTGATTGGTGTAAGGCTTGGAGTACTTTGACCTTGTGGGGAAGACAGAGATTGGAGATGACCCTGGTGTTTGCGGCATCATGAAATCAATTGGTGCATTCTCAATAGTAGCATGAACTGCATCAATTAAATCAGCATCTGTAATAACGTATCTATTAAATGACCAGATGCCAATGGCGCTGAAACCATCCACGGCATTTGAACCATTGGTGCACTGTAGATAAGCAGTTCCTAAAAGTCCTGCGATGTCGTCAGGCGTGAGATGTTTTTATTCATAAATCGTGTGTTGACGTATTGCCTCGCTGTAGTACGTCTTGAGTGGTCTCATGAATGTTTTATTTAGTGTTTTTAGTGTTTGTGCTGTGTGAGGTGGTAAGAAATTATTGCAACGTGGTTCTTCCTTGCTAGTTCAATTTCATCCATATTCCTGGTGTGGGAATAACGCCCATCTAGAATGAGCAAAACGGGTGATGCTGTGGTAGGTTTCATCTTAGTTAGAAATGTTCGAACCATTGTGTGAACGAATTAGCATGAGCCCATCCCTCAGGATGGGCTCTACCAATGGAGCCTAAAGGAGCACCTCACATCAATTGGTCGGGTATACTTTTCAAAAGGAAAAATTATCATTGGAGGCAGGAAAGATCCCCCAGAACTCATAGCACAAATCACTGTTACCAGTGAGCCACGTTCTGCCGCAGTCAAAGCTCCAATTCGTCGCTTCCCTTTCAAACCAATAACTTGTGGCACTTTAGACTGCACGACACTGAGCCCCATTTCTTCAACATTCCAGATCCTGCCAGCCTCGTATCTGTGATTCTCGTACTCTGATTCTAAGCTGTCAAAAATGGCAGAAACTTCTCTTTGGTGAGGCCTTCTGCGCGGGCGTTTGACGTTCCTGTAGGTCTTCTTAGAGACAGCTGTTGTTTATGGCAGCTCAACAAATTATATAGTAAAGACCTTCCTTCAACCCCCTCTTTAAAGGGGTTTGAGATTTTGTTACGCACAGCTAGCTGGAACATCATTCTCCTCAAACACACTCTTGTGAGTCCATAAAATATGGCCTCCGTCAACAATACATATTCCACCAGCTCTTTTTCGATATTCTCAGGAAGAATTGGCTTTATACATAGTGTATTTTTCACAAGTTAATCCGGATGAATGTCTGCTTGCAAAGAGAGGTTCGCAAAGTAGTTTTTGGCAACTCATAACATTTGCAGCTTTTTTCAGCCCCATTTTCTTGTTCCTTAACATACTCACTGCCTCTGCCATTTTTTTTCTGGCTCAATGTTTGTCTCTTGGGTTTTTTTTTTGCTTGTTCAGCTGGTCTCTAGGCATCTGAAAATTTAAAAAAATCAGTTTGAAAGAACACTTTTTTCTATCCAAAACAGTATTTTAACCAAAATAACTTCAGATTTTAGCAAGATCTACTTATCTATAGTGTTAGGTATCTATTTCTAAATTTTTCATCTACTTCTTTTGTTTTCCATCTATCTTCCACATACTTTTACAAAAAATATTCCATGATTTGAATTTGTGGGTAATACGGAACCCCAGAGTCGGTTTCAATATCAAAAGCATCAATGGGTTCCGTATTTCACGCATCGCCATCTTGGATTATCTTAATTTCTGTCAACACCAGACTTTTAAAACTTGAACATCAAACAGATTAAAATGTACCTCTAGACCTCTAGAACGGGTCACATGCACCAGTGAACCTACAACTATATGATTTATATTTTAGAAATAATTAAATTCACTTACCATTTAAAAGTTTGTAATTGCGAAAAACACAAACGTCCTGTTTCATTGAGCGCAACCGCATAACTGAAGTGAGAGGTGTCCTCTCCTTACTATGGATGGCTGCCTAGTGCAGTTCAGCCACATTCCACTAGAGCTCGCTTCTATTATTAGTCTGAAATGAAGGGGTTCCATAATACCTGTGGGTTCCACAATATCACATACTTAAATACATTTATAAAAAAAAACACAATGTATAAAAATTTGGGAAAATTAGCATACAAAAATTGCAGACTTATATCAGAATTGATGAAAGTCGAGCCAATACATTTCCCATATAGTTAACCTGCTCGCCACCGGTGCATAATTCCCCGTTTTCTCTTTTACTCTGTGTCAATAGGCTAACTCCAATATTATATGACACTCCCAGCATATGTGGTGGTTTAATAATTACCGTTGAGTAAGATTTGAAATGAGTACAAATTCAAAAAAATCAACACTGTATAGGCTTCAAACTATACAAACATTTCCTTCTAAATTTCGAATCAAATATTATTTTTTACCATTGATTTAAAAAGAAATTTAATGCGGAATCATGGTGGGTTTGAACCATCCAATTTTTATAACTAACCAATCTCGAACTAGCCAAATACTATTGTATTTCTTGCAGTCAATATTGTATTATTTTACTTTATTAACCACACAATTTTGTGAGTTGATACTATCCATCAGAAGTGACAATACAGCCCATGCCTTGACGTATAAATGTATGACATTGGTTTTAGTATATTTTTTAAATGCCATGAAAGTTTCTTCCTCTCTGAATATGCCTGTAAATAATTTTTATTACTATAGACATATTACATTTATAATTTATATATATATTTATATATATATTTATATATTTATATATATATTTATATATTTATATATTTATATATATTTATATATTTATATATATATATTTTATATATATGTATATATATATGTATATATATATATGTATATATATATATATGTATATTTATTATATTATTATATGTATTTATATATATATATTTATTTATATATATATATTTATATATATACATATATATATAGACTATATTTATACATATATATATATAAATATAGGGATGGCTAATGATGTGTTGTAGTCTAGGATAGTTAAACTTAACACTAAATAAATAACAAAAATTTGGAGTAAAGCTGGTCCCTCTGAATAAAAGTACGAACTCATTCACTAATATAAATTAGTCCTATCTATGTTAGAACCTGGTTTGTATAGACTTAAGATTATACAGGTGTTTTCACCCGGTCTCAGCCCATAAGTCTTTCTTATAGACAAATTATGTCCTTTAGTTCGAAAGTTAAAAGGGAAACTCAGGGGCCGAGAGCGATTGAAACAACCTGTAGTTTAACTACTTAGCTAATACGCCACTTGAATAATAAATATTTTAAAACATGTAGGCCTATTACAATATATTACAATATGGAAACTTTACTTAGGCCTATGATTTTCAATTGATATTAATTGTTTTTAGTGCTGCGTCTTACTACCCATCTGGGCTATCCGAATTTAACCATGCTTATAGGCTAGAACGTAACCAGGTAAAACTGAATATTAACGTACTTTCATTTAGCCTACTTAAAGGGAAAGTAGTAAGCTTTAAGGAAAAAACCTCGCCTTAGTGGTGTAGTTAGCTAACGCGCTTGTTTCGTGCTGAGATAGACTATTGAGGACGGGGAAATCAAGGTTCGAATTTCGCTCGAGTGAACTGGGGGGTTCCTAAATTGTTTTACACTCTCCCTTCACACAAATGCGGGTGCACTACTTCTATATTCAAACTTCCCAATATCTAAACCATTAGTGTAATTTGTACTCAAGCGTATAAACCGAACGGGTAGTAAGACGTGGAGCGAAGGATTATAAAAAAAATGATCAACTGAGAGTACACTCGGGTGGGACTCAAAACCTGAACTTTCCATCAACCACAAACTATATTGTAGAATCTTGGCGTTTAACTCGCGTGCCCACCGATGTAAGATTATTATTATTATTATTATTATTATTATTATTATCATTGTCATTATTATTACTATTATTATTACTATTATTATCACCGCCGCGTTTTACTACCTGTTCATTTTATACGTGTACAATGATAACTATTCTAATGGGGTATGGATGAAGAAGGAAGCATTTTAGAGCAATCTACCCGCGTTTGCATGGAAGGAGAGTGAGAAACAATTGAGGGAAAACCACCCTTATTAGACTGTAACGGGATTTGAACCATGATCTCCACGTCATTAACAATCCAGTTAACACCAAAGTGACGCCTTATAACATTTGGTTCCTGAAGCGGATGATAAAATTAATGTTGTTTTGTTCATTAAGAGTTGAATATACATATTGGGTTTAAAGAAATCTTTATTTTTAGGTAGGCAATATACAAATAACCAGATAGTGAGTGCTCTCTAGAATGTTTATACGTGAGACTGGTTTGTTTCAATAAATTTGACTTTGATTCGAAATATGTAAACGTAAATCTTGTGAAGTTAAAGAAGTAGAAAACACACACACACAACTTAAATAGAATGTTATAGTTTTTTCATCCAGAATAAACCCAATTTTGTGGCTGCTTTTGCGAACAAGAAAGGACTTTAGGATGAGGAAAGGTAGGGAGAATGAGTTGGGGTGAGTAAGGATGTGAGTTCAGAAACTTCAGAGTTGCCTTTTGCGCAGACGTCCTTTCTGCGCCCCCACTCTCCCCCATCCCTCCCGTATTCTCTTGGAACCCCCATTTTTTTTTACTTCATCCCTACTCCACCCCAAGACTTCTAAAAAAGAACCCTAAACAAGTTACCAATATGAAATCTCCTCACCCCTCTCGCAACCCTTAACGCCAACCCCCTCGTCCCTCCTTATAACCTCTCCCCACCCCCTGCATAGACGTCTCACCCCCTGAAGCTCTAGTTCACTCTTATACTTCCCGCACCAGCCCTCAATCCTCTTCAACCCGAGTTTTTTTATAATAAAAAAATAGTAAAAAAAAGCAGGAAATTTCAGTCTCGTTTCAATTTTCTTTAATCTCCTCGCCTGTAAACGTTGCCCTCTGGCAGCCTTTTAAAAACATAAACTTGTCCGAAAATGAGTTTCATATGAGAATTGACGAAGATTTAATAAAGCCTTCCACCAATTTTTTTTTAACTCTTCTTCTTTTACTTCATCCTCCCTCCCATTTTTACTACCCTTACTTTTTTTCCGCCGAGGAAAATTTGGTTACCCTGGTAAAAAGAATATATATATGTGTGTGTATACAAAATGAGATATATCTTATAGCCATGTGATTACCGTTTCTACATAAAGCTAGGCATGATTGCTTGGAAAACAACATTTTCTAAAATATCATATCTTTATAATGTTCCATAAAATAACCTAAGAATAATGAGGTAGAAAATGTTGAAGATTAAAAGTTAGAAAACGTTTTACCTACCTCTCTCAATTCTTGCTTCCCCTTTCCCCCTTACACTTAGGTTTATTAACCCCACCCCCTTAAATCCTCACCCCCGCCCTCCTGACGTCCGCGTCAACTCTAAAGCAAGAAAGAGGCGAATGAATACAAGATTTATTAATAAGTTCGTTAGTAAAAAGAAAGCACTCAAATTAAAAAGTTGAGAAAGTTTTCTTTCTTCAAACTAAATTGAGATTAAACTTTTCCTTTGTATTCATTAGCGCATTTTTTTCCTCCCTCTCTTAACCCCGTTTCATTTTTATGCCGGTTTCTATTATGGGTCTACACTTAGTTGGACATAAAAAAAAAATTAGTTAACTTTTTAAATCTCGCAACAAGAAACGAATTAAATAAAAGTGAGTTGAAACATAATTTAAATGAAAATTATGTATTTGAGAATACTTTAGGATTGTTTTTTGACATGATATAATGTGTAAAACGTTAACTAAAACCCCCTTTCTAATTTTTTTTAATATTCTTGTATAAGCTGATTTAACCTCTAAACTAGTTATCTTAACTTGAATAGGCCTAATTTTTTTTTATTGATTGTTACTCACGCATGGAAAAAATATATCAATATTTAAAAAATTAATTTCACTCATTTTGTAAATACTCAAATATGTATGTATGTATGTATGTATGTATGTATGTATGTATGTATGTATGTATGTATGTAAGTATGTATGTATGTATGTATGTATGTATGTATGTATGTATGTATGTATGTATGTATTTATGTATGTTTGTATATATGTATATATGTATATATGTTTATATATATATATATATATATATATATATATATATATATATATATATATATATATATATATATATATATATATAAAGAC
This sequence comes from Timema cristinae, assembly GCA_039000515.1. Classification (NCBI taxonomy): domain Eukaryota; kingdom Metazoa; phylum Arthropoda; class Insecta; order Phasmatodea; family Timematidae; genus Timema; species Timema cristinae. The sequence continues at coordinate 35,496,272 of JBCFYV010011164.1, forward strand.
AAAAGCCCTGACTGACTTACTCACCACCGTATCTCACAAGCCCCTGGACCTAGAATCTTAACATTTTGTAGGAAGGTCCCTTTCAGTCTGTAGGCATCCGATAAGAAGGGATTTTGCGAAATTATACACCCTAAAGGTGTGAAAAATTTAGTTGAATAGATATGCTTTTTCCAAAACCGCTTAAGTTAGAAGCATGAAATTTGGCCTGAAGGTTCTTTATAAAAATAAGTATTCGACAAATTTTCGATATTAGCATCATAAGCGGTAAAAACAGGGGTAAAACTTTATTGATAAGTACGTATATCTCTGAAACCATTTAAGATAGAAACTTGAGACTATCGGAAAATACAATTTAAAAAAAATTAAGAAATACGTGTTCAACGGTTTTTCGAAAAAATCAACCTGAACGAGTAAACGAGGCGGGGTGGGGTTTTCGAGTTGAGCTATATCTCTTTAACCTGTAAACTTAGAGGTGTGAAATTTAGCATGAATATTCACTTTCCAATGTGATATAAAACTGATAGTTAAAAAGAGTGTGTTGGGAGGATGTTTTCAACATTTACCAAACTAATATAAGAATTTTACAACATTTTACTAGCTATAGTAAAATATTTATTTTTAAATAGAGATAGTATAAATGGAGTTGATTGCCATGCTCTTTGTTGAGTGGTGTTATTTCTTTTTTCTCAACATGTACATTATTAAATACATAATTTTTGTTGGTGGAATATGATGCCCTTTTTTTCCTTTAAGTTTCTTCAATAATGTTTATAGTTTAGTTTAATTTATACAAATTTGTGAATTAATTTTTGTGCTGCAATGTAAAATTATTTTTATATTGAATTGCTTTTTGGTTTGTATATAGAAGTTTCGTACTTGGCCATCAAGGAATTTTTTGTGATGCGATACAATTTCGGATTTAGATTTAAGATTTTTTAACAGTTTGTTATAATTTGGTTTAATGGAGATAGAAAATATCTTGGCAGATGTTATAGAGGTTGTAATGTAATTGATTTGCCCCTGAAAAGTATGTGAAAGCATTAACAATAATATCATCTTAATTTTATAAACATATCTTATTTCATTTAAATTATGTAGTATATTAAATGGCGCTTAAAGCACTTCTTCTTCTAAGAAGGCAAAAGCCACTGATCAGTGACGTCACGCACGTGACATTAGTCAAGTCAGGTTGACAATATATATATTTAAAATAATAGCTTCCTCTTCTCGAAGGTTCGAATAGAGATTTTAAAATGTAACTTGAGTCAGTTTCCGGCTCTCGAAGCTTCTAGTGATACAGAGATGTTTTTGTCTTGTATTTTGTTTTTCTAAACTAAACCTTCTCGAAGCTTCCTTGAGCAAGGGATATATACAAAGAATGGTGCAACGTAAAGGCAGTTGGTGTCCAGAACTGACAGAATTCACTTGGGCTCCAGCAACACCTGTCCGCGCTCATACAATAGGCCGCGTATATATTTCAACGACATGATCTATTTTCTCATTAAATAAACAGATTCATAAATAAAAAACATGTCAAAATAATAAGTGTTTATTAATTATAATTCTTCAATTGGCGTCCATCGCGGCAGTAAAATATCAGAACAACATAATTGGCGCACAACGTAGGGACCCGTAATTCCAGAACATTTCAAGGTACCTCAACGTGTTGTGCCTATGAACGGTGATAGAGGATGTCCTTTTTACTCGTTATCATACGCCGTGTTTGGCACTGACAGTCTAGTCCATGAGCTGCGATACTAGATAGTATACTATATATATATATATATATATATGAGAATTGGGACAGATTTCAGGTGTTTACCATGGACAATGAGGGGAACCACTTTGTCAGCAAGAAGACATAATGGGTTGAAATATCGAAGCTGAGCACCTATGGTACCACCTGCGAGCTGGAGGTGGCAGTGAAAATGTACCCCTGGAGGTTTAAGGTGTATGTATGTGGAGCCTGGTGAGGGTGTAAGGAGGCTCAGGTTTACTGGTGATCTGTCTGGGGGTTACTTTGATGTGTACCAAGCAATTGAAGAACTGCCATTTTCTCCCAGTTTATTCCACATACACCCGGTACTTCTTCATTGCAATGTCCCGGTAATATTCCAAGGAAACAAGGTTGAAAAAAAAAAGCTGTGCCAAGGTAAGGAATAAAATAAAATAAAAACAAATGTCTGAATCTACTGCTAAATACGCTAAAACAATGTCAAGAAATTCATCGTGATGCTGTTGCTGCATATTCACTGAAGCATCTGGAGGTTCATCGAGCTGTTGTTGCTGCATATTACTGAAGCATCTGAGGTTCATCGAACTGCTATTGCTGCATATTCACTTAAGCATCTGAAGGTTCATCAAGCTGCTATTGCTGCATATTCACAGAGTCATCTGAAGGTTAATCGAGTTACTATTGCTACATATTCACTCAAGCATCTGGAGGTTAATTGAGCTGCTATTGCTGCATATTCACTGAAGCAACCGGATGTTCATAGAGCTGTTGTTGCTGCATATTCACTGAAGAGTCTGGAGGTTCATCGAGCTGTTATTGCTGCTTATTCACTGAAGAATCTGGAGGCTCATCGAGCTGCTGGTGCTGCATATTCACTGAAGAATCCGGGGGTTACTCGAGCTGCTATTGCTGCATATTCATTGAAGCATCCAGAGGTTCATCTGCATTTTTACTGAAGTATCTGGAGGTTCATCGAATTGTTGTGGCGAGAAATGATCCTTCCCGTAAAAATAGACAGCAACCCAAGTATGTTCCTTGGTCATTGGTCTAATAAAATAAATCCCTCTCTCAGTTAGAAACCTTACATCAGCTACGAGTCAGATAATACCATTGAGTTAGTACATCGGATACCATTTGTCAGTGTTATAAAGCGAATAAATGAAAATACTAGATATTTGGCAGGTGTTCTAGCAGCGGCAAGGTGCAGCTCCCTCCCTTAGAGAAACTTCCTGAACCCCTCCACAGTCTGTTAACTGGGAAACAGCCTCACTCCATGCACTTTCTTAATATCATCATAAAATAAAATTGTTTCTTCAAAATTACTTATTTTGGGGCAAAGAAAGTGTCAGAAGGCCATTTCATGCCTACGTTTAAGGTCCAAGGCCAGGAGGTATCACTGGATGGGCAGCTTAATTTCACCATCACAGCAGGACTCGGAGTTTGTGCAAACTTACTTTGTAGGGGATTAAGAGAAGGAAACAACTCTCAGGTGTGGCAACTTCACTGTTGTGAAAACTGGTTTAGTTGCCCAGCTGCAGAAGATGTTGCATGATAACAACAAATATGTGAGGGATTTCAAATCGGCCATGAATACTGTTTCAAGATATAAAAAAAAGTTTCAAGTCATTATCCATGCGGATAAGAAGTCCAAGGATGGTCACAGAGATCTATTCAACGCACCCACCACAAGTGAGGTAGCTGTCATGATTGTGGGTCAGGTATTCGATAGAAGAGACACCGTGCTACCCAGTTGCAACAACACGCTAACTATAATCAGTGACACCCACAAAGCCTATGACACCCAGTAGTATCCTATCATGTTTTGTTATGGGTAGGATGGTTATTGAATCCCGTTGCCTCAAGTTGACCCCACAACCAAACTCCCCCTCAAGAAGACATTTTCTGCCGCCATGCTTTACTCATACCGAATTATGGTAAAAGAAGAAGAACAGAATTACCTGCAATTTTCCCGGAGTCTCCTCAATCAGTTCCTGGAAGACATGTATGCAAACATTGAAACAGAGAGGTTAAACTTCATCAGAAACAATCAAAAGAACTACATTTACCTGCAAGATGCTGTGAAGAAGAATGAGGCCAATGTGACTGAGTTGAGTCAAGTGTTTATCCTGCCTTTTTCCTTTACCGATGGACCACGCTATTTGCATAAGCGAACGCAGGATGCCATGTGACTTACGTGTGCCACTACGATCGGCCTGATTTATTAATAGCATTTACCGGCAATCCTAAATGGATGTACGAGTAGATAGCAGAGTTCTCACTACCATAGCAAAAGACTCAGGATTGCCACGACATATTAAGTCGAGTTTTCCATCTAGAGGTGAAGTTGATCATGAATTTATTAACAAAAGGAAGCATTTTTCGAAGTATGAGGTGCTTTATGTACTTGGTGGAATGGCAGAAGAGAGGCCTCCCACACATTCACAACCTGCTGTGGTGTGAAATCAGTATCTCGCCACAACTTATCGATCAAGTCATAAGCGCTGAACAGTCCCTGAGGTAGATTCTTCCCTGTATAAAATAGTTAAGAGCAACATGATCCATGGACAATGGGGCCGTCTCAACAAAAGTTTTCCATGCATGTCAGGTGGCGTCTGCACCAAGCAGTACTCCAGACCCTTCATTAGTGAAACCCAGACAGAGGACGATGGATCTCCACAGTACAGGAGAAATCCCCGAATGATGGAGGCTTCACCGTCGAAGTCAAGGGAATGGAGTTAGACAATCGCTGGGTGGTGCCACTCAATCCTGTGTTATCTCGTACCTTCCAGGCTCACATAAATTTTGAGTACTTTAACTCAGTCAAGTCGATAAAATATATATGCAAGTACGTAAACAAAGGCAGTGATCAGGCAGTATTTTACTAGAACGCGATAAAGTTACGCTCTACCAAACTGGACGTTATATCAGCAGTTCGAAAGCTGTCTGGCGGATCCTAGGATTCCTTATTCATGAGAGATATCCTCCAGTGGTCCACCTCGCAGTGCACCTTGAGAATGGCCAAAGAGTATACTTCACAGGAAACATGGTGATGGACAAAGTCAATGACCCTCCCAAATCGACATTCATGAGCTACTTCAAAGTGTGCAAGATTGACGACTATGACAAACACTTCCTGTATCACGAAATTCCTTCTTACCTTGTAAGGAAAGACAACAGGTTCAGCAGGAGTAGACAAGAGAAGGACGTCCAAGGTCACCCTGGAGTGAAGAAGGATCATGTTTTATATAGATTATACACGGTTCACCCTAATAACTTGGAGTATTATCATTTGCGCCTCATTCTACACGAGGTTCCAGGACCAACATCATTCTCAGACCTCAAAACAGTAAATGTTCACCCCATCCCACATTCCAGTCCGCTTGCAGAGCGTTGGGTTTGTTGGAAGACAATGGTCATTGGGACAAAACTTTGGAAGAAGCGGGCTTAACTGACTCTCATTTTAAACTGAGAGAAATTTTTGCAATCATGTTGGTTTTCTGACAGATTTCAGACCTGATCCTGCTGTGTGAGAAGCACAAGGACAGATTCGCTGAGGACATGAAATAGCAGTTTGAGATAGATTGTCCAGAGATTAATGTCCAGCAGGGTTTGGACATGATATGCAACAAGTGCCTGTTGTTGTTGGAAGATGTGGGGATTTCAATGGCAGGACATACTCTCAAGCACTACGTCTTGCCTGAAACAACACGTGATGCAGATGGTGTCATGAGCAACTAAGACTACCTCAGGGAGTTGAGCTACGCCGTTGATACTCAGTCGAAAATAGTAGATAACAATGATCCAAGGCTAACGGTCGATCAGATTAGGGTTTACAATAATGTTATTAAAAGCATAGACGGTGGATATGGCAGTGTTATATTCTTGTTATACTCATGCCTCAGAAGTTACAGTAAAAATATTCTTGATAAAACGGTTACTAGTCAAAGTTAGTATTAACAGGGGAATCTCTATGGCTGTTGTTTCATCGGGCATTGATACAATGCTTTTGGAAAGGGGTAAAACTGCTCATTCTGCCTTCAAACTCCTCTTCAATCTGAATCATACAGAAACCTCCACATGTAACATTTAAAAAACCCATAAATATAGCCCAGGTGCTTCAAGATTACAATCTTATCGTAATAAATGAATGTACTATGTCACATAAGGGGGGATAAAGGCTCTAAACCATACGCTGCAGGACATTTGCAGTTGTGACAAGTTGATGGGTGGTGTTACTGTCTTGCTGGTGGGGGACTTTAGGCAGACCCTGCCTGTAATACCAAAGGGGGCCTGAGCCGATGAAGTCAAGGCCTGCCTTAAATCATCATACCTGTGGCCGAAATTTCACAAGCTGTAATTAAATAAAAATATGAGAGTTCATCTTAAAAGTGATGGTACGGCTGTGGAGTTTGCATACAATATGCAAAAATTGGGGGACGGCAAGTTGAAGGAGATAGATGGAAAGATAAACCTTCTATCTAGCATGTGTCAATTAGTTAAGGATATGAACAGTATGACTACAATCATTTAACTCGACCTAAAGAACATAAGACGGAAACCTATGTCTTGGTTAAGGGAGAGGGCAATTTTAACTCCTAGAAACGATAAGGCAAATGAGAGCAACAAATTCCTGCTCAGCATGTTCGTATCGGAAATGAATATCAGTCAGTGGACTCGTTATTGGTGATGAAGGATGCTGCCCACTACCCGGTGGAGTTTTTTAACACCCTCAACCCCCCTGGGCTCTCTCCTCACACTCTTATCTTGAAGGTTGGTGCACCCATCATGTTTTTGCACAATTTGAAGCCCCAAAGCTGTGCAATGGAAGCAAACTCCAAGTCAAGGTCCTCCATCGCAACGTCATCCAGTAAACTATCTTTACATGATGGGTTTATGGGTAAATGGTATTTACGACACGCATTACCCTCATTCCTTCGGATTACCCCTTTTAGTTTAAGACTGTCTAGTTCCTCCAGAAAGTCTGCTTTGCAATGGTCATCAACAAGGATCAGAATCAGACATTTAAGGAAGTTGGGATTGATTCAGGGGAATACTGTTTCTCCCACGGCAAGCTCTACGTAGCACTCTCCAGGGTGAGCACACCCAAGAGCCTGGTTATGCTGGTGCATGAGGGAAGGATGGATAACATCGTATACCAGGAAGTACTTTCAAAGTAGGCAGCCACATAGGGAATATGACATGACAGTAAGCAAAGGGGTCTGTCAACCGAAATTCTCCAACCAAATCATGATATGGCAGTAAGCAAAGGGGTCTGTCAACCAAAATTCTCCAACCAAATCATGATATGGCAGTAAGCAAAGGGGTCTGTCAACCAAAATTCTCCAACCAAATCATGATATGGCAGTAAGCAAAGGGGTCTGTCAACCAAAATTCTCCAACCAAATCATGATATGGCAGTAAGAAAGGGGGTCTGCCAACCAAAATTCTCCAACCAAATCATGATATGGCAGTAAGAAAGGGGGTCTGCCAACCAAAATTCTCCAACCAAATCATGTTATGGCAGTAAGAAAGGGGGTCTGCCAACCAAAATTCTCCAACCAAATCATGATATGGCAGTAAGAAAGGGGTCTGCCAACCAAAATTCTCCAACCAAATCATGATATGGCGTAAGAAAGGGGGTCTGCCAACCAAAATTTTCCAACCAAATCATGATATGGCAGTAAGAAAGGGGGTCTGCCAACCAAAATTCCCCGAAGAGATGGCAATAAGAAAGGGGGCCTACTAATCAAAATTCCCCGACCCAAACATGACATGTATGGTCACCTCCTCGTGGTGTCTCTCAGGTAACGCTAAGAACCATAACAGCTATCACATAATGTCTACCAGTATCACATTATTATATAGTCTATATTAAAAGAAATCAATGAGTCAATAAAATACCAAAAATACGAAATCCACGCGAAGCATGGGATATTTATCAATTTATCTATATATGTATATATATTTATATATTTACGTATGTATGTATGTAAGTGTATGTATTTATTTACGTATGTATATATATATTTATTTATTTATTTATGTATACATGTATGCATATATGTATGTATTTATGTGTGTATGCAAGTGTATGTATTTATTTATGCATGTAGGTATATATGTATGTAATTATGTACTTATGTAACACTTATTTAGGTCTATGGCGTCACTCTTTCAATAGACTATACTGCCAATAACGGGAGATCTGGTTTTGAATCCCAGTTGGGTGACTGAGAGTGGTTTTCTTAATGGTTTTTTCCTCTTTCTACACAAATGTGATACAATTATCTATATTCAATATTCCTCATTCTTAGATCATTAGCATAATTAGTACATATTGTACAACGTGAACAGTTAGTAAGATGCGGTGCTAAAAGAACACGTATTATTTATTATGTTTTGGTGTATGTATATAATATGAATGTATGCCTGTATGTAACTTTACTGGCTATGTAGGCACGTGGCAACAAAGTTCTTGTTACTGCCGGGACTCAAAACTAATTCTTTATCAGGAGGATGGATTCCTTTGCCACCAAATGATTCAACAATCTCATCCAGGCTAGAGAACTTTTCGTTTTTAATAAAAAAAAAAATCTGGCTCTAATGTTGAGTATTTATTGTATAAATAAATAATAAATTTAATTTAAGACTATCAGTTAAGAGTTGAACCCAGCTATCTTAGGTATTTGATCGCTCTACCTTACCACTTAGCCATGAAAACGGATACGTACATGGTTAAAGACTCATAGATTACCTACTAGTCTAACATTTAAATGATTTAATTTTTTTCCCTTTCCGTATCGATGACCTAGGAAGGTCTAAATATTAAGACTCGCTATCCGCTTCTGTGGTCACATGGTCTAAGGCGCTACTATCTTAGTATACTAGACAGCTGATGATAGGAAGATTGAGGTCTTAATCTCAGTCGGGTGTACTTGGGTGATTTTTCCCAAAATGGTTCTACACTCTCCTCTCATGCAAATGGGGCACACTTCCTATAAATAAAACCTTTCTCATCTCTAAAACCGTTAGCATGAATATTATAAAAGCATATAGCCCAAATGATTGTAAGACGCGGGGCTAAAATAAAGTAGACTCGCTTTTCTCTAGCACACTGTTTAGTAATTCCATCCTGCTACAATTGGGTGATTTGTGGTATGTCAAACGGAGGCCTACAGGCTGCATACAACTTTATCACAGATTCTGTGCGGCCTATTCACCTTATGATGAATGATCATAAAATACAATCATACTTTTCTCTGTTTATATACTTCATAGAAGTAAAACCTTTTAAAATGTGATATTTGAGTATCTGGCATGTGAGTTTGTTGTACCAAATTTGTACTCTTTCTTCGACAGGAATATATTATTATTATTATAATTATTAAATTATTAGCACCGGGTCTTACTACCCGTTCGGGTTATACGCACTTACGCTAATGTGTAATGGTAGGGTGATTGTGAGATGAAATGAAGACCTACAGTTTAACGTGGATCTAAACCACGGTGGAGGCCTGGCATTCCAAACATTCATAATTTGTGATTAATACACGTCTTGTCGACAGGAATAAATAATTTTTAAAAGTTGTGAGCCTGCACGCCAAATATTTGCAATCTTTGGAAGCACATTTTATATAGGTTACCAGTTGATTTCTCACATGAAAAGGAATCAAATATCTAATAGGTCACAATTTAAAGACACACATTTCTCAACAATTATGAAAAGTTCATTGAATGCAGAATTTAAAGATCGACAATGACACCATTGCTTTAGATAAAAGCTTTTTAATTTCTGTTAAAATATAAAGGGTGATTATTGTTATTTTATTAATTACTAGGTAATGAATTGTAATTATTTTTACTTAGTAAAATGACTATTTATATCCTTCCCTTTAATAAGGTGAAAGATATTTCCCCATAATGCTTTACTTTCATGGTACCGTGGGGCATTACATAGTATGGATCGACCCCAAGCGGTGAGGGGTTTGAATCCCGGAGGATTGGGTGGGTCGTGAGAATGAAGCAATAGTGAAATATAAAGATATGTCTAGAAGTAACTCCTATTTATTGATGCTAAACATACACCTATACTACACAAGTGGTTACGTAGAACACGTTAACCTGTGACTTGGGAGCATTGGCGATACCTAAGGACCTAGCGAACTTCTTAAGGGCCCAAGTTCAACCCCGCGTTATTATCTTAATCCTCAAATATGTATGTACTATAGTGTGGCTTATCTTCGACTGGGGAGAAGCTCCGCTCAAGACAACCAAACCAATGGTTATTAATTGAAACTCTCTTATTTGGGTTTTATCATCAATCAAGCAAGGTGTATCCGTCAAATAATGCTCGCTCATATTCATGATAAATACGGGGTGCCCCAAAAGTTACTATTCATTAAAATATAGCATAATTTATAGCAGTTGTTCCTACAATGGATGTTGAAAATGTTCCCCACTAGCCTGATGAGATGTCTGGGCGTGTGTCTCCATATGAACAACATGAAAAAGAGTGTCTAAGATATGTCTCTCCTATGGGACAACATAAAAAAAGTCTCTAGACAGTCTCTCCATATGATACAACATTGAAAACGTGTGTCTAGATATGTCTCTCCATATGATACAACATTAAAAAGCGTGTTCAGATATGTCTCTCCATATGATACAACATGAAAAAGCGTGTCTAGATATGTCTCTCAATATGATACAACATAAAAAAAATCTCTAGAAAGTATCTCCATATGATACAACATGAAAACGCGTGTCTAGACATGTATCTCCATATGATACAGCATAAAAAAAGTCTCTAGGCAGTCTCTCCATATGATACAACATGAAAACGCGTGTCTAGATATGTCTCTCAATATGATACAACATAAAAAAATTCTCTAGAAAGTATTTCCATATGATACAACATGAAAACGCGTGTCTAGATATGTATCTCAATATGATACAACATAAAAAAATTCTCTAGAAAATATTTCCATATGATACAACATGAAAACGCGTGTCTAGATATGTAGTGCCATAAGATACGACATTAAAAAGCGTGTAAAGCGTGTCTAGACAGTCTCTAGACAAGATACAACATGAAAACGCTTGCCTAGATATGTCTCTCCATATGATACAACATTAAAAAGCGTGTTCAGACATGTCTCTCTATATGGTACAATATTAAAAAGCGTGTTCAGATATGTCTCTCCATATGATACAATTAAAAAAGCATATCTAGACATGTATCTCCATATGATACAGCATAAAAAAGTCTCTAGACAGTCTCTCCATATGATACAACATAAAAACGCGTGTCTAGATATGTCTCTCCATATGATACAACATAAAAAGCGTGTTCAGATATGTCTCTCCATATGATACAACATGAAAAAGCGTGTCTAGATATGTCTCTCAATATGATACAACATAAAAAAATTCTCTAGAAAGTATCTCCATATGATACAACATGATATAGCGTGTCTAGACATGTCTCTCCATATGATACAACATGAAAATGGTGTCTATACAGTGTCTCCATATGATACAAAAAGAAAACACGTGTCTAGATATGTCTCTCCTTATGATAAAACATGAAAACGCGTGTCTAGATATGTTTCTCTATATGATACAACATTAAAAAACGTGTTCAGACATGTCTCTCTGTATGATACAACATAGAAAAGCATGTCTAGACAGTCTCTACACAAGATACAACATTAAAAAGTGGTTCAGACATGTCTTTCCATATGATACAACATGAAAACGCGTGTCTAGATATGTCTCTCCATATGATACAACATAAAAAAATTCTCTAGAAAGTACTCCATATGATACAACATGATATAGCGTGTCTAGACATGTCTTTCCATATGATACAACATGAAAAAGGGTGTCTTAGACAGTGTCTCCATACGATACAACAAGAAAACACGTGTCTAGATATGTCTCTCCTTATGATACAACGTGAAAAAGCATCTCCAGACATATCTTCAGGCCCATGGAGGACATTTCCAACATCTATTGTAGAAATAACTGCTACGAGACAGCTTAGTCATAATAATAATAATAATAATAATAATATATAATAATATAATAATATGTTGATAGCCATAGGATAGTGTGAATGAAAAATATTATTTATCAAGACATTATACACTCCAATTAGGCCTGTTTTTATTCTAATATAATTTTATTCAGCACCTCGTTCATTCGGGATATACGTTTATGGATTAGTAACTATAATGCGTTAAGTATGAGAAAGGTTAAATTTATAGAAAGTGTACCCAATTTGCGCGTATTAAAAGTGGGAAAAACTTTTGGGAAAAATCACACTCAGTACACCCGACTGGGATTGAACCACGTTTTCCCGTCATCATCATTCTAGTCTAGTCTGCTATTGCGAGAGTAGCTCCTTAGATAATGCAGCCACCGAAGCGGGTAGTATAGAATTGCTTAGTTAAAAGATTAAAAGATCATACGTAAGAAACAAAAAAAAATCCCACGCAAAGAATTTCAATCTGTCATCTTAAAATCAACGTCAATCGGTGAATCACGAATGTATGAACGCTACTATGACAGGGCTCCTGTGGACCCAAACATTTTATTAAACCCTATGGTTAAATGTGGAAGGTTTAGAATTTGCACAAAAACTACAAAACGTCTGTCACTCAGGCTTACTACTACATGATTTATATAAGTATGAACATTTTTCGCCTAGATATGAGGAATAATCATTAAGTTTAAAATAAAACACGTATTTTTGGGTGACAATTTGATTGTGGGATCGTTTAAATACAGAAAAGGGCTAACTTCTGGAAAGAGATACAAACCCTCGGGATTACTACTTGTTAGTGGAACCATATAAACACCCTTCTAGGTGCTAGAACGATCCAAGGAAGGCGTCTCTCTCGCAATAAACTGGACTGCAGGTGACAGGGAGCTCCAATTTTAACTGAGAGTTATTTTACATTTACTGTTTCCTATTTTACCTCATGCAAATTTAGGTAAATTCCACAAATTATATCTCACTAATTCCTAATATATTAGTGTAAATACCCTCCTCAGAGGCGTAGTTAGCTAACGTGCTAGTATCGTGTTGGGCTAGACTAATGAGGACGGGGAAATTGAGGTTCGAATCTAACTTGGGTGAATTGGGGTGGTTTTCCCTAAAATGGTTTTCCACTCTCCCTCCAATTAAATGCCGGTTTACTTCCTCTATATTCAACCTTCCCAATTCCTAATCCATTAGCGTAATTAGTACATAAGTATATAAACCGAACGGGTGGTAAGATGCGGTGCTAAATTAATTAATTAATTAACTAGTGTAAATGTGATCGTAGTACGCGATGCACAAAAACAATAATACATTACTATAGGTCTTTAAAGATTTAAGAGTTTGATGTAGCAATCCGACACCTTAGCCCGGTCGGTAGCGTGTCCATCCACTGAACATATAGTCCTGGGTTTGATTATCGGCTTGGCTGAAACATTTACCATTGGTGAAATGTGGGTTTAACCTTTCACGGTGGTTAATTAACGGCCGGGAACCGGATGTTGTAATGATATTTCAGTTTTTTTATCGCCGTGTTTCATTACACCATTCGTGTTATAAGCATCTGTACTAATTACGCCAATGTGCTAAGGATAAGAATGGAATAATTTAGATGAAGTGTACCCGCATTTTCTGGAAGAGAGAGAGAGAGAGAGAGAGAGTAGGAAACTATTTAGAAAAAATCACCCTCGGTACACTCGACTGGGATTCCAACCCCAATCTCCTCTGTAATCGCAGTCTATTGCGAGAATGATGGCTTAGAGAGACACCAAATCAGACTACATATTTTAAATATTCTACACAATTTAAAAATATAAAATTTGAAATAAAGCCATCATTCAATATGGGTTAAGTGCACGCACATATAAAGGAAAGATAACGTGGGTAGAGTGAAGAGTAAAGGGGAGGAAGTAGAGCCCAGTTTTTTAATATTAGATTTTCTCAGTTAGAGAAGGCTTCATCGAGCCATTACGCTTGTGAAGAATTACGCTAAATTGTCAATTAGTGTATCAGTTCAAAACCAATTTGGTTTGAGTTTTGGAGCGCGGTTTAGAGGTGGAGGTAGGCAACCCTCAGCTTCAGAAATCCCCCGCTAAGGGGGGTATGCCTCACGAGTCGAGCCTCGGACGCCTCCGGGGGTTAAACCTAATGCAAAGGACACAATGTGCCTTTACATGGGGGGGGGGGGGGGGGGTAATTGACATCGAAATTACATCTTGATACCATACAACGATATTTTCAATCACTCGGGAGAAGAAAACCTTGTAATCCCCTTTATTATGTTGTTTGCCCTAAATCCCCCCCCCCTCCCCCGGATGAGTTTGGTTTGTTAAACATCTCTTTACTCGGTGAGATAGACAAGTAAATGCATTACAACAGTATATCAGAGCTATTAACGTATTATAAAACCGGTGTACGGAGGGGCACGTGGTTAACTTTCTTCATTCTGAATTGAAAGTCCAGGATAAATTCCCATTTGAAAGATTTTTTGTTGCATTTATGGATATTATTATTATTATTATTATTAATTTATTATTATTATTATTATTATGTCCATCCGAATGATTACTAACGTCTTAATCTAAGGAAAAGTAATCATAAGTATTGTCTAGAATAAGTGCAATCATATTAATGTAAGAAGAATGAAAAAAACAACTCATATTTAGAGAACTACCACCCAGTGCATACCTACAGGATTTGAAGCCTGACCCCTCCAACACAGGCAATCCAGTATACCATGAGCCTGATTTCCTAGACCATGTGACACCATTAGTTGGTTTTATATTTATTTATCATATTCTAGGTCTAATATATATTTTCTATACATTTGTTCTTTCCATCATCACTTTCTTTCAACCCGCCTCGGTGACGTAGTTAACTAATACGCTAGTTTCGTGTTGAAGTAGACTGCCAAGGATGTGAGATCGAGGTTCGAATCTCACTCGGGTGAACTGACGGTGTTTTTTCCTAAATAATTTCCCACTCTCCCTTCAAGGAAATGTGGATTCACTTACTCCATATTCAACCTTCCCATATCCTAAACCATTAGTTTAATTAGTACTTTAGCGTATAACCCGAATGGTTATTAATATGTGGTGCTAAGTATTATTATTACTTTTCTCTCATATTAAAAGAAATATCGCTTGTAATGGAGCAGTTATACTCCCCATTTTATTGTTAGTTGTAAATAGAAAATAACTTATTTGCGTGATAATTCATCATGTTATTTCTATATTTAAACTATGGATTTTAAGTTTTAGTGTTGAGTGGGTCTTTTTTTCCAGCACGTTTTAAGCATTACGTGGTAGACTACTCGTATTGTAACCACAGGCCAATATAGTAGGGATGAGAAAGGTAGGATTTAGAAAAATCTAGCCACATTTGCGTGAAAGTAAGGTTAGAAACCATTTAGGTTAAAACCACACTCATTACACCCTGTCACTGTTTGAACCTCTCCCTCCCCGTTATCGACAAATCAGACTTGTTGATCCCGACATCCACAAGCTCCTCCAACAACGTTATCAACCAAATGTTAATACTAAAATATGAATATGGGGATCCGTTTACTTCACGTGGTTTTTACAAAATTCATAACAATATTAAACATTTACTTCATACATTATCATGAATATAATCATAAGTAAGTTCAAGTATTTTTGGTTAAATTCTAGGTTCAATTTATTTTGTGTATATTGAGCCCCATCACTCTTCCTTAATAGCTAAATAAGATAGAATTTAAATAAGTGAACACACATTTTCGTGGAAGGCACAATTTATCCATATATTTTAGGAAAACTCCCCTCATTACATCCAACAGGGATTCTAAAAGAATCTCATAATTGGCAATATAATACGTTGCGAGAGTAACGTCTTAGTGCTTAGTGTCAAATATGATATCTTGGAATAAGCAAATTTGCCGTTCTTATACCGTAAATAGATTGTGTTTAAAAAGTATAGGCTTAGAGTAAGTACCGAAATAAATTATATTAGGTTCGTTAAAATGGTAAGGTTCTAATTTTTTCCATACAAGCTTTTCCTATTTTGATTTTGAATGTAGCTAATAAGCTAGACTATCTTAAAATTGACGTATAATATTTATTATTTAGTGTGTTTAGATTAAGATTTAGCTTTCGATATTATTTACTAATTTGGCTCATAATTGCCTTCTGTATGACACAATTTTTTGATTTGAACGAGAGATTAACCCTAGTGAAGTTATTGGCTCCTTTTGGTCAAGACACCTAAAGTATGGACACAAAGTCACTAAAAAAAGATAATAAGCTTTTACCTTGTGAGTCAATTAATGTGTATTTATTCGATATAATAATTAATTGAGGTTTTTAAATTTCTATTTCTGAACTGATTGATTATATCAGCACACGACCTATATGTTAGCTTAAATCTATAACAGAAACAATATCTAGTCCCCGCCATTAATTCATCATTGTGAAAGGGTAAAACCACCTTTCACTAACTATACATTTATTCTGATATGCCAAGAATCAATCCCCGGGACCCTTAACTCAGTAAACAGATATGCTACCAAACGAGATAAGGTTTATGATTATTAATAATTGGTTACCTTATGAAGATTACTATTTGACATAATTTTAGATATATGGTATTGTTTTGTATTTAATTTAATACAAAAGTTGGTTTTACTCATGAAAACATTTTACTTATTGAAAAGTAAGTATTACCCATTTTGGTGGTCACGTGGTCTAAGACGTCACTCTTGCAATATACTGGCTGCCAATGATGGAGAGAATGGGGGTTGAATCTCGGCTGGGTGTGTTTAATCAGGTTTTTCATAATTTGTTTTCTGATCTCCCTCCAAGTAAGTTTGGGTACACTTCCTCTAAATGTAACCTTCCTCATCTCTGATACACTAGGGTAATTAGTATATGTGTGCATAATTTGAACGGGTAGCAACACGTGGTACTAAAAATAGAAAGTTGTATATAGTTGGTACTATATACAAATTTTAAGTTCATGTTCAGCGTGAGAAAAGCAACAAAGTAAAAACTTAATGTCATAATTGGTCATTAAATAATATTCATTCTCAATTTAACATAAAAAAAAACAGTTTGATTTCTAAATTAACTTAGAGCCCATATCTCCTTGATAGCCACTAAATATTTCAAATTTCTTAGAGCCACGACCATAGAAATAATTAATAGTAATCATGAAAACCTTTGCATCATTCAGTGATATTGAGGTCATAGTTTTAGCGATGATTATGCAGCTTACAGGAACAGGTGTTGAAGAAATATTATTGTTCTTAAATTATCAAATTTAAAAATAACTTCTTGGACTTCTCAGGTGAACTGGTGGTCTAGAGGTAAGGTGTCAGACTTCTGTGCTGGGGTCCGGGGTTCAATTCTCGCTCCCGGCACAGATTTATCTGATTGCCAAACTCTTCCTTCACCTCTGACATGACGTGTATTAATCACAACTTGTGAATGTGGGGAATGCCAGATCTCCACACCGTGGTTCGGATTCCTCGTTAAACTGTAGGTCCTCCATTTCATCTCGCAATCACCCTACCATTACACATTAGCGTAAGTGCGTACAACCTGAACGGGTAGTATGACGTGGTGCTAATAATATAATAATAATAATAATAATAATAATAAATAATAATAATAATAATAATAAAATTAATGGCTTCCTTGCGATAGAAGTAAGATAGAATTTAATGGATAAATTAATAACGATAAACTATACTGGATCGTTTCAAAATATACATAGAATTTTTGTTTGAAATATACAAAATAATGTTCTGTGGTTAATTTAATTTTTTCAGATAACATAATACTACTCCAAAAACTATGATGAAGAAAACAATGAATGATTACGCATTTTTTTTTTTTTGTGGTAGCTGCTTTTCTGGTTATTTCATAAAAGTCTCTCTCATTATTTACCTACAAGTTTCTTTTTTAAACTAAGTATAAAATAATTGAACGACTAGTTAAAAAATATCTTTGAAAAATCTCAGCTATGCAATTCCTATTTATCCATGTACGACGGGCCATCAAGTGGCTGAAATTATCAGGGGCTACGTTCCTCCAACAACACCAAATGTCAACCCCAAAATACGAGTATGAATATGGGGATCCTTTTACTTCATGTGGTATTACAAAATTCATGGCACAAATAAACATTTACTTCGTACATTGGAATGAATATAATAAAAATGAATATAACTTCAAATATTTATTTACTCTTTTCATAAGGTAGAATTTAAAGTAAGTGTAGCCTATCCAAATTTTCGTAGAAAGCACGTTTTAGGAAAAACTCTCCACTTTACATCCAACCGGAATTCAAGCACAAACCTCATAATTGACAAAATAATACATGGCCAGAGTGACGACTTAGATAGATTTGTTTATATTCTTAGTGATGATACAAATAACGAAAAAATGTATTTCTCTTATTATAGTGACAAAAGCCATTTTATGTAAATTAACAAAACCATTAAAGTGATTTTCTTTAGGAAATTAGTAGGTACAAGCCCACTTCAGTGACCGCGTGATCTAATGGGCTATTCTCACAGTAGACTAGACTGACGATGACAAGGAGATTGAGGGTTCGAATCTCGGTCGTGTGTACTGAGGGTGTTTTTTCCCAAATGGTTTTTCCACCCTCACGCCAAGAAAATGTGGGTACACTTCCTTTAAATATACCTTTGTAATACCCAACACATTATTGTAATTAGTACATAAGCGTATAACCAGAATGGGTAGTAACACACGGTGCTAAAAATAAGCTAGAATGAATTGTTGCTTCCAGGTGAAAAGTCAGCTAAGTCAACTTTATTGCCTGTCCAAATCACACAGGATTTGTAGTAAAGTCCAGCGACCATTCAGACTTATTGTGAGTTTTACAGAAATTTACAGCTCAAAACTTTTTTTATAGACCAATTAGAGAACATTACAAGGACCCTCTCAGAGGAAAGACAGCTTACAATTAATATTATTTAAATGCTATATGGAAATAATTTACACTCAATGCAACCACCCGTGAATGGAACTACTAATAATATATAATATTTAGCACCGCATCTTACTACCCGTTCGGGTTATACGCTTTAAGTACTAATTACGTTAATGGATTAGGAATTGGGAAGGTTGAATTAGAGGAAGTGAACCCGCATTTGCGTGGAGGGGGAGTGGAAAAACATTCAGGAAAAACCACCCCAATTAACCCGACCGAGATTCGAACCTCGATCTCCCCGTCCTCAGCAGTCAAGCTCAACACTATAAGCGCGTTAGCCAACTACGCCACCGAGTCGGGTGAATGGAACTACTAAAATCCATTTAAGAGTCAAGTACGCTCATAATGTTTGACACGTGGACTAAACTTCAAGCTCATCTAGTCTGCCTGGTTACGAGGTTCCAGGGTTCAAGCCATGGATGGGTGTACTGGGTTCTCCCTAATTGGTTTCCCCTTTTCCATCAACGCAAATATGGACACAATACTTCTTAATTACAGCCTATTAACATAGTTAAAACAAGTACAGCATGGATGGGTAGTAAGACATAGTAGAAATAAATATTATCTTGATAATTACGCCAGATTGGTCACTAGCTAGTCTGCCAAATGGAGTAGTTGAATCAAACCATTAAAAATACTTTCGTTATTTATGTGCATGTGTATGTGTGATAATCTCATTAATTAATCAATCCGAAACATTTCGTAATGCATATTGATCCTTGCATTCGACTTAACGACAGCGAGACTAGGAAGTTAATCCACGTTGAGAGTTGGTTGGGGAGGGGTTGGTGGAGAGTCATAAAGTGACATTTAGATGGGTGATGTGATAAGGGCAGGGCGGGCAGTCTAACGGAGTTGCCTTTGTAGTAACGTATTGTCATTGGAAGTTACGTCATTATCTGTAGACCCACGCGGGGTAGAAGTTTATCCAACTCACACACACGAGTCATATACACGGTTTGATACACCACACGGCTGTTGCATGTGACATGATATAAAACTGCGTCTTGGAGTAACAGCGGAACAAGTGGAGATGTGTGTACCTGTAGGCATCTATACTTTGATTTTCTTACGAATATACAAACTTTTTTTTGTGCTCAACATTGATTATATTTTACTAAATGATTAGTTTTATTTTAAAGATATTAATAATATCTATCCAGGTGGGGATTCAGCTAGGGGACGGGGGGGTTAAAGGGTCATTTGACCCCTCCTGTGAAATTTAGAAAATTAATACAAAAAACAAAATGAAAGTTCAAATTCTAGAAATAAAATACAACACAGATAAATTTTATACAATTTTTAATCTTTTTACGCGTTGACACCTCTTAAGCCGGGTCAACGCGTGCGTTATTCGTCCACGTTTAATAAATGTTTGATATAATTCGCGCAAGTGTGGAAAAAAATTTGTTTTTATGTATGCATATTTGTCATGCATATCGAGTAACGAACATTGCTCCGTATAGAGACGGTAGACTACCACACATCAAAAAAGACTAATAATCATCTAAGAGCAGTTCATCCACGAATACCAAATATAGAGTATGTGTGGACAGCAGGAGCGGCGGAACTGTGGGGGACTCTGCCCCTGGAAATAATTTACCCCTCCCTGGAATAAACTCTCCCTTAAATATATTTCAAATTACCTGATATTATCGAATATGAAACTGAAAGATGACCTTGAATCAAACTCCAAATGACTTTAGATGCATTCTGTTGTCAAAATTTTGCTGAAGAAGACCACTTCAAATTACCACTAGACTAGAGGCATCTAACTGGCAGAAAGATTTGAGGGAGGAAAGCTCTGAATATCTTCCAAGTTAATCCAAATTTCAAAAATATCTAGGAGTGGACAATTCCAAATTCTAAATTTTTTTATATTTCTGAAAGAATTCAATTTTCAAAATGTTGTTGGTGGAAGACCACTTCAAAGATTAACTTCTACTACTATCGTAAAACATTAAGGTGAGGATCATTCTAAATATATTCAAGAGGCACCCAAATTTCAAAAATAACTATGTGAATGGCCTATAAAATAATATAATTAAAAAAACAAAGCGAAGAATACTCATAGCTTCTAGAGTGAACCATTTTTCAAAAAATTATTGAAGGAGTGCCACTACAAATATTTTATAGAAACTATTTGGTTTTAAAATTTAGGAGAGGATGACCACGGTTTGAAATATACATGATATCAAACATTAATCAAAAATTATTAAATGGCTTTAAACAGAAATCTAACATTGTAAGTAGCTACGTTATTTATAATTATGACCCCCTTATGAAAATGATCTAGATCCGCCACTGTATCTATTATTATTATTATTATTATTATTATTATTATTATTATTATTATTATTATTATTAGCACCGCGTCTTACTACCCGTTCGGGTTATACGCACTTACGCTAATGTGTAATGGTAGGGTGATTATTAGATGAAATGGAGGACCTACAGTTTAACGTGGAATCCAAACCACGGTGGCGGCCTGGCATTCCACTGTATCTATTGAAATTGACAGCTAAAAATCACAAGACTTGATGTATGCATAAGTGAAAGTAGCTCTAGTAAATTTTATAGCTCTCAGATATGTAGATTCATAATAAAACCTAACTGTATGTATTATGTATGTACAGTACATACGAATAATATAAACTTACGTATGTATGAATTATGTATAAATGTATGTATATGTGGCTTGATGTGTTAGATATTTATGTTCACACATGTATGAGTATAAATATGTCATACATGTATTAATTTAATACATTATATAAATTAAAATATATCTACATAATTATGTAGGCCTATGTATGTATTGTCCCTATATTAACTTTTGTTAACACCGTCTCTTACTACCTTACTACCTTATTACCGAATTTATCGTAAGACATGGTGTTAAAAAAAAAGATAGCTTATGGACAAAAATTATACAGCAGATTGAGATCTAAATATTATTTTCATATCTCACCGTTATAAAGTACTGGTACGATGGTATGACTGAGGAAAGAGGCGATCACAATTTGTTCCATACAACCTTTACTTCAATGTTACCTGTTTGTAGGGAGGATAGAGAAAGAAACATATTTAGGACTAATGACATTCAGAGAAACATATACTATGGGAAACACAAGTGATTCTGGTGGCGAGATCCTTGCTAATAAGTAATAATTAAAAACCATCAGATTTATTTGCTAGCTTGGTGACATCTTAGAGTAAATAAATAATATCAACTTTGGATTCTCAGCATCTTAAGGTGGGAGTGAAGGGAACGCGAGAAAAGGGCGGTATTTTTTCAGTTTTTAATGAAAAATTTGTGGCTTTTTTTGGGTGCTAAAACAGGAAGATTTTTGCTCCATTATTAATTTAGAGCTTTATTTCCTTCACATGATGATATCACAGTTGTTAAATACCTGTCATGAGCATAGTGACATTAGAAGACAAACTTTTTAAATAAAGAAAAAATATTGTTATTAAATTATAGTACACCCTTGAAAGATATTCATTAACTGTTGATATTTCCATGTGAATAAAATTTAACTCTATGCTTTTACTGGAGAAATATTTAATTTATTTGTCCAAAAAAGAGTTTTACTCTAAAAATTGCCAAAACACTACCATGATTTTTATTAAATCTAGTTTTCTTGGTTATCGGTTTACAAAAGCCTTACTGTTTCAAGGTGTTATTTGATGGGCATGCATATAACTATCTTTTTTTATGCCGATAACATAAGATTTATTTAAAACATCCAAGACGTCCAAGACCGTGATGATTTATCATCGGATTCATTAAGGAGAAGGGATCAACATTTATACCAGATAAGGAATGTCCCATTTTTATTGCAAACTTTCATTTCTTTGTTATAACTAATACTGTCAACTTAAATTTTTACAAAATTAATCTATTTATCCTTTCGAAATTTTGAATAATGTTTTTTCAATTATATTCCAGATACACATTGTCAATTGTATTTTTAACCTAACCGCTGTTGAATGCTAGTATTATGTCTTGTTTTAACTATCAACATTAATAATGTTTATTCTTATCAAATTAGTTATCTTTCTTAATCACTTTGTGTTATTAAGTAATTAAACCTTATTTAACACTCTCAATCAATCTTATATTTAATAATATATTATCTTCCATACTATTGATTGTTATGTTATATTAAATAACATTCATTTTCATCAGTGGTTTATTCATTTTTTACTTATAGAAGTGTTTTCATTTTAAGTTTATCACCTTATAGGTTATTACTTCTAATTTTTTACTAGTTTCTCTACATAAGTTTGTTAGCTGTTATAATATTCATTTAATTATTTATTGTCATTTAATCTTTTGATTAAATTTTTTTTGTATATTGGAGTCAACTTCTAACATATCTTAAGTTTCTTTCCTTATTTTTGTAATTACATGAATAATAAGGTAGACTAATGGATTGTTCCTAAAGCAGGTTTGACGAGACTATACTGATAAATGGTTCTTTCCTCTTAGAAATTTCAATTTGCCAACCATACGCTCCATAGTATATTTACTGAATGTGCGTGCATAAGTTAGGAAGGCAAGTTTGAAAATAAAGGCGAGGAATAAATGTACTAGGATAGTCAAGTCAAGTCTAAGTTTCCCTAAAGTCAATTAATTAATGTTACGACTAGTGATAGTAATAATAATAACTGAATAGATTTAGAGCCTATATTTGGGTCATTAATTTAAAATAAATATTTAATTTTAATCAATGATGATATAAAAACGGCAAGTATTCCTACAAAACGCTCCGACAGATTAGCTAAGTCGTTACCACTTATAACTACAGGACTATTGATAGCAAGCTCGATTCCCGACATGACATAGGCCAGAGTGGTCCAACGTTTTTTATTCCGCCCAAATCCTAATATAAGTTTGAACCATAGGCCGTAGATATATTTGGTATTTCCATCAATGTGATATAAGCTTTAAAACAACCCTTAATAAACAATTATTTGTTGTAGGCCTACCTATATAACTTATAGATTGTATTTTTGGTTAGTAGAATTTTTCTAATCCTACTATCAAAAATAAGGCTATTAATCTCTCAAAACAAACAATTGCTTTTTTTTATCAAACACCTTGTCTAAACTAAAGAAAATATTTATATTTTTCTCAAATGAATAAAACACCAAGAGAAGTAAATGTAGAAATTTTCAGTAATATTAAAATACAACTAATAGGACCTAATACTTAAATAACAAAAAAAAAATTTTAAAAATACATTTTCATAGGTATCTCAAGACCACCACTATTTTTTGTTATACTGCCCAGATAGAACAATCCCCCCATGTAAAAAAAAGCTTTTCTAATAGATTCCAACGCCATCTCTATTCTTGCTACACTGCATTTATTTAAATAAAGATTACTACTAAATTAATAAAGGTGACTTTGGTGGTCTTGTTGATGATTATAATATCGAGATAATAACTTATTTAAAATAAACTACCAATTTGACACGTTCTTCGCATGGGTTAGACGCATCAGAATACATAAAATTAGGACATTCAACATCTAGCTGCCAACAATTTTATAGTTCCTCCTGAGCTGACTAGGACAATCACAAACCAGATATGGCAATTAATAAACTGAAATAAATTAAATCTTTGAAACAAAATATGACTTAGTATACAAACTGACTGCACAAACGAACACAACCCATTGGCAACTCAATCTTTACCTAAGTACGATTAAAATTAAATATTTTTATTATTATTTTTATTATTAGCACCGCGTCTTACTACCCATTTTGGTTATACGCACTTACGCTAATGTGTAATGGTAGGGTGATTGTGAGATGAAATGGAGGACCTACAGTTTAACGTGGAATCCGAACCACGGTGGAGGCCTGGCATTCCCCACATTCACAAGATATTTAAAATTAAAGCTAAGTGAAGTAATATATATGATTACAGAAACATATTGGAAAAAAGATTAACACATTAGTTTTCACCGAGTAACACAAATGAAATAATAGACTTTGTTACAAAACATTAAATATTGTGCACCAGTATTTTCCAAAGCGAATCAAGGACCCCCAAGATATAATGCCACAACTAGTTTATCTTAATGGTTATGTCTCCGCTATATAGGCACTAATTTATTCCATGTGCTCGCAATACTAATTAATCGCCTTTAATATAATCTTTAGTTTTTGTATTTGCAATTTCTTTAATTTTTTTCTGCCTTTACAAAGTTACAGTTTTCCACCATGTCGAGAAAGCTTTTATTCTTAATATTAGGAATATTGATGTCCTATTACCCAACACATGATTTTTTTTAGCTACAAATCTTTCAGATTTTATTGTTATGTGGGTTGGTCCTTTTAACAACTTGGATTTATTTTTATCACATGGCAACAGTAGGATTTTTAATAATTTTGGAGATATATGGAGTTACCCTTCTATTCAGATCCAAAATTCCCATTTAGAAATTTTAATACTTATTTGATTATCTTTAATGAATTTTTATTTGTCACATTTCAACTCAGAACCATATCTAAAATAATGCTCTATATTAATAATAATAATAATAATAATAATAATAATAATAATAATATATAGCACCGCGTCTTACTACCTGTTCGGGTTATACGCTTTAAGTACTAATTACACTAATGGATTAGGAATTGGGAAGGTTGTATTAGAGGAAGTGAACCCGCATTTCCGTGGAGGGAGAGTGGAAAACCATTTAGGAAAAAACACCCCCAGTTCACCCGACCGAGATTCAAACCTCGATTTCCCCGTCCTTAGCAGTCGAACTCAACACGACAACTGCGTTAGCCAACTACGCCACTGAGGCGGGTATATATATTAATTATAAACATCTTAGGATAAGCTCTCCCATTTCCTGGGATTCAATTTTTAAATTTCATATTTTGTTCAGCCGTCATTCGGCTATACGTGAATGTATATTTACTTACATGGAATATTTACATTTTCTACCCCTCCCCTCTCCCAAAGTTCTTTTATATTATTCTTAGACATTTTAAGGGGATCCGCCTTCCCCATTTTTCACTCCTTTATTTAGAAATTTAACAATTTTTAGAGCCTTATAGTTGTCCTTATAGTTCTATAGGGTCCATATATTCCCCTGACAAATTGAAATCTTCTACCACTGTGAGAACAAGTTTGTTCTTTTAGTTAGTGAATCTTCAAAAACCCCAGTTCACCAGTCAGCTTTTAGAAATATCAAATAATTAAAATGTATATGGTTATTTGACTGATGAATTAAAATTTTACACCTTATCAATTTTTCATTTTATAATTTATTTTAAACCTACACTCTTCCCTATTTCCTAGAGCCCCTCTTCAAAATTTAAACATTTAAGAATTTTATTGCTATTCAGAGTGAGCCTGCTTACAAAATTTGGAATCAATACCACACAAAAACCCGCCTCGGTGGTGTAGTTGGCTAACGCGCTAGTCGTGTTGAGCCCGACTGCTGAGGACTGGAAAATCGAGGTTCTAATCTCGGTCGGGTGAACTGGGGGTGGTTTTTCCTAAATGGTTTTCCACTCTCCCTCCACGCAAATGCGGGTTCACTTCCTCTAATTCAACCTTTCCAATTCCTAATCCATTAGCGTAATTAGTACTTAAAGCGTATAACCCGAACGGGTAGTAAGACGCTGTGCTAAGTATATATTAATACCACACAGAGAAGTAGTTTTGTTTATTAGTTTTGTAATTTTAAAAGGCCCCCTTCTTTCCATTTATTTAACTCTCACTTAGAAATGTGAAATTTTAAGATTATATTGGTTATAGCAGTTGCACTTCTACCTCCATGAAAATTTCCCATTTTCTACAACAGCTAAACAAATTTATAAATCCCTCAACTTTATAAAGATATAAATAGATCATTACCTTTTTAAATATGTATATTTATTTGAATCGTTAGCTAGTTCACATCTCTCACCAAAGGATAATGTGAGGGTCACATTTTGAATTAGCGCTAGATATTTGACCCACCGGCTGTCAGTTGGACCACACCGAGCTAGAGAAATACAATTTATCGATGGTGAAATTTATTGTTTGCCCTTCACAGTGATGAATTTCCTGCTGGAGGACTAATTATTTAATTTGTTTTAAAGTCATGCCAGTTTGTAAGTCATGTTTTGTTGCTATCATTCTAAAAGCACACGTTAAAAACTTCAAATGTCAATTCCCTGCATAAAGAACCACATAAATTATCTTGTATACAAAAGGCATGTTACATTTCAAAGGCCATTCCAACCCCTAAATCCATTTTTTTTTAAATAATAAAAAACGGGGGACTCATGTCCTTTTCACTCCAACGTCCATAGAGCGTCAGATTGACCTTATCTTCCCTCCGCTTGGTAATTTTACCATACTACTTCATTATGGGAATAAATGTAACAACTTTTATGAATTCACTCGTATTAGTTTGTAAATTACTTCTGTACAATGGTTTCAGAGGGTTTTTTTAGAAAGAGAGAGAGAGAAGAAATAAGAATAACTTTTTCCCTATCTGATAAAAAGTTACTTTTAATGTGAAAGTTAAAGTGATATACCTTTTAGGTCTACCTTTCAATGAACGTGATTAATCTCCAATTTATAAATGTACAACAAAATGATTGTTGAGAAAGTTGAAACTTTGTTGGACATGCATGCTGCTATTGGCGTTAGATTTTAGAGTTTATAGCAAGGAAATTATCTGTGGCTCGCGGGTTGTTGCCAGGGTAAGCAAGACTTGTTAGGACAGTACCAGTAAACTGTTCTCCACTCCTCGATAACCATTTGATCAACAACATGCAAAATAACACGATTAATAAATGTATGTGTATTGGCTTTAAAGGGCACGTTTTAGTGATTCGACAGTGAGAAATACCAAGTTTTTTAGTCTATAAAATCTTGGTAGTAAATGTATTATATGTGGGGGTGGACGGGGTTATCTTAAAAATTATAGCAAGTAGCAATGTCCCAGCTCATCCCAGCAACACTGACCACGCAAGGAAGCCTGTATCCCCTTTACCTGAGTGTGTCATTAGTTGGATATATTAGACTCTCTGTCCCGGCTTGGCATACTATGTTCTGATAGTCGGTGTTGTCTCGATAATCGGTACAGTCAAAACAAGAATTTCCATTAAACTAACATTTAAAATCCACACGAGCAATGACCAATTCAGATACATTAATACAATTAACGAGTGGAGCTAGGCAATAAAAAAAAAAAAGATTCAACAAATTAGCTTTACATAACGACATTGTGAATTACAAAATGAGATTAAATTAAATTAAATTGGTTTAAAATTATGTAAAACTATCACTTTTAACTGCTTACGAATTAAAAATTATTTTTCTTTGACATAACTATAGTAAATATTTCAATGTGTTTACCACATATGAATGTCTAGTTATAATAAGTTTCATCCCCATACATTAATTACTTTACTCCTTGATGGTACACAAATAACATAAAATACAAACTTTGACCCCTTTTAACTCATGAATTGTAGTTATTTGAAATCAGTGAACCACTCACTATTTATAGTTTATAATAATACACTTGTTAAAATTGTTTAATCCATCATTTACTCTTGAATGATCTTAATACGAAATAGTCCGACATCTTAGCTCAGTCGATATCGTGTATGCCTAATGACCGTAGGTTCGCGAGTTTGATTCCCGGATTGCCCGGAAAATACATACATGTATTATTGTAGAAATGTGAATATCCCTTTCACATGATGAATTAACGGCTAGGCTGGATGTTGTGTCTATCATAGATTTAATGATAATTTAATAAAAATATGTTTACTTATAATTTAATCAATAATTTGTACAGAAAATTAATATATTTATACATACATGCAAACAAATAATTATTAATAAATTAATGATACAAACAAATTACTATACATTCTTAATCTATTGCATTCACTGATCACAAAAGTTACATCTCAACATTCATCTCATACATACATATACATATACATACATACATACATACATATACATAATACATACATATACATATACATACATACATACATACATACATACATACATATACATACATACATATACATATACACATACATACATACATACATAATTATACTGTCTAGGTAAGGTCAATTCTCTGCGCCTTCAATCTCGTCTGCTCAATTTTCTGATACCGAACCCTTCATTCAACCTCTGACAACATCTTGTAATTAATAGCAGCCTCCAACCGTGTTTGACCCCTAAACTGTAGTCCTTCATTTCATCTCACAATCACACTAACATTACACATTATTGTAATCGCTTAAACTATGTATTAAACGAGTCAAATAATTAATATAAATAATATACATAATTCATACATAAATACATACAACAAAAAATTTTGATCAAATTATCGGATTGGAATATTATTTCATATCTAAATGTAAATATTAATTTAGAATTTCAAATGTTTCAAAAAACAATTATTATTATTATGTTATATAGCAAAGTAAACTATCTACTTTACATTGCAATGAAAGCTATTTTCTAAATTTTCAATGATTAAATTGGAGTTTGCTCTCTTTCAGCGATAAAAACAAATCTTGTGAACTGTTTAATATGTATGTTCTTTAATTAAGCTAGTTTTTAAGTCGTTGGCTAATGTAAACAATCAATTATGAAATGCTTGGTAAATATCCCAGATATAAAATATTATTATAGCATGTGTACAGTATCCATTATTATTTAAAATTAATATCTATGAAGGTACTCAATGACCATAATTTCATATATATATATATATATATAAAGGATTATAATAGTAATAGCAGTAATAGTTGTGATAATACCCGCTTCAGTGGACGAATGGTCAAAGGCAGGGTGGGCCAACGTTTTTCATCAAAAGGACCAAATCTGATTACTACTTATGGAGAATTAAATGTTTTATAAACTAATAGAGTGAACATTGATTAGATTAAAAAATATTATATGCCTATAGAAGATATTTGTAGTGGTCGCCTCCAGTATTTATTTTATATTTGATTCCCCTAGGAGCCATTTAGAGTGATGTTCACCTGGAAATCTTTTGAAAATCAAATACCCCTAGAAGATATTTGGATTAATCCTTGACTGGTCCTATTTTTTGAAAAGTTGAATGATTTGGTTGTTATTTAAGGTTTGACACAAGTTCATTTAAGCATCATATAAAAAAACTTCTGAGAATTTCGGAAAATCTCCCTACACCATGAGTAATAACACTAAATTAAATAAGCAGTGAGTAAAATATTTCAATTTTGTGGCAAAATTATATTAATCACCCCAAAATCTATTGTGAAGTTTGCACATACACAAAACAATCTATAATTATAAATATATGTTTAGACATACATTAATACAACTAAATGCATAATGAATTCAAATTCAATTATTAATGCATTAAACAAATAAAACATAGTAAATAATACAATCATGACCTTTTTAACAAAAATAATAATAAGTCACGACCCGTTTCTACTTAGCGACTTTTGTTCACCCCGACCCCCGGGCTAGGGGTTGATGGAGCGTACATGAATTAAACATGGCCTAATGCAATGGATTCTTTTCTTTGTACTTTTATTAAAGAGCGCGTTTGAACTACAAAAGGATATTTACTAATTTACAAGAACTAACCACAAACACTACTTGCAGGTCTATGTCACATCCTACAGGTCAATGAGCCCTTTCCTTGATTTGTATGCCCTTTAGTCCCTACATTAGTGGAGCCTTTAACCCTCATCGCTATCTTTACCAACCAGGGTAATCCTGTAAAACAGCCCGAGGCTGTTCACTGCTAACCTTCAACTAAGTCTCTCAACAAGACTACAACAATAACTAACAAATATACATCACGACTAGACCCTAACAAAACTGTAACAAGCAATAAAAATACTATCTTCTAACAAGACAGCAACAAGAATGAGACGCGTGCTCGTTCCTAAAAACTACACACTTCTTTCACTACTTAAGCGCATTCCAGATTGGGTTTCAGTATGTGACAACTTCTCGCTCACCTTTGAAAAACTAGACATCTAAATACTTCCGGTTTCAACTACGATAATTTGAACTGTTGAATCTGCACATATTTGAATCATTGGCTAACCCACATCTGCCACCAAAGATTTCCCTTTAATTCTCCTCCAGGATACTGTGAGGGCCACGTTTTCAGTGAGCGTGGACCACGAGTTGGATAAAACTGCTTTAAGCCTGTCACTCTCGTGTTAGACTGACTTACTGAAGATGAGGAGATCAAGGTTCGAATCCCAGTTGGTTCTACTTAAGGTGTTTTTCCTAAATTGGTTTCCTACTTTCCTTCCAAGCAATGCGGTTATATTACCTCTAAAATGCTTCCTTCCTCATCCGTATCCCATTAAAGTAATAATCATTATGTGTATAAACTTGAACAAGTAATAAAAAACTGTTAAAAAAAAGTGTTGATAGTGACTGATTATATCAATAGTTTGTAATATTGGTATTCAGATTATTGTAAAAATAATTATAATAGTTTCAGTATATTAAATAATATAGATGATGATATATTATGATAGTTGTATTTTTTGAAAATAATGATGAGAATTTTAATGTAGAACTTGTTAAATAATATTGTTGATAGTAATAAAAATATAAAGGAGATAATTATAATACAATTTTAATAAAGATGATAGCTATAGTTTTGATGAATTGCCTAATATAAATAATGATGATAGCAATGAGTTTGTAAGGGTCTAATGATAATATGATAATTTCTATGGATTGGAAAAAAATGTGTTCATATTCATTATTTATTATTAAAAGATAGTATTGATAATGATGGTGTTAATGATGATAATTGAGGACTCCCATCTTGTGTTCCGCAGGTGTGGTTCCAGAACCGCCGCGCGAAATGGCGGCGCCAGGAGAAGATGGAGGCGGCGCGCCTCGGCCTGAACGAGTATCACTCGGTGGGGTCCCTTGGCCGGGCGGCAGGTTCGAGCCTGGCTCTACCCGTCGACCCCTGGTTGGCTCCCCCGCTCCTCAGTGCCCTTCCGGGGTTCCTGTCTCACCCGCAGACGGGCTACCCTAGCTACCTCACCCCTCCGATCGTCAGTGACCCGGCGTCGTCGTCAGTCCCCCCAAACTGTCCTCGGTAGTGAACCCCGACCCTCGGAGCAATAGCATAGCGGCTCTCAGACTCAAGGCCAAGGAGCACGTCGAGTCCATCACGAAAGGGCTTCAGATGGTGTAACATTGGTGGTGAACTTTGTAACTCACACGCATTTGACGGTCAAGGTGTTTACAATGTGTCGGTGAAGTTCCTGTTACTTGGCGGATGCTGGTGTGCGCATGCGTTGAGAGGTCAGATCAGAACATTTCCAATAGTATTTCCTGAAACATAATCCCATATATAATTAATAATGCCCCGCATTTTACTATCCATTTTATCCGTTGGGGCTATCCGCATATTTACAATTAAGGGGGTAGGAGAAGAAAGTTAGAATTTAAATTGAATGCACCCTCGTTTTCGTTTAGAAAGAGTGGAAAATCATTTATTTAAAACTACTACAATCCACACAAATGAGATTCGAACCCCAATCTACCTATACTCAGCAATTCAATCTATTGTAATACTGACACCTAAGACCATGTGATTTACTTTAATAGGTCAGTTTTTAATGTCCCATACACACGAGTGAGATGTTTCAGTATTTAATCCAGTACAACTTTACAGCTAACATCTGTACAACTATAGTAGAAAACTAAGCCAACACCTTAACTATGTTGGTATTATGTCTGTCCAATTAGTCAAATGACCCGTGTTTGATTCCCAGATTGACAGAAAATTTGGTCATTTCTATAATTAGGCATTGTGATTACTTGACGTTTGGGTGACTGGGTGTTGTCTATTGTGTAAATGTTTAAATTTTTAAACCAGTTCAGTTGGTTAGGAAACTGCAAGTTATATGACCAAATAAAAATGAGAATATTAACCTATTAAAACAAATAGTTATTTTGGGAACTTCTGTGTCATTTTGTAGTAGTTTGGGTACTAGTCATTAGCGATGTTTAGATACAAACCCATGCACAGAAAAGATACAAGTGTCATAAGATCAAAAAATAACAGTGATCTCCATGTTTTTCAAACTAAAGTAAAACAAATTATTTTTATTTAAAAAAAATTACTGTTTGAGAGAATTGGTTTTAATTGAATGTATTTTATAGATACATAAATATTTATAAAAATGAACCGGTATGTTTCATAACATAATGCTGTATTTAACTTTTAATTTCACAAAACATTTACAGAAAGGATTTTTTTTTTACTTAAATTACTCTCCAAACGAGAATGAAGAAAATGGCCATTGGACGCTGTAATTTAGTAGTAGTGTCTACCTTACTAGTAATTTTATAATCATTGCCATTATTATTTTATTACAAATTTTTCTAATGAATTAAAAACGGAAACATCACCCGTATATACTGGGTATAATAATGAACATTGTAAACAAGGCGTGACATCGTGGCGAAGACTTTCTATGATGGTGGTGACCTGGTGGTCTAGGGGTAAGGTGTCAGACTTATGTACTGGCGGCCGGGGTTCAATCCTCGGTCCCGGCACAGATTTATCTGATTACCAAACCCTTCCTTCACCTCTGACAAGACATCTTGTGAATGTGGGAAATGCCAGGCCTCCACCGTGGTTCGGATTCCACGTTAAACTGTAGGTCCTTCATTTCATCTCACAATCACCCTACCATTACACATTAGCGTAAGTGCGTACAACCCGAATGGGTAGTAAGACGCGGTGCTAATAATAATAATAATAATAATAATAATAATAATAATAATAATAATAATAATAACAATAATCTATGATGGTATCTTCCTCTTTTACAAATATCAGCTTGTATTGTGTTAAAGTTCGTGTTTTATATATAGCCTTATGTTTACTCCGTCTATCCTGAAAGGTAACAGTGCTACCTTGACTTATTTAACTATGGCCCTATCGAATAACCTACATCTTAGCTCAACGGTCTTAAAACATTGTGTGCCATGAACACCATTTCAGAATAAACTTTTGTAAATGCTTAAAATAAAAAATATATACCGTTATAAAGGAAACCAATAATAATGTATTGAAATACAATTACCAAAATATAAAAACAAATTTTTGATATAGTTATATTATGTAATTTTTTATTAGCTCAATAAATAACAAGTTAATACATTTAAACATTAATATTTAAACTTCAATAGTGTACAATAATGTCGTGTGTTGCTTTCATTAGTGTTTGAAAGAAAAGCTAAAAATGCATTCATAATCTACCTGCCTCAGTGGCCACATGGTATAAGGCGTCACTCTTGCAATATATTAGACTGTCAATTACAGAAATATCGTGGTTCAATCCTGGTTTGGAGTAATTATGATGTTTTTTTCTAAATGGTTTCACACTCTCTCTCTCTTTCCATTCAAATGTTGGTACACTTCCTCTAAATTCAACTTTCTTCATCCCTATGCAATTAGCATAACTAATGCAAAGGCGTATAACACGAACGGGCAGTAAGTTGTAGTACTTAAAACAATTATTAGAAAGAAAAATGAAGATGTAATATTTTCCCCATAAAGTTCACGGACCTCCTGAAATATACCCACGAACACAAAGTTCGTGCACTACAGGTTAAGAAACCCTCCAATAAAGTAACCAAGCAAGGCATGCTTTCTACCTTTCAGGTAGAACAAAATGCAGCTTTTGAAGAATGATCAGAGCTCAGAATATTGGAGTTTATATCATGTGAGTAACAACATTATGTGACCTGATTTGTTGGCCATATGTTCTAAGGCGTCACTCTCATGTTAGACTAGACTGCCGATAACAGGAAGATCGGGTTCAAATCCTGGTCGGGTGTACTGAGGTTTGCATTATATATATTTTAGTGAGGGGAGGGAGCGCTCATGTATCAAGAACTGTAGGTGAGGAATGATCAGGAGGATAAACAAGCAGTCTAGCAGAGGTAACTACTCGATGTAGAGCTGTTATAGTGAGGGAGGGAGTGCTCATGTATCAAGAACTGTAGGTGAGGAATGATCAGGAGGATTAACAAGGAGCCAAGCAGAGGTAACTACTCATTGTAGAGCTGTTATAGTGAGGGGAGGGAGTGCTCATGTATCAAGAACTGTAGGTGAGGAATGATCAGGAGGATTAACAAGGAGCCAAGCAAGGTAACTACTCATTGTAAGCTGTTATAGTGAGGGGAGGGAGTGCTCATGTATCAAGAACTGTAGGTGAGGAATGAGCAGGAGGATAAACAAGCAGTCTAGCAGAGGTAACTACTCGATGTAGAGCTGTTATAGTGAGGGAGGGAGTGCTCATGTATCAAGAACTGTAGGTGAGGAATGATCAGAGGATAAACAAGCAGTCTAGCAGAGTAACTACTCGATGTAGAGCTGTTATAGTGAGGGGAGGGAGTGCTCATGTATCAAGAACTGTAGGTGAGGAATGATCAGGAGGATTAACAAGGAGCCAAGCAGAGGTAACTACTCATTGTAGAGCTGTTATAGTGAGGGAGGGAGTGCTCATGTATCAAGAACTGTAGGTGAGGAATGAGCAGGAGATTAACAAGGAGCCAAGCAGAGGTAACTACTCATTGTAGAGCTGTTATAGTGAGGGAGGGAGTGCTCATGTATCAAGAACTGTAGGTGAGGAATGAGCAGGAGGATTAACAAGGAGCCAAGCAGAGGTAACTACTCATTGTAGAGCTGTTATAGTGAGGGGAGGGAGTGCTCATGTATCAAGAACTGTAGGTGAGGAATGAGCAGGAGGATTAACAAGGAGCCAAGCAGAGGTAACTACTCATTGTAGAGCTGTTATAGTGAGGGGAGGGAGCGCTCAGATATCAAGAGTAGGGGGAGGGGAACTATGAGTAGGTAAACAAGCAGTCTAACGGGGGAAATACTCATTGTAGAATCGGTAAAGGAAGAGGATTCAAAACTAAGATGATTTTTTTTATGCATTTAATGCAACTGCCTTGATTAATGAATTGAATGAGTGATATCCGCTTTGCTAATTTGGTAAAATCTCCTTTGGTGTTAAATGGGCAAGCGTAACTGTGAAAGTTAAGTAACAGGAACATTATCAATATTTTATAACTTGACCATAAAATGTCAAATGAATTTCGCCAACAACAGTGTTGATTTAAACAAACTATGATTTGTTAGATGGAAATCTAACTACACTTTAGTTGAAAAAAACTTGTTTATTTCCATGAAATTGACAACACAGTTACTGAAATAGTTAAATTAGTCATTTTAAATGACAAACTAATTATTTTATAAATACAAATTTGAGCGTGTGAAATGTATACTGACACTACATTACATAAAAATTATGTATGGTAAGAAGAAATAAAAACTGAAAAAAGAACGTGTTATCATATAGACAAGGGTCATTGTATTTAATGTGCATCCTATAAGAAACAATCTCGTTATAACCTTGAGATGATGTACGTTTAGCTAGTAATAGTAAAATAAAGTAAACAACCGAAATAAGATCATTTCCATATATATTTAAAAATATTATTATTATGATTTACTTACTACTTACTACCCGTTCGTGTTACACGCTTTAAGTACTAATTACTCTAATGGATTAGAAATTGGGAAGATTGAATTAGAGGAAGTGAACCCGCATTTGCGTGGGAGGGGAGTAGAAAACAATATAGAAAAAAACACTTCCAGTTCACCCGACTGAGATTCGAACCTCGATCTCCCGTCCTCAGCAGTAAAGCTCAACACGGCTCGCGCGTTAGCCAACTACGCCACCGAAGAGGGTTAATTAAAAATACATTGAGCATTTAGAGAAAAATATGTAATCCCTACTAATCTAAAAAAGTTAAAATTATAATGATTTATTCAAATTATATGGCATATATAAAAATTATAACATACTTTATTTAAATATACAATTTACTATGTAACAAAATAATTTGCTAGCTACTTTTACAAACATGCTAAATTTATAATCAATTTTAGGTTTGCCTTTTAGTTAATTAGGTTTAGCCCCAAAATTCACCAAGAACTAAATATTAGCATTTTGTGAGATTTTATTCCAACTTTAAACCCTTCTCAAACCATATCAGTTTGGATAAATACTATATTGCATTATGTTTAAAATAATTTAGTTTTC
The DNA here is from genome assembly GCA_039000515.1 of Timema cristinae. Lineage (NCBI taxonomy): Eukaryota > Metazoa > Arthropoda > Insecta > Phasmatodea > Timematidae > Timema > Timema cristinae. The sequence goes on from JBCFYV010011164.1 coordinate 35,533,215, forward strand.
TAGATGTCTTCAAAACATCTAGAATATGATACCTATATTCAAACAGATACACTAAAACCAAATATGTAATATTTGATTGGCGTATATTATTATGGTGGACAAAAGGTTAAACATTAGTGTATCTTGACCGAAGTTTCAAGAAAAGGACGCTAAAAGCGCTGACAATTTAGCACTTTCATGGGCAGATTCGTTCCTTGCCTAATTTGTAAATAAATATATTAATTTAATGTTGTAAATAAATCGAGTGAATTCATTTGGTGCTTTTAAATCATTTTTGTTATCATAACTTTGTAAATTATATTTTGTCATTTGTAAAACTAATGTTGTAGTAATTAAATATTTTTTTCTTAAAGCCAATTTTTAAACATAATTGAAAAACAACAGGTACAGTAATTATATATATGTTTATATATATACATATATATATATACACACTGAAATGGTATAACTTAAAATAGTAATAATAAATAAAATTATAAAATGTTTCAGTCAAAGGTTTTTGATTAAAAAGGATAAATTAATTTTTTTTAATTGTTTATCACTTACTAAAATAACATATGTATATAAAACTTGTTTCTTACTCATTCTTATACCATATATTTTAGTGTGAGTTTTTATAAAATGCTTTTAAATTTTTATTTAAGCGTAAGTTATTAATTAATCCTTTATACACGTGTGGATTTTCTACTCGTTATTCCTAATATCTCATTTGACACAAATTTTGACTACGTATAAAACCAAATAAATAAAGTTATGTGAGCTTACAAATTACTGTTGTAAAAAAAAATTGGAAATGTTTGCTTTAAACCTTTAATGTAGCTGTTATTTGTTTTTATCTTAATTTTAAATTTTGACATTTGATATTAATTTTTAAAAATGTTTATAACATAATTGCATTTTATGAGTATGTCTTTGATACATATATATTTTTAATACCCTCTGTAGATAATAATAAAGTGCAGTGAAAACAAAAAAAGTCAATATTTAAAGTGGGGATGTAGGGAACACGAGAAGATCAGTGTTTTTGAAGTTCTTACAGCAAAACTTATTTTGGTCAAACTAAATAAAATATTGCTCTAATAGAAATATAGAGTTTAATTTTCTTCAGATGGTGATATCAACAGTTGTTAAATATCTGTTATGAGTGGCATTATCTAACAAACCTTTTTAAATGAAAAGAAGAAAATTTTCATGAAATTCCAGGACAGCTTTGACAGATATTCAACAACTGTAAGGTCACCATGTGAATAAAATTAAACTCTTTGTATATAAGCAATACTTTATTTATTTTGCTAAAAAAAAATGTTTTGCTATAAAAACTTCATAAAAACTGGTCTTTTCTCGCGTTCCCTGCATCCCCACTCAAAGACTATGACCATATCTAAGATGAGGAGGGTAAGGAGAGGCTTGTGGGCTCATCTCACTCCCCTTAGCCCCCAAAATAATAAATAAAACTCAACATCAATAATAGTAACATATAAAGTGTTAAAATTGAATGAATATCCATTTAATACTAAAATGATGAGTATTATTATGGACGGAAATATGGCAACAATTATTTCTAGAATGTAATCAAATTGTACTTTAAGCATATATTATTTTGAAATTTATAAATTTTTAATTTTATTTTTATTATAATAGACTTCAAGAAATAAAATAAAACCAACAACATTTGTGATTTGGAAGATATGTTGGTTTGATATTTAATAAATATGTAGGGGCTTACACATATTTTAAATAGACTTATTGTAATTTATTTACTCCTCCAAAATTATTATAATTTTCTTAAAACTACATTTATGGTCGCGTGGTCTACAAGGGGTCTCACTCGCAATATACTTTATTTATGGTGATGGTGAGGTTGGTGTTCGAGTAATGCTCGGCTTTATTGATGGTGTTTATTTATAAATTATTTCCAATTTCCCCCCTTGTGAATGCGGATGTCCTTAATATGATTAGCACCTTCCTCACTCCTATCCTATTACTGTAAATATGCGAGTATCATGAATGTGTAGAAATACATGGCGCATAAAATTATCTTTAAAGTCTTGATACCCCAAAAATGCCTGGGTGCAGCAATAGATTATATTCAATTTATTAGTATTTTGCATAAAATAAAAAAGGGGATCCTAAAATTCATAGTAAAATAATAAATTTACAATTTAAGTTTGATTTGCAGAAATAACAAATATTTAAGTAAAATTACCAAGCATATCATTTAAGTTAAACAATCAATACTCGAAAACCATTTAAAGTGTTTAAATTAATGTTAACTGTTGGTAAATATGTTTTGATATCAAATTGTAAAAAAATAAATGTAAACTACATAGGCTATAAAATGTAAAATGTATGTGTATTTATAAAGACTAAACAAAATTGTAAGTAATTTGAAGAAGCATAAATTTTTTATTACAAAGTATTTCATTTTTCTAAGTGATTCTGGTGATTTAATGCAAACGTTTATATTTGGTATATTTAACATTGTACTCTGTCATTACAGTAACTAAGAAAACACACATATCTTGGACCTAATGAAACTATTTCAAAAATAAATGTTTTATATTTTTTTTTAGTTGTATACTCATTTAAGATAATTTAGTTTCTGTGAGATCCTCTATATTATATCGGTGTCTCAAAGTCAAATATAAGTTAGGTAGGGTTTGTGTGTAAAAAAATTATTTTGAACAAAGTGAATTATCTAAAATAAATATATTTTAGTAATAAATATTTTTTTATTTTATGAACTATTGTTGAAGATTGTTTTTGAATAAACCAAACATTTATAAAACAATCCCAAAAAATTCCGTAATTGCAATGAAATTTTAAACACGATAACAAATTATATTTATTAGAACGATGTATTATTTATAATTATATTTTAATTTTACACTGTATTTAAAATAAATTGAATCTACTGAAATAGTAGACCTATAAACTTTAGATATACACCTCTATCATTTAATATATAATTTTATTAATTTTAGCATGTTGAAAGCAAAATAAACAACTCTAATATAATCATAGTTAATTTGAAGTTCTAAACACGTGTATATCCATCAGGTTTTTCCCTTTACACTTTTAGAAATTTAATATTGAATTAACGTTATTATTATAATTATTACTACATGAATAATATTTAAAATAATTACTTTGCTTAAAATTATTGAGTGCTACCATTGTAATTGTTTTTGTATTAACAAACATGTTAAGTTAACCACAAATACGATGAAATAAAATTGTTTATCTCGAACTATAATTAGTTTTATTATATAAATTTATTGCATCACACACAGATAATAAAACTAAATGAATTTGGATTTTAGTGGCACAGTAACATCGTAATTATTTTTACACTGCACTATTACTATTTATATAAAAATATTTCCATTATGATTTCTAGGCAATATTTTTATTTCGCAGTGACCATATTTTATTTTATTTTCTCATTTTGTTAAATTTTTACTACTTATAAATTCACAGAATCCTATGAATAGTTGAGAACATTATTTAAGATTGATTGTTATAATGTTGAGCTATCCCCAAAATAAGATTATTTATTGTTGGATGGTTCAAAAAATAAAATATTGAAACTACCATATTATATTTTATTTTGTTGACATTGATTTATACCAGGACTTAAAGATTTTGGTTTTAAAATATTTTTTTAAAGAAATATTTTCTAGATAATGGTTGAACTGATATTGTTTCTTCCAAGTCCATAAACAATTGTTCACTATGCATATACAGATTTTAATACTAAATGTATGGAAAAACTAATAATTTAATTTCTTCTCATTCATAGAAATTTGATATATTCATTGTCATTAACGAAAATATTTGATAATAGGATATTTTTTTAATGTTTACTTATTTTACTGCTATGTTTAAAACTCTTTTTGTTGAGCTACAATGTATCGAAAATGAAATGTTTAAAAGCTAAGGTATTTATACATTGGGAAATAAATAATAATTGGTAAAAAAAATCCCTTATGTAATGAAAAGTTCGATCAAATCTTTGATTAGTTTATAACCTTTCAACATTAATAATTTTCATGGATAGATGTACACCAATACATTTGTTTCTAGAGTAGTTTTATATCGTATAACTTTTTTTGTATAATAGATTACACATAAAATTCAATATCATAATATCAATATCATTATTGTGTGTCCACCACCATAATGTAAGTTATACTCGTTCATAAAAAGAGGGTCAGTATATTCATGTGAAAGTTAGTGTTAAAATACATTTTCACTGAACGGGAGTGTACAAATGTAAATTTATTTTTATGTATATGTAAACGATATGACGTTTGTAAAATAATTTGTACATGATATATTAAAATATTCACACCAACATGATTTAATATTTTATTTTATACATTTTTTAAGTGTGGATTAATTTGATCAGACAAATTATGTTTATAATATTGGGTAAACAAGAGTAGAATCAAAATATGACCATATTGTTTTTAGGAAATCAAGAAAAACGTAAATGTGATTTATTTTACTAATATGCTTTAACAAATAAAATGGTAAGAACTACCATATATTAATTTTAGAATTGGTTTATGTTCAGCTACATAATTTGTTTAAGGTTAATTTATGTAGCATGTACTTTAAAATAAAAATCATAATCAGAAAACTAACATTGATTTAAAAGCTAGAATAAAAATAAAAATTTAGCATTAATATATGGCCAATTATTATCTAAATATTAAACTTTTAGAAAATCAATCAATTTATCTAGGCAGTAGCTCCATGCACAAACCGATAAACAGAAGTATGGATAGACAGGCAGATAAAGGTACAAACATAACTATAAAACAAAATTTTTTAGTTCGTGGGTACATACAACGTCAGGGTCCAACAGATTCTCGAATATAAAATGTCAACGATTAAAATAATTTCTATGATAATTCAAACAAAAATTATAGCTAGGAGAAACTACCCACGAATGAACCTAATCAGAATTTAAGTAAAACTAAATAAGAAAAATACACTTTAAAATCAGCTTTAAAGCACCAAGTATGCATGTAATGTATGTATGTATGTATGTATGTATGTATGTATGTATGTATGTATGTATGTATGTATGTATGTATGTATGTATGTATGTATGTATGTATGTATGTATGTATGTATGTATGTATGTATGTATGTATGTATGTATGTATGAATGTATGTTGTATGTATGTAGTATGTATGTATGTATATATGTATGTATGTATGTTTGTATGTATGTATGTATGTATGTATGTATGTATATATTATGTATGTATGTATGTATGTATATATATGTATGTATGTATGTATGTATATATGTATGTATGTATGTATGTATTATGTATGTATGTATTATATGTATGTATGTTTGTATATATGTATGTATGTATGTATGTACGTATGTATGTATGTATATGTATGTATGTATATATGTATATATGTTGTAATATGTAATTATTAATATTTATATTTGTATTATTAGTTAGTAATATGTTCTTATGTTAGATGTATGTATATGTATATAATGTATGGTTTGGTATGTAAGTATTATTTATGTATTATGTATGGATTAAATAAGTATATATTTATATATGTATATATGTTTGATGTATAAGTAGTATGTATGTATAGTAGTATTATTTAATTTTGATTATTTATGTAAAGTAGTATTATTATGTTTATGTGTAGTGTGTATGTATGTATGTAAGTATGTGTGTATGTATGTATGTATGTATGTATTGTATTTATGTATGTATGTATGTATGTATGTATGTATGTATGTATGTATGTATGTATGTATGTATGTATGTATATATGTATATATGTATGTGTGTATGTAAGTACGTATGTATGTATGTATGTGTATGTATGTATGTATATATATGTTTGTAATATGTAATTTATTAATATTACTAAATTTTTTTACTATGGGACATTTATAAATACCCATTTTCTTATTTCAGATCGCCTATGTGGGTTATGTTTTATAATGTTTGGTTGGATAAAAAAATAGCCAAAGCTATTATTTATGCTTTTGGTGAGGATTACTCCATCAAGTGATCATATTCTGAAAATTGAAAAATGACAACTGGATACGGGAATAGTACCCACGACCTTAGACCTGGCGTACTAAGTCAAAGGCCTCTGGCTCGATTCCCGTATCCAGGTGTCATTTTCAATTTTCGAAATCTCATATTTATAGGTCAAAGTCAAGCACATACCTATACTATTTTTTTTATTATATCTAATTTCACTTCTTAACAATGAAATGATTGTTTTAATGCAATATATATAATAATTATAAATAATTATCTCAAATAGCTGTTGCTGAATCGTAGTCATGTTTGGCATATAAAATATATATATGTCAAATATGACAGAGTATATATATATACTCGATATTGATGTCAAAGAACGTTAAATATAAAATTTTGAATGATTATCGGTAAAAGAAAGTGAGGGGTAAGCATCACTGTTAGCGTAACACTATCTGTATCTTGGCTGTCGATCTCTGCCGCAATGATTGATTTAGTTTATGTATGAATTACCTCTAAAACATTAGATATTTAAAAGGGTTCGATAAGTACAGTTCACGCGCAATGTATACTATCCCAAACAACATTAACTGAAAATTCTTATTTCATAGGAGCCTCTACAACAAACAACATGGACTTATAAAAAATATCTACATCTATCATTATGTTGTTAATATCAAATTTATGCGAAATATTATACAAGTACAAAATAAATTATATCAAAACGTCAGCACAATCACAGAACCATTCATAATTAAAAGACACTTTTAGTAACTAACCCAGCACAATATTAAAAACAGATATGCACTAACTAACAAATGTATATCAAATAAAAGTACGGTTGTTGTTTTAATGTAATATTCGAAAATTTTATACAAAATACATTTATAATACAAAATTATATCAACAAACAATTTACAATTAAAATAACATAGTAGACAGTGTAAGCATACAACGCATATCATTTTATATTTTTTCTGTCAGAGATAGCTTTATACCACATATTTTTGAAATTTTAAATTAATAACGATTTTTTCCTTGTCTTTTACGCACAAACAGATGCATGAAGAAGCTGAACAAGCAGATAAAGAAAGAGGTAGTTGAAAAATTCTGGCTGCTCAGAAAATTGAGATACTTACAACTATTTTAAATAAAATATAAAAAGTATAAATATAATCATTAGTAGCATAAAAACGCCATGAAAGCATTAAAAAAAAGTCTAGCTATGCGCTTCTTTAAATTGCTACCGTGTAGTGAAGTAGTCTCCCATAAATACTACTAGATCGTTGTAGCAATTTCTGCCGATTATTAATTAAAATGTATTCTAAAATTTCTATTGGGAAAAGATCTCTAAAAAAAGCATTCACTCAACTTTATAGCTAATAGTTTACGCGTCAAAGGCATAGATCTTTTGGCGTCTAATTTGAATCAAAACGTTTATTTGTCCTCTTCGAACCACAATGAGAACTTTGAAACGATCCCTCTTTCAGCTCTCTATCTATTTGTTGCACCCAAACACTCAAGTAAAAATTAATTATTACTTTTAATCAAAGACAAATATTTTATCTATCCATATACAGCTATATACAAATAATGGTTTCTATGGTGATGTGCACAAATAATTATTGTACAGATGGTTCCTTACGTACACAATGAAAATATGGAAAATTTGCTAGAAAATTTGGGTTTTTGTTTTAAGCTACTATTTTTTCCGACATTCCAGACCCATAACGTTTAAAATGAGTGGACGTTTGTCAACATCGGTTGAACCATTTTTTCGCAATTTCACCTACCTGAAAAGGGCTTATCAAATTATACAAAAGAGCAGATATAAACATTCAAATACAAAGAAGAGAAAGGATAAATAAAAATGGTATATATATTATATATATATATATATTATATAATATATATATATAATATATATATATATAATATACTGATATCATCGGCTTGTTTAATGAATATACAAATAACTGCTGTATTTTTTCTATTTGCTGCACAAAATCACTAAAGTAAGAGTTGAGTTTGGTATTATTTGTAACCAGAGGGAAATATTTTATCTACATATATATTTATTCATGCCCAAATCATGGTTTCCACAGTGATGTAAACAAAAAATGAAAAGTTGAAAACTATCTGAGAAAGTTAGCTTTTTGCTGGAAACTACTATTTTTCCCCAAGTCCTTAATCCCTAACCTTTAAAAAGAATGGACTATTGTCAAAATCTGTTCAGCCATTTCCTAGCAATTTATATTACCGCAAACGGGCTTATCAAATTAGAATTAGAGAGAGAGAGAGTTTAAGAGAGACTGTTTGAGAGAGGGAGTTATGTGAGAGATTGAGAGAGTAAGTTTGAGAGAAAAGGTTTGAGAGAAAGAGTTTGAGAGAAAGAGTTTGAAAGGGAGAGTTTAGATAGAGCGAGTGAGTTTAAGATATATAGAGTGAGAATGAGATAGAAAGAGTGAGATTGATATTTAAGAGAGAGGGTATGAGAGAGAGCAAGCGTTTGTGAGAGAACATTTAAGAGATAGAGCGTTTGTGAGAAAGAATGTTTGGGAAAGAAAGAAATCAAGAGAGATAGTGTAGTAAATATAATGTGATAGGAAGTGTGTTATAGAAAGTGTATGTGAGGGTAAAGAGTGTGTGTAAAAGAGGGCTAAAGTGTGAGAGAAAGAATGAGATACTATTATATGAGAGAGAGAGATAGAGAGTGTGTCTGTTTGGTGTGTTAGGGGAGAGAGTGTGAGAAGAATGTGTGTGTGAGACCGTGAGAGAGAGTGTTAGAAATAGAGAATGTGAAAATATAGTTGTGGTACACAAAACATTACGGTTCTTCTAAATATTATTCCCTCAAAATTAAGTATCAACATGGCAACATAAACTGAACATCTTGTATTTGTAAGAATGTGAAAATATAGATGGGGTGCTTAAACATTACTCTTTTAAATATTATATCCTCAAAATTAAGCGGTAGAATGAAAGAATATCTTAAATTATGCATTTGCATTGTGTTACTATTTGCAAAAATGAACATCAAAATTCATTATTTGAATAAATTTAATATAAGAACCCATTATTTTACAAAAAATGAACACCAAAACTCATACTTAAATGGTTAAAATGGCTCTATGGCTATTTTTTAAATCATCCAGGATCATTTTATAGTTTTTGAGCTTATAATACATACCAAAACATATTTAAATATAATTTTATCATGCGCTAAACTTAATGTAGACCATATTTTCATGAACTTAAGAGCTAAACATTTTATTTTCGAATTATGCTCAATATTATTGTTTTAATGCGAATTAACGACAACATTCTAATAAAAAGTGAATGTTTCACCAATTTAGGTATCTTTCAGATGACCAGCACCAAAGAGAAAATTGTGATGTGTTCGGACCAACAAATAAAGATTGAGTTATTATTTTTAGCCAAAGAGATATATTTTATTCTGAGATTCACAGCCATGCATCAAATAACGATTTTCATGGTAACTAAACAAAACAGTAAAAATTGACAATTTTTGGTGAAAATCGGGTTTTTGTGGAAATTATTATTTTTCCAGACATCCTGGATTCCTAATCGTTAAAATGAGTAATCGTTTGTTAAAATCTGTTAAATCATTTCTTCGTTATTTATACTATCGTAAACGGCGTTATCAAATTATGTATAAGAATTTCCTAATTTTTATTTTATTTTAGAACCGTGTCTTACTACCCATTTGGTGTATATGCTTTATTCCCTAATTAATTTTCAGGATGACCGTTAGGAGTGTAGTACTGTATTAGTATTTGCCGTGGTTACCTAATTCCAAGATGGCAAGGACACGTGGATCATATACAAAACGCCACTGCTGCTTGAAAAGATTAAATGCTTAAAACAGGTATTTCAAATTTTCTCTCTCTGACCTTTATTCTCCATAATTTTAAATATGTCATTAGTGACAACTTTACCGTTTATTTCCATAGATGAAAGTGGAACCAGTAAAATCAAACACTTAAATATGATAACGCGTTGATTTTATGACATAAGTTTGGTACAATGCATTTATATTAAATAAAAGACGATCGGGATCTACGTAATATTTTAAAAGGAGTGTGGTGTGTGTGAAATAACCTTAAAACGGTCACCTTTGTTTCTACAATAATATTACCTGAGATATGCAGTTTTATTATTCCAAGCTCTAGTCACTGTTTATATCAAATATTTTGATTGTAAATTTAGAGCTAGACCTAATCCAACACTTTCACTATGTGATATTATAATTTTCTAAAAACAGCACAATTTAAAAAATATACGACTTAAATCCCAAGCCAAGAAACTTCGGACAATAATAAACTCTGATGATTGTAGATCTTGTGCTATCACTAGAAGGTATATTTTTACTCTAGAATATACGTATTCTTCTAAAGTAAGAGTAAGTACCTTACCAAACTGTATTTTCTTTTTCTTTACATGACTTTGGTATTGTTCTAGATTGTCTTTAGCTGTAGCAATCACCCGTTTAAAATCATAAATTTCCTAATCAGTTATCAGGCATCTTTATTTATTTATTATATTTATAGGACATAAATTAACATTAAAAACATTTTATATCAAAGGACAGCGTGGTTCCTATAAATGTTTGACTATAGTTAATATATATAGTTAAGTGACCATTAAAAATAGTTTAGACTAATAGTTAGAGTGAAAAAAATATAATAATACAAAATGTATGGGTATTTAGAGGTTAGAGGTGCTTTATCGTAAACAGACCAGAGGGAGTCTTTGGGGCTGAGTTGAAATACTTGTCGTTGATGGACTTCCTTCCATCTTGATTCTTGAGGATTTGACCAAGTATTCTGAAATGTGTAGAAACTTAATTTTATGATAAACAATATTGCACAATAAAATCTTTATACATTCAATATATCAGATTAGAAGTACACTCCAATGATATCTCTTGCCTAGCTATGTATTTGCCCACATTGGTGGATACACTAACCAATTGTCAAGGCCATTAAGTCTGGGTATCTGGTGACAAGGAGGTCAAGGCTTTGATCCCAACTGGGTTTACTGAGAGTGGCTTAAACTCCTTTTCTTTAGCACCCGTCTAACTACTTATTCGGGTTGTATACTTACTTAGACTTAATTGATCCGCAATGTTCCTAAATTATTAGTGTCACTTTATATATATTAATATCTATCAAATATGAATGCTGCAGATTACGTGAAATGACTTATGAATATATTTAAAAAAAATTAAATAACACATTGTAACTGTCAAAAAAATTATATTCTTATATGAAACTGCCTGTAGAGTCTCGTTGGGAGAACAGGTTAAATAAATAGAGAATATATAGCACCAAACTCTTCCCTGAAATAGACAGTTCTGTCATCTTAGCTCAGTCAATATCTAGTCTGCCTACTGAGCTAAGGGTCCTGGGTTGGATTCCTGGCACGGCCGAATAATTATTTATCATTGATAATATGAGGGTTTTCCCTTTCACAGTGATAAATTAACGGCCGGGAGCAGGGTGTTGTGTTTGTTCTAGATTTAAGTTAGTTTATAAGTTCTAGGCTGATATCAGTCGATCCAAAAAGTGCACATTAAATACCTAGAATTCATTTTTTTTTAAAGTCTTCTCTCGGTCATATATGGATCACCTTTTTCAATACCTCTCTTTCTCATAAGTATAAGTGTAACTATAGTCAATGGTGGGAGAATCCCTTGTTTGTGTAGGGTGTTGGGGGCAATAATAATATTAGCACCGTGTCTTACTACCCGTTCGGGTTATACTCTTTGGAGGCAATTGAAAAAAAAAGTGTTTTGGTGGATTTGATTCCTTTCTAAAATTTTAAAGATATAAGGGGAGCCACCCCCGACAAAAGTTTGACATATGTTGCCTTTAACGACGTTGCCTACCTGGAGATTTCGAAGCAATTATGAGAAGCAGGTTGCATCTTAGCTTAACGCACCTAAGCAGTCTAAGCACAATCACTCTTCGACAACAATTTACACAATAGAAAGAGAGGTAAGAAAATGATAGGTTCACTCTTGGAGGGCTCTTGTCTATATGCTGATAATCCTTTCCCTCTTCCTTTGACGAGTTTACACAGTCACTCTAGGACTAATATTGGCGTCTTGAAAACATTCACTTGCTTTTTTTAATTTTACCTTTTTTGTTTCCTATTCTAGCTATACATATGCTTTCACGGACTTTTTCAATCTACATCCTGGCAGGAAGACTCCTACAGGCCATTTTTGCGACCAAGACAAATATGCTAAGTTGTGGAGGATTTATAATAAACATGTTTACAAATATATACTTAGATAAAAATAATTTTCTGACACTGAAGGACCACGTTTAAAATTATTCAAGAATTTATTGTTTTTGTTTCAACGTTATATCTTTCAAACTCGCCGAGTAAAACTGAAGTTCAATAACATGGGAAATCCTATCTTAACCGACCGTGACGTAACAGGCGAGCAACGCCCTTTAAGTTATTGGCATATTCCTCACCTGGAATATATAGAAAAATTGATATTTTTTATAGAATCTATTATAAATCTCTTCGAAAATAAATGATCTTATAAGATATTAAGAACGGTATTCACTTTATTATTTAAATTTGAATCTGATGTCTTAATATGCTATTTGGAGTTTGTTTTTGATCGTATTATATTCGGGCGAATAAAAAGGAGAGGTTAATAAACCATGAAAGGCGGTAAATATATTCCAGGGGGTAAATGCTTTTCAAGGGTCAACAACCCCCCTGAAATCACCCTTTCTCGGTTATGGCACCACTCATGCCTATGTTGAAGAAGTGCTTAGAGTAAATTCTCGCACTTGGAAGGCGCGGGTGTGAAGCAATTTTAGCAATGTTACACAAACATATAACACTAGTATTTAATTTATGCTCTTAATTACCATGAATAAAACTCCAGATAGCTTTTAGACGCATTTAATCTTAGTAAAATTTCTCTCTCGCCCTTTGCCCCCCTAACACCGCCCCCCCCCCCCCCCCCGAGATTTTGTCTTGGCTAGATTACTATGAGATAAGGACATTTAACCACGCAAAATTATTTCGAAGTATAAGAAAAAATAAATATTAAAATCACAACCTAAACTGTTCATTTTATTGAAATTACCTAAAGTAAATTTGCATAGTAAATTATTATTTTAATATCTGTATTTTTTTATTACAACAAACAATTGGATGATATTTTTAGTCACTTTATAAGCAATGCTATGTTTCACTTATTTTAGTTGTGAATTTATATAATACATACAAAGTTAATTTATTAATCTATATAATAGTGAAACATAGTATATTTTGCTCTTCTGATCAGTTTATGATCCTTTTCATAAGCTCTTTGGCCAATAAACTAAATTGATGCTTTACGCTCCATTATATTTATTTAATTACACTAATTGTGTCAGTATTAGTAGGGTGGGATTCAGACGAAATGTACCTACATTTGTGTGGAGGTAGAGTGGAGAAAATACAAAGAAAAATATCCACTCTCAATACACCCATCTGGGATTCAATCCCTAGCCTAACCATCATCGAAAAACCAACTAAGATGAGCTAGACAGTCCAACACCTAGCTCAGTTTGTAGCGTGTCTATCTACTTAACTAAGGGTCCCAGGTTCAAATCCTGATATGGTGAAAATATTTATCATTGGTGAAATGTGGGCTTACCTATTCACAGTGATGGAATAATGGTTGGGGGGGCTGGATGTTGTGTCTGTTCTAGATTTAAGCTAGTTTATAAATCCGGTGCTGGTATAATCAGTTGGTTCAGAAAGTGTAAGTTTAATACCTCAAATAGATGGAGATAAGATGAGGAGACGAACTGGGCGTTTAGGTAACGTGCTCACCGATGCGTGTTTTATATATATATATATATATATATATATCTTGAATGAAATGAGTATTTAACTACCGAGCTTTAGGTACAAGCCATATTCAGTAGAAACTAAGCGAAGTGTTGTGTAAACGTCGATATGTCTGCAAAGTGAAATGTTTACCATTCATCACGGCCCATGTGGCCGGCGTCGATTAATCCCCTACTCGGATATGTTGTGCGGACAATCCGACGTCTGACGTACCCTTAGTAAACATTGACTCCTGATATTATTACATATCTGAAGCAGGCTACCAAGCAGATCCCCGACGTTGGCAAGCTGGCGGGAGCATCAAGTGAGTGGATTGTTGAAGAGATGATCTCTCAACCGAGGTCACTCGACACTAATAAACCGTATTTCATATGTCAAGCTGACTTCTTAATAAACTGTTATGAAACATGGCTGAGTCTCTTTTCGCAGGAGCAAACAGCCTCCAGGAATACGCCTCCTATCTCCCGTTTCTATCTCTTTCCTCCTTCTCCTTTATACTTTACTGTGTTTTTGAATATTTTTTTTTGAGAGAGCGTTGATTCTGATGCTCTTTACTCTTCAAGCCACTACCGCTACCAAATGCTCTTCCTCGCCCCCATTTTTTTTTTTTATCAAAAAACAAATGAAACCAAGGGAAAGCGCATGCCCGGGATACTCCTCTGCCCCTTCGTTTTCCCCTCTCTCAATCTCTTCCCCGTAACCCCTCATAGTTTTACCCGGTAATGGGAGTTTAGTTAATATACTCTACTGATTGTGAAACTGTAGCGGGGACGAGCGAGAGAGATAGAAGTGAGTTTGAGCTGGGGTTGGGGGTTGTGCTAACGTTCCACCAATCCTCGATATTATAACATCAAAGGCAGTCCCGTTTTAATTCCACTTTGTCTCCAAGGCAGTTTCTACACGCACGAAGTGCTCGGGCTAAGGCAATAAAATGGTAATTTGTGTTTGTCGTCACTAATCAACTGAAAGACACTGCAGAGGGAACATGTTCCAATAAAATTTTCCAAGCCATTGGAGGACAAATATATGGGTCGACTGTTGGAGGTATATTAGGAATCCATTTAGGGGAAACTCGTCGAGGAAAATGGGGGTGGAGGGGAGGGGGCTGTGTGTGTATATGTGTGAGGGTCCATGAAAGGGGTTGAAGGAGTTTGCAGTTGGTTAAAAAATGAGTAAGGAGGGTGAGATTCCCCGTCGTTCCCTGATAAAATTTGTTAATACCGTGAAATACAGTAAAAGGGACCACTTTCTTTTATTTTAGAGCGATAGAAATTGAAAAATAAAAGTATCTTTTTTTATTTGGTCTTGATGGACCTGGTTCGTTCGAGCGTGTGTAAAGAGTTGGTTAGATAATGAAAGAGTAAAACTGAAACTGTGGGGATATGGTTTGGGTTCGTTGAAGGTGTGCTAACTTTCTAGACAGAAGAGAAAGAA
The DNA here is from genome assembly GCA_039000515.1 of Timema cristinae. Taxonomy (NCBI): domain Eukaryota; kingdom Metazoa; phylum Arthropoda; class Insecta; order Phasmatodea; family Timematidae; genus Timema; species Timema cristinae. Next base: position 35,548,580 of record JBCFYV010011164.1, read on the forward strand.
AAGAAGAAAAAAACCTTCCAAATAAAATGAACCGCTAAAAGGAGAAACGAGTTAGTTCATTAACTGTTTCCCTCTGCTCCCCCTCCATTCATCAACCATCACAGGTTTTTTTTCCTTCTATCTTTCCCTCCGGTAGTTCCTTGCGAGTCCACCATCCCTTCATAATAATGGGGAAGCAGCAGCGCCTAAGACGTGGGTTGGGTGCAAGATCACAAGATCGACTATTCCCACCAACAGAAGAGAAGCGAAAAAAGAGGTTAGGTGGATGTGAAGTGAATTAGTACCTTTTTTTATTTACCCCTCTTCCCTCCTCCATCACACGAAAACTGACTTGCAGTCTCTTCTCTGTATCTCTCCACCACTATCCTTAGAGTAGGCCTACAGAGATGTCGGCTAGTTTCGAGTCCCTAGTTAGATGTATGCAACTGCTCAAGTCAAGTAGAGGAGCGAGAAAAGGGTGGGAGAGAGCGTGGGCGGAGATAAACAAACCCTCTCAGTTGTATTGAGAGCAATTTAGTGAAGTCAGAAAAAGAAATCCAGAGAAGGTCTCAAGTAATGCGATCAAGAGTCGTACAAAGCAGTGGATTGTGTGATCGAAAGAACCATGTCAAGTTTCACAATAAAAACATTGTTTGTTGGACAATTCGAAATTTCTAATGGGAATAAATTTCTGAATCTTTAAAGCCACTGAAACAATCCTTAGTTGTCTTAGAATTTTATATTGTGACTCTATTTTAAAAAAAAGCCTTTTTCACTCTTACTTGCTTAATACTTTTGCGCTGCTTTGTCACAAAATCCCTACCCAATTCAATAACCGAGATCACTAGGAAGTAATACATTCCAAATTACGCTCACACACATCCCTAGTATTCCTTATTATTTATTATTATTATTATTATTATTATTATTATTATTATTATTATTATTATTATTATTATTATTATTATTATTATTATTAGCACCGCGTCTTACTACCCGTTCGGGTTATACGCACTTACGCTAATGTGTAATGGTAGGGTGATTGTGAGATGAAATGAAGGACCTACAGTTTAACGTGGAATCCGAACCACGGTGGAGGCCTGGCATTCCTCACATTCACAAGATGTCTTGTCAGAGGTGAAGGAAGGGTTTGGTATTCAGATAAATCTTTGACGGGACCGAGGATTGAACCCCGGCCGCCAGCATAGAAGTCTGACACCTTACTCCTAGACCGCCAGGTCATCACTATTCCTTATTAAACTTCTCATTCGCTCATAATACACAACTAAATCAATCATCGTTCTCGAATCACCCGTTGCCATGTGCCGGAAACCATGAGTTCGACTCAAATAAACCTTTTTATAAACACAGACTCACTAACTCAATACCATTCTTACTTACCCTGTTATCACCATACCTTTCTAACACTCTGAATTATATCTTTGGGTACCCACCCATCCATTAATATCTCCTAATTAATTAATTCTTTCACCCGTTTCATGTGCAATCAAGACTTCATTGATCTCATTTGAGAACTCCACTCTAACATTCTCGTCTTCACTCTCTACTGAAGCATAACCAGAAACCAACACAATCTACTAATACCTATTTTCATACGTACCAATATAAGTTTAGATGACACTATTCACATTCCACGTTCCTATTGTCCATGTCCTCTTCAGCTTATCAACAGATGGAGCCTTCAGTTTTAACCTCAGCCGCTCATCATAGCTTTGATCATCTGAGGCTGATAGTGTCAGGTAAGGTGGTACACCAACACAACCTAGTTAGAACGAAATACCGATAATATAGATGCTGAGTCTTGAATCGAGGTTGGGTTAGAATTTCAGCCAGGCATAGAGGGGTTGTTTTTTCCAAAAGGTTTTCAAATTACTCTACAAGTAATTTCTGGTGCATTTATTCTAAATTCTATCTCCCTCCTACCTTACCTATTATTATGGGTATGTTGACATCCTAGACGGGCAATAAGACGTGGAGATCGTAAAATAACTCTAGTTTGCGTCAAATAGTCTCAAGATTTATCCATCAAAGGCTGTGCACCTCAAAGAAAACATCGCCACGCGTTAAAATCGAACCGACAGGGTTAAAGGGGATGGAAGTGAGAGAAAGGAGATTAAGGTATGTGAGGTAAGGGGCAAAGTATTCCTACCTGCTAGACAGGTCGGATAAACGGAGGTGAAATCCATCATTGTCCGTCAGTTGGTATTGCGAGATAATGAGAACATGAACAGCGCCAATTTCAGGCCGGAAACTCGGGGAGGGTGCACCTCAAATTGTGGAGCAAACAAGGAAAGGCATGCGAGGGCCAAAACGGATCACGCACGGCCTCTGTCTTGCTATAGTCTGTCTCGTGAGACTTGGCTTTCAGAGAAACGGTTACTTATCACCAAATGGTAAGTTTATCTTGGCTTGATAAGGGCTGCAGCCCCTTTTTAATAAATTTATAGACAAGGACAGCATAGGATTGTACAAATGGTACCAAAAAACTTACAATGACGGAGAGCTTAGTGTCAGTATAGACAAGCAGTTTTTTTCTGGGTATTAAAATAAAAATAATAAATAATTATGTTTGCATGAGCCCAGCTAAAATAAAAGTTAAGTTAAAATCAATAAATTAGGAGTTTAAATAGCAAAGCAACATTAGTTAATAATATTACGTTTCAGGAAACGGTTTATCCTGTTTTATCAAGTCCTGCCTGTCATTAAACGGGGATACTTTTATGTTTTAAGTGTTACGTCATTATTTATAAGTATTTGAGAAATAGATTAAATAGAATAAACAATTATATACATTAACTGGGAAATATTCCAAAATGGAGTACAAATTTCAATGGCTTATTAAAGAAGACCAGTCAATATAAAGGAAGTACTGTTAGCACATAAATAATATATTAACTTGAGTAAAATTTATATTGACAGTAACAAAGTATCACAAACGAAATTAATACATTGATATTTTAGCAGAAATAAATAATACTATTATATTCCCAAACAAATTGTTAGTTACCTAAGCGTAAAAGAAATAACAAATCTTAAAGACACAAATTAATAGTTAATATTTCCTCTATTGTAGTATATAATTATTATTATTAACACTGCGTCTTACTACCCGTTCGGGTTATACGCACTTACGCTAATGTGCAATGGTAGGGTGAATGTGAGATGAAATGGAGGACCTACAGTTTAGCGTGTAATCCGAACCACGGTGGAGACCTGGCATTCTTCACATTCACAAGTGTGATTAATACACGTCTTGTCAGAGGTGAAGGAAGGGTTTGACAATCAGATAAATCTTTGCCAGGACCGAGGATTTAACCACGGACGCCTGCATAGAAGTCTGACACCTTACCACTAGACCGCCAGGTCACCTAATAGTATATTGTATATAAATAATATTTTTATATCCCCAAAATTATTTTCATTTACCTAGAGAAAAACCAAAAAATCAAGTTCTAAGAACAGAAACAAATATCTATTTAATATTTCAAGGTCATATTACATAACATCAATAAATTTCCATAATCTTTTAATTAAATAATCCTGCCTTGTTGGCATTGTTAGCTAACGCACTAGTTTCGTGTTGAGCTATACTGCCAAGGGCGGGGAGATCGAGGTTAGAATCTCACTCAGGTGAATTTGGGGGGGGGGGATGATTTCCTAAATGGATTTCCACTTTCATTCCACACAAATGTGGGTTCACTTCATCTATATTCAATATTCTCATTCCTACCCATTAGCGTAATTAGTACTTAAGCGTATAACCCGAACGGTAGTAAGACTCGGTGCTAAGTATTATTATTTACTAAAATAGATGGTGTGGTGAACCGCAAAGACTTATCTCTCTTTTATCATAAAATATACATTTACTAAAAACTCATAAAGACACACTATTACTTAATTTTACTTATATGGCACTAGGACACAAACAAGGCACTAGGAACACTGTTAAGAATAATTAAGAAAAGAGAAAAAACTTTGTCCACCAAAGAGCATTAGAATCTAATTTATTTTCAAGTACCTGATTTAAAAAGCATATATATTTGATTATAACTCAGCAACTGATTGTTTTATAAAAACATATTTCAATAAAAAGTTTATCTTACCTTAATAGTAGGCCTACAATTTCGCAATGATAAGGTATTTCGTATCTCAAATAGGTGTGGATAAATGATCAAAATTTTAAAAATTCATTTTTGTAAAGTACGCTCAAAAGTCATTTTCATGAGAAAATTAGAATTTCCATCTTGTTTATAGAGATAAACAGTATCTAAATATTAAATTTAGTCAAAATCGTTAAAGTGAATATCAGGAAAATCAATTTTTTTTCTCTTTTTGCCCTTGATTATACCACACTTAAATTTAGGGTTAGATATCTAGTTCCAAAAATACCCTCGAGAGGACCTTATTAAAACCCTAGATACCAAGTTTTAACCCAATCGGTAAAATAGTTCCGGCTCTGGCACAAGGTACAGACAGACGGACATATAGACAGATGGCATTGCAAAAAACAGCTTTTTTGGTTTCACGAGTTCATGACTGTCAATGACAATTCTACACAACAGGCTGCCGGCCAATCCAAATCGAACATCTGGAACATTTTAGTTCAGAATTTGACTGCTATGAAGTGGTCGTTGTTCCAACTACTCTATCCAACCAGTCAAAATCATCTCTTATAACGAGGGGGTGTGCTTGGATCACCTTTACGTCAAGTGTTTATAGAGAGAGAGGGATTGAATGGAGTACATGGTGAGCGACAACCTGAGTTGATGTTTCCGTTTTAGTCATATTTTTATATTTGTTGTAAATTAATGCTCCATGGCGACCCTCAAATGGTTTAAACTCTCAGAGAAGATCAAATTTTCAGAGAAAAACAGGTAGTAAACTTATCTGTTTTTACATATTCATACGTCAGGCTATGTGCTATCCATATTTCATTTTTGATAGCTAGCCTATTGTAAATACATTGGAACCTGGATAATTTGAACTTAAAGGGACCAGGAAAAAATTCGAACATCCAAAAATTCAAATCAAATAAGTTTCTTAAAAATAATTGAAAGAAACACAGTTAAGTTTGCAAGCAGGCTCAAAAACTTTGTTTGACGTATTTGGACATAATCTGTTCACAGTTTCCATAAAAAGTCTGAGATTTGAAACTGTTTTCCTGATTTAAATTTCTTAGTCATAGTGTATAATTCTAATTGATTTATTGACTGGAAAATTGAATCACTTACATTATTGAGACTTAAAAAACGCCCGAGTTCTTGGATATGGTTCATGGCTTCTGCCGCACTCGGATAGGCTTTTCTTGAACTACTGAAGAATTGTCCTCTTATTACCAGATGCTCCATTCTCAGCCTGGATGTTATTGTTGAGAGTTTCGGTGACGATTTCCGCATCAGTAACTTCCCACACACATTGCGACATCTTTATCCACGCTGATGAAGTCTACATAGAAGATAGCAGGATCAGAAGTAACTTCCTCCCAGTTGTCAATAGCTTGCGCAGCTACAGACACGTTTTCTCTATCATTTTATTAATTGATAATGCCAGTTTTTTTTAAATAAAAGTTATTAATGTCCTCAACTTTCACTTGGTTCCACGTTTGCTTACACATTCTTGAGTCTTGAAGAACGTCAAGCGAATGTTTCTGAGTAGACAAATCTCCAGCAAGATTTTTTCAACCAACAATTGTCTGTAGAATTGTTTTAGGCTCTTAATTATTCCTTGGTCCATAGGTTGAATGACCGATGCCATATTTGGCAGGGGAAAAAAACTTTAAATCTTGACAAAAGGGGAACTCGATTATGAGCAGTGCAATTGTCAATTAATAAAAAAACTGTCCGATTTTGTTTGCCAAACAGTTTGTCGATTTAAAAAAAAAAATTTTTTTTTTCAAACAGATCACTTATCATTCATGCTTTTCTATTTGACTTGTATTCCACTGGATTCAATTTTACATTTTTTAAGCAAGGTGGGCTAGCCGATATTCCAATCATAAACAACGGCAGCTTTTCAGAACCATCCACATTTGCACCAACTAACAGTGTTGTTTGATCTTTACTAAACTTTCCATCACTGCACCATTCACCTTAAAATTCAATAGTTTATTTAGGAGTACACTTGTAAAAAAGTTCCGTTTCATCGACGTTAGAAATGTTTTTCAGCTCTATGTCCTGGATAATTTATTTCAAGTCTTCCTTCCAATTATCGGATGAACGCACATAAACAGCACCACTTTCATCCCATACAACTTTGAAGAGGGCCACACATTGGGACTTTCTTGTCTCGCACTTGTTTGAAACATTTCTGTAAACAATTGTCAACATATGGAGTTTCCGGTCCTCCTAATCTTTTCCTATCTTGTCCACTCTCATTTTTCATTACTAAAAAAAAAAAAAAATCATATAAAATGTTGAAAGTATGTTAGGGGAAATTTCGAAGGTCTTTGCAATTTCTGATTTATTTTTACTTTACTTTTCCACTTCCTTTATCGCCGCTACTTTTTCAGCCAAATTTATTGATTTATAGGACTGTGGCTTGGACAGTGACATCAAGATGCACACATCACACACACACACACACACACAATACACACACCTACTGTACAGTATGTAATAAAATAAAATAAACAAAAACTAAACAACAAAATAAACTCACGCGGTACAAGAATATCATTACGACTGAATCACTAACTAAAAGCGCACGTAACCGCTCGAGAGGTTCGACCTTGACTAACGGAGTACAGAACTGTAAGTGTAAGCAAAGACTATGGGTAGGTGGGTGAGGTGTCAAGAAGGGTACTGACCGAATTCCAACGTTACCTCCCCTGTTTCCTGAAATAGAACTACACGGAAACGCAACTGGAAGTAGGAAATTAATATTGCACAGTACATTAAAACTTGCGAAAAGTTTGAACTAACCAAAACATAATTCGAACTATTGACCTTTTTTTTTTTAAATTTAATACAAAATCCATGGGACCAGGCAAAAAATTTGAATAAAGATGATTTTGAATCATGGAAATTCAAATAAGTCAGGTTCCACTGTACACAAAAAATAACACTAATTAAAACCTTATAAATTTGTATGCATAAAACATATTTTCTAAAAGGCTCTTCCTATTAAAATTGGACTGTACCAACTAACTAAGCCATACTTCGCTTGCCTTGATGAAAGCACACATCCAATTCTTGAGCAAACAAGTAATATCATGTGAGTGTATGAATTAGAATTCTCTAAGTTGTGTCAAATGAAGAGCTGTGGAACACAACCAACAAGAAGCCCATAAAACTGGAAATTAGATGGTACACGTGACGAGTGCCTACCTGACTTTCCGGGCAAACCAGGATACCGTCTCAAGAGAAGATCTAGACTGGAAACAGGGCGTAGCCAGGTGGGGAGAAGGAGGGCAGTTGCCCCTCTAATCAAGTAAATAAATAAAAATACTTAACCAAAAGTGTAAATAAAATATACACAGGGAATGTTAAGTTTGTACATAATTGGTTTTGGAAATCTTTAAATATGGCAACACATATTATAGAGCTGATATTACATTTTAAGAACATATGCCGCATCTTTTGCTTACAAAGGTATAATGTATTTTGGCAAGTTAATGAGAATATTTGAAATTTAAATGGTAGCCGAGGTCACTTGGTGATGCCATTGACCAATAACTGGAAAATCACTTTTACAAGTCTACAAGTAAAAAACATGTGCCATATATGTCCCCTCAAATCCAGAATTAAATTGTTGATTAATGCGGATATGTTATCAAAGATGACATAACAGAAGATATGAAGAAGACGAAAGCCCTCGTCCTTCAGCGTACTGGGCAATGAGACAGCTGATTTATCAGGGAAGGAGCATTGTCCATCGGCTTGCATTTCTTCAAAGACATGAAAATACAATGTTTGAAGGAATTTCTGGGCTTTGTGGAGCCCCCTGCCCTTGATGCCATCACAATTGCAAGCGTGATAGATAAGTTCTTGGAAGAAGGATATGACCTGGAAAAGGGTGTATTCTAGGGTTATGACTGGCGTTCGGTTATGGCTGGCTAGGACGGTGGAGAGCAACCAATTTTAAGAAATATATATGAGAAGGCCATGTTTTTCCATTGTGCATCAGACTAATTGAATTTTGTAGTGAACGACTTGAACAGTGTTCCAGAAATAAGCAACATCATCTCCATTATCTAGGACATCACAATGTTCTTTGTTCAGAGAGTCAGTGTTGAGAACCAAATATGCCCCAAACATGCCACTCCTCTGTGAGACGCTATGAACCTAAAAGTACAAAAGTATTGCCATTTTCAACGAGCATTTTTGCATCGTTGAAGATTTGGAGAGAATACCACTGGGAGGAATTGGCAACACGAGGAAACAGGCATTCTAGCTACATTCCGCTGCTACTAAAGCTCAATTCCTCGTGGTTGTCATTCTATTAGCAAAGTATTCTGCCTTATTGACACCTGCGGTACATGCTACACAGTTAAAAAACCTGTATCTGTTCCAATGTTCACAGGAAATCTAATGGATCTTTGGAGTGATAGCAACTTACGGCAATGATGTAGATCAAGTTGCTTCTGAGCTTATAGATGATGCTTACAAGATTGCTGAAGAAACTAGTAAAGGAAGCGGAAATCTTTTACCCTCTCACAGAAAAAGGCTATGCCCATCTCTCTTGCTCAGCCATGCATCACTTATACCGTAGAGCTGTCATTCAGTGCCTTATGGAAAGTAAAGACCTGGCTAAAGTTTACATTGACAAGGATGAGTTTCAGTGGGCAATGCTTACTGAGTTTGCACAGACAAATTACATTGGAAAAAAAAGGAATTTGAGAAGGAAGTGTTGAGGCTCCATTCTTTACATAAGAACTTAAATCAATTTTGTTTTTCTTAGTTAGATTCAAAATATATTTTGGAGAAAATTTTATAATAATTGAAAGCTGAAAGAAAGAAAGTAGGGAGATCTTTGTTATAGTGGGCCTACTTTAATCGATAGGCACGGAGTATTTTTTATCACTGAGTTTCATTAGCTGTTCAGTTTATACAAACATATGATAATGACTTGAATGTGGTAGGGGTGAGGAAGGAAGCAATTAAATGTAATCTGCTAGTATTTTCATGGAAGGAGAGTGGAAACCACATAAAAAATATCCTTAATATACCTGACCGGTATTATAACCTTGATATTCTTGTCATCAGCAAGCCAGTATAGAACGAGAGTGAAGCCTTAGACCATTCGACCACTGAAGTGAGAATCACTTTAGTGTATTACAATATTTTTTTTAATTTGTAGTATCACGAGTCTTTCTACAGCTTCCACTAATTCACAGCTAATAAATGGAGGATTACGAATGGGGAGGCTAGAATTTAAAGGAAGTGTTCCAACTTTCATCTGATTGAGAGTATACATGATAATTGTGCAACTATATTGATATAAAATCATCAAGTCCAGACACTGTTTTAATTTTGGCCTAAAACTGTGATTTAAAGCAGGTTTGTTAGCAGTAATCCAATTGTGTCAATCGTAACAAAGAGATTACTTTATGAATGACCCCTGTTGTGTAAGTCCTTAAAATATAAATTATAACAGTTTTATATTTTTGACAAAGCTGCAACTATTTATTTTCATTCATCGACTCTTACCAACTATTCGAATCCGACCTATCAACCCGTTTACACTCATGGAATTTGGTTGTGGAATGTACTCATATCAAGGAATCATGGTACAATTTAGGGAAAAAAACAACCTCAATATAACCTGTGGTTGAGGGATTCAAACACAAATCTCCCGTATGTGACAATTCAATCAATAGAAGATTGATGTCAATCCCAGTGAGTGTGGCTTACTTCACAGTAACTAAATAAATACTTATTATTTCACTTTATTTTTAAGTTAAAAAAGTCTGAAAAGCTTACAATAGTCTTTGTTTTAAACTTTGAAATATGATATGTTAATATAATAGAAAATAATACATTATTATATTTATATTTTAAAATTGAATTAAATACATACTATTTAGTACTTCTTCATGAAACTTGAAACTATATACAGTGTACAATATAAATACAATTGTATACAATAATTAATGGAAACAAGTAACGTAAGCTTTATCGCCTGCTCCTTATTAAATTAAGGTACAGCACTTATTTTCGAAAGCATGATAAGCCAACGAGCGTGAGGGGGTTGTGTGGGGGTGTGTGTAGAAGGGAACTTTTACACGCTACGTGCACTTGTAAATCCCCATCTTAAATCTGTAAATAGCTACTAATCTACGTCGTTTCGTGCGTATAATTGATGAATGACCTTAAACATTTTATTTATTACTTAAGTGCGGGAAGGGCCGGATATTTCAGCCTTATGAATATACAGTAGCTGATACGGAGGTAATTTAGTTTGCTTTTACCACTTGCAGTTGGTCTATCGAATAAATAGATGTAACGAGCTTGTAAGCTATGTAATAACCAGAAAACCCGTACCAATGGGCACGCAGATATAACGTTAAGCTCGTATATATTATTATTATTATTATTATTATTATTATTATTATTATTATTATTATTATTTGCACCGCGTCTTATTACCCGTTCGGGTTATACGCACTTACGCTAATGTGTAATGGTAGGGTGATTGTAAGAATAAATGGAGGACCTACAGTTTAACGTGGAATCCGAACCACGGTGGAGGCCTGGCATTCCACACATTCACAAGTTGTGATTAAAATACACGTCTTGTCAGAGGTGAAGGAAGGGTTTGGTAATCAGATAAATCTGTGCCGGGACCGAGGATTGAACCCCGGCCCCCAGCATAGAAGTCTGACACCTTACCCCTAGACCACCAGGCCATCCTTAAGCTCGTCTAGTTTGGTTTGTTAGTTGACGAGAAGATAAAGGCTCGAATCCTTGCTGGGTATACATCGGGTGGCTTTTAATTAGTTATTTCCCTGTCTTCTTCTTAACCAATCTGGTTATGTTTTTTTTTTCTTTTCAAAATTCTACCTTCTTCATTCTAATACATAATCTAGACGCGTAGAAAGATACAGTACTTAAAACAACAAAACTTTATATAATTTTCCAGGTTACCGCCAGTAATTATGTATAATTAAATCTATCCTTTTTTATTTTTTTCTGCAACCCTTTGGAGAAATGAAGTCTTGTGATTGTCAAAAAAATAAATCGCGACTTTAATTGATGTCGACGTATCATGAGACCCTGAGTCCGAAAAAGTCGAGGCTTTCGCGATGCCGTATGTCTCTTTGTACCTCGGTCTAGACTCGAAACCATTTTACTGATCGGGCTAAAACTTTATATCTAGGGTTTTCATAAATTTTTGTAATAATTTTATATTCAAATCTAAAATTAAAAGTATATGGGGTAAAATAGAAAACAGCGTTTTTTTCTATAAATCTTCCCCAGCGATTTTGATTAAATTTCGTATATTAACACTATTAACAACACATACAAACAAAATGGCACATTTCATTTTGTTGACAAATAAATATAAGAAATATATTTTTATAAAACCAATAATTTCCAAGAAATATATAAATATAGTTTTTAAGTGTAGATCTGAGAAATGGTGGGAGTAACCTTTGCTATGTTATGCTCTTTGGTGAAAAGTGATGTTTATTTTCTCTCTCAATAACAGTGTATAATATTTCTATTTTGCATTTTAGTTAAATGTGAGGATTTTTTCTTCCGTTATGTCTTTGCAATACTATCTATTATTTTGCTACACAGATCTTCCAAGATTAGAACAGATGTCTAAATGTTTAGGAAGTCTGTGAGGTGTACCATATCATTTATTTTGTATTGGTTATATAATTTAGTTTTCTTTATAATGTAGTGTTTGCATTGAAGTGTATCTTAAATATTATTTTATTGATACTTTGTATCATAAGTGTGGGAACTAGGGGGTTGGGCCAGACTACTCCCAGAGTGCTTAAGCTTAAAGGGGGGAAAGTTTTAGGAGAAACTGTACAACGATTTACTTCTAACATTGGAAAAAGCCCAATACTTTATATTAGTTGGTAGCATGTGTGTCTACTAAGCTGAAGGTACCGGGTTTGAATCGACAAATGTATGATTGGTGAAATGTAGATGTCCCTTTCACAGCGATGAATTAACGGGCAGGGTCTGGCTGTTGTCGGTTCTAGATTTAATTTAGCTTATAAGTCGTGTGCTGATATAACCAATCGATTCAGAACGTGCACGTTAAATACTTCAAATAAATGAAGGAGAAATCCAGTTGAAAAAGCTTTATTATTGTCATAGATAATATTTCTTAACATTCACACATGAGTCCAACGAGTCCATGATATATGGTTTTGTAGTGGAAAGTAAAATAGATGGAGGCTATTTACAAGCATAACTTTAATACAAACAGGGGTTTAAATCTCAGCCAAGTCTAGTTGGTTGTTTTTCCAGAAATGATTTTACACTCTCCCTCCATGTAAATGATGCGACGTTTTATTTAAATTATATCTTAATTATAACAACCCTACTAGTGTAGTTCATTTTATTCACATAACTCAAACAAAGATAATATTTATATCAATACGAACTTAATAAAAGCGTTTCGGGTACAAATATTATTTACCCTCAGTTTCTTTCACAAGTGTCTATACGTTCTATCCTATTATTTCCAAACTGATATCTCTTGGAAGACTCTCCAATTAATCAAGCGAAATGACAGTTTATGACGTCATTTAAAAGTAAGACAGTGGGGCAGGTATATCTAGGTGATCGCGTGTACGAACCATAGTTTTGGCTCGTGGAGGGTAAAGGAAATCGTAGTAGGAGAGGGATAAGATACCCTCTGAGGGGGGTCGTGTGGCTCGGGGTGCTGGGGCCGAGTGATACAAATGTCACCCCCGTCAACCCCTACAAAAAGCTGGCATGCAACCTGCCTCACCCGTCTGGGGATTATGGCTACTATAGTCCTAGCCGGGGCTGATATAAGTTTTGAGGCTACCTTTTAACTCAAGGATAATAATGCATTTAAATACTTGGTGGGCTTAAATTGAACTCACCTAATGGGCTGCATTTCAAATGACTCATCTTGAAAACAAACATCACCATCCCCGACTTTCAAGACCTAAGCACTCCTCTCCTCAATATACAGCTTGACAATGAGAATTTACCGTGCTAGGCTGCTTATTTGGATCCTGATACCTCACCTCCCCCAACTCTTGGTACCTGAGCGCTCCCTCCCCTCACTATAATGTATTGACAAATTCAGTGAATAACTCTTCAACCAAAGTAGACATATTTAGCCTACAAAGCGGTATATTTAGTTGGTTTATAACACTTGAATCGGTGGTCGCATGGTATGAAACGTCATTCTCCTAATAAAGGGAGTTGCGGGTGATTGAGAGGTTGGGGTTTGAATCTGGTCCAGGTGTCCTCAGGGTGCCTTTTGTAAATGGTCCCCTATTCTCCTTCCTCGCAACTCCAGATATATTTGCTCTTAATAATATCCTCCATTTACATATCCCTTCAGCCTAACACCTTAGTTCAGTAGGTAGCGTGTCTGTATTATAAACTTAGAGTCCCACGTTCGATTTCTGGCATGGACGAAAAATGTATTTTTGGTTAAATGTGGGTTTCCCCTTTAAAAATGATGAATTAACGGCAGGGGACTAGATGTTGGGTCTGTTCTAGATTTAAGTTAATTTATAAGTCGTGTGCTGATATAATCATTTTATTCAGAAAGTGCCCGTTAAATAACTCAAATAAATAAATGCAACATAATAACCCTATAGTGTATATATACAATTAGCCCGGAGGGGTAGTAGCTATTAAGTAGTTCAAACCTTTTCTAAAATCGTGCGTTGGAACTATACTGGATTATAAAGCTTGTAATATATTTTTAAAACTAAACAAAACAATAAAATATCTTCCCTTTTAAAAGTAAAGGTCGCAGGCCCCCCAATGATGCCAACATTTCGATCTGTTTCCCCTTGTTTAGCCACAAGCCCGTACCACGTGAAGCCACGTAGCAATAATATAAATTGTATTTGTAGTCAGGTTTCACAGACAAGTTAATTTAGCGAAATGTTACCCTTGTCACTTTAAATAGTCCATTTACTTAAATATATACATCCCGTACCTCCTTTCTCCAAAACAAAGAATTGCCCTGACCCGCATCGGTGGACACGCGAACTAAGTGTCAAGCTCATCTAGACTGGTTTTTGGTGTCGGAGCGGTCGCATTTAAAATCCGGCTGAGTGTTCTGAGACAGGTATTATTCTCCTAAATGGTTTCCCACTCAGCTTCACGTGAATACGGGAACATTTCATCTTAATTTTATCTACCTCATTCTTATACCATTAGAATAATTAAAATTCTTATATTCCGGACGAGTTGTAAGATGCGATACAAATTGAAAAAAAAGAGTTTCACCAAATTTTTATTTTCTTTAATACTACCCGATCGGTTGATGCGTACGAAGACGTTGGTTGTTTCTTGTTTGGTTCATTGATGACAGGAAGGACAGGGATCGATTCCCTATCCAGGTGTATAGACGTTTTTTCTTAAATGTTTTCCCACTCGCTCCTTTATTGCTAATGAAGGAACAATTTATCGAAATTCAACCTTTCAAATTAGTTTTAAAAAAGTGCCTAAACAATAATTATTATTTTAAAGTTGTGTACCAATGAGTAAATAATTACCATACAGGCCACTTCGATGGCCACATGATCTAAGGCGCTACTCTCGCAATAGACTAGACTGCTGAAGACAGGGAGATCGGGTTTCGATCCTGGTTGGGTACACTGAGGGTGGATCTCCTAAATAGTTTTCCACTTTCCCTCCACGCAAATGTGGATACACTTCCTCTAAATTAAAACTTCCTTATTCCTAACACATTAGTGCAATTAGTACATGAGCGTACAGTCCGAACAAGCAGTAGGACGTGGTGCTAGAAAAATAAATGGTACGGTGCATCGCACAGAATTTTTCCTCTTTTATCTTAAAATGGACATTACTAAAAAAAACTGGTAAGATTTGTGAGAAGAAATAATAGCTATATATACTGTTGTAGAAACACTACACCAAAGATCACAAATGAATCAATAATATGCACTGTTACTTATTTACTTTATGACTCTTAGGGCACTAGAAACTAGGAAAATTACTACAGAAAAAAATTGAGAAAAGAGAATCATCTTTGTCCACCAAAGAGCATAGGAATCAAATTCATTTTCAAAGACCTGAATTTAATAAGTACAGTTGAATATCCATAAATTGACGTCAAAGGGCCACTAAAATAAATTTCGATTTATAGAAACGATCTTTTTTATACATGATATTGTGTAGTCTATTGTATTTAGAAATATTTCCTAATCAATGCACTAATTATAAGTGAATATGAATCACATTGTACAAGTTATATTCATTAAGATAATTAAAAACAAACAAGAAAAAATGTGTCTAACATATCGTAAAAAAACACATTTGCAGTAGTATTCAAATGTATTAACTAACAATTGTGTGAAATCTTTCTGACGTCTTGCTGCACAGTAAGTTTCTATGAGAATTTCCAAACCCTTCCTTCACCTCTGACAAGACGTGTATTAATCACAGCTTGTGAATGTGTGGAATGCCAGGCCTCCACCGTGGTTCGGATTCCACGTTAAACTGTAGGTCCTCCATTTCATCACACAATCACCCTACCATTACACATCAGCGTAAGTGCGTATAACCCGAACGGGTAGTAAGACGCGGTGCTAATAATAATAATAATAATAATAATAATAATAATAAATTTCGATGAGGATCCATCATAAACGTGTTCACACCTATAAAGTCCATGAAATACATCTACAAGAACATTTTCGGCGAATTGAAGACCATGTCGTATTGTGTTAAGCTCAGCCGAAATTTATTTTTCAGAGGCTTAGAGGTCGGAACCTGATTAATAAAGGAGGAAGGCT
The DNA here is from genome assembly GCA_039000515.1 of Timema cristinae. Classification (NCBI taxonomy): domain Eukaryota; kingdom Metazoa; phylum Arthropoda; class Insecta; order Phasmatodea; family Timematidae; genus Timema; species Timema cristinae. Next base: position 35,564,517 of record JBCFYV010011164.1, read on the forward strand.
ACTTGAAAAAAGGGGTTATAAGCGTGTAAAGACAATATCACACCTCTAGGCAACCCGTCGTTGTCACTATGACCTTGACCAAACGTTTACTTCTTCCTCATGCGACATCTTCATTCTATTTTTCTCTCTCTTGTTTTTCTTAAGTTATACATCGCCATTACGAAGTTAAAATAGCAATTGGTGTAGAACAAAATTATATTTAGAGAGATTTTTTGATATATGGAAACTGTTTTCTATGTAATGTCACAGAGATTCATCAAAACTTTGGTACATAGAGAATTTTGGATATAATGAAGTTTGATATATGGAGGTTACACTGTCTATAAATAATTGATTATAGCTCATAAACTATTGGTTTTATAAAAAGAAATTTCAAATAAAAGATGTGTATCTTTAATAGTACTACAGCTTTACAATGTTAAGATATTTCGTATCTAAATTAGTTGCGGAGAAATGATGAACATTGGAAAATTTCCTTCACGTAAAGTATCATAAAAGTAATTTTCATCAGTAAATGATAACTGCCATCTTGTTTATATGGGGGTCTTATAAACAATGTCTAGATATAACATTTAAACAAAATCATTAGAGCGAACTTCAAGAAAATGGATTTTTTTTTTCTCATTTTAGCCCTTCAGTAAATTACCCTTAAATTTAAGGTTAAACATCTAATTAAAAAAAACTTAAGGGAACCTTATGAAAACCCCATATACCAAGTAATAACCCAATCTGTAAAATAGTTTTGGCTCTAGCCCAAGGTACAGTTTTTGTGACGGCCACATTACTTACACCTCCAAGGTGACGATAGAAGTTAAAAATTACCATACATGTTTACTTGTTATAAGATACTAGATAGCTGTTGCCCGCGGCTTTGCTCGCGTGGAAGTTGATTATATACAAATACGAAAATATACATATGTATTTACAGATTAATTTAAAATATTACGTTACGTTGATGACCATAACTTGACCTCAGATCAAAAATAATACAAGTCCGATACAAACTTTCACCCCCCTTTTCATCCCTTATTAAATAAAATTTCCAAAATTCCTGAAACACGTATTTATTTGTTTTACGCAATAACCGAAATACAAAATTTTGTTTATGTAACTTTAAAATGACGGACTTTCATACATATTATCATACATATTATCATCCCCTATTTTGACCCCTTTGGGGTGGAATTTTCTAAAATCCTTTCTTAGTGGGTGCCTACATAACAAAATGAATATACAGTCCGAATTTCATGCTTGTAGCCTTGATAGTTTGCGCTCGGCGTGATGAATCAGTCAGTCAGTCAGTCAGGACATGTTATTTTATAAGTATAATGTGATTATTGAAATGGGAATTTATCGATAAACAGAGGTACTTACTTGAGTGGTCATGGAGTTAGTGTCCTGGGGATCTGGGGCAGAGAGCGGTGGAAAGTATGCCTGGGAAAGATTAGTATCCAGGCGCGTGGCCTATGTGACAAATGGCTAGATTGAGTTGAAGTTGAGGGAAAAAAAAGGGGTTGGATTGGGATGGTGAGGGGGATGGGGGTAGCCAGCCCCGCATACTGTTCTATATAGCCTACATATTGCCAAGGAACACGCGAACGTGGTAGTTCCGAGTAGCGCACGATTCCGTGTCTGAACCACGTTTCACCTGAATGCTTAATTAAATAATTGCTCCCTGTTAGATTGTATACACTACAGCGGTTATACGGGTTGGGGAGGGAGGGGAAAGAGAAAGGGGGATATAGCTATACCGCTCGTTATAATGTTAAGTTGGGCTTAACACTAGCTTGTTTGGGTTTAGGAGTTTGGGCTACTTAAAATAATCCTTAACAAAGAGAGTAGGTAGAGAGTAGGTTTCATTGTAAGCCCTAATTTAGATTCAATTATGTTTCACAGTTTTTAGGAGCTATATGTTTAAGCTATTATATAGGTCTCATTGACTCATATATTAATTAATCCATTAAAATTGCCCTTTTTTAGGGGCAGACTGGTGTATTTAAACTTGGTACTTGGACAGCCATCTGAAAAAATTGCAGTACTGTATAACTATTTCAAGTATAATTTATTCAATATAATTTTTACTTTTTTTAAACACCTCAAAGATAGAGTATTGTGATCGTCAAAAAATCCAAATTCGAAATTTTAATAAATATAAACGTTTCATGACCCCCGAATCCAAAAGGAGGTTCTTGTGATGTTGTGTGGTTGTCTCTATTTCAGCCTAGATCTGAAACCATTTTACTGATCAGTCAAAACTTGGTATCTAAGGTTTTCATAAGGTTATCTCAAAGGGACTTATGGATTTTGATATCCAACCTCTTAAGATATAGGGTTCTTTACTCAATGGACAAACAAGAAATTATAGCATTTATCAAATCCTACGATGATTTTTATTAAAGTTCGTATCCAGCCATTGTTTAACATTACAAACAATATGGCAATTCTCGTTTTCCTATTAAAATGATGTTACTAGCACTTTAAAGAAGAGGAAATTTACAATTTTGATCATATATCCCAACTAATTGAGCTACGAAATGACATATCATTATAAAGTTGTAAGCTAGAGCTATTACAAATAAAATTATTTTAATCTTTAATGTATTTTTATAAAACCAATAGTCTCAAAGCTATAAGCAAACATATATTTTTATGTAGTACTTTGTGTTTAGTGTGAATATATCAACTGAGCCAGATATACTCTATTCTTTGTTTTAATTAGTAGGCCTAGTATTATCTATCGCTAGGTATCAGCACCGCAGTGATTTCTTGCCATATGCTTCAATCCCTCTCCTTCTCTCTTAAACTCCTTCAGGAGTAACGCCTTAGTCAGCTTTATCACTGATGAGGGCTACTTATATTACCAGGGTAAAAGAAAGGATCAGCTACAAGATTTAAACAAAGTAGTTCCACTAAATACTATGTTGATTGTGATTTACCATTGTGGTTTTCCCACCCTCTCTCCACGCTAATGTGAGTGAGCACTCTCTAAAATAACCTTTATCACTCCTTTGAATTAAAATGTTAAAAAAAGTATTTGTTAAATTAATTTTATATTGTATCCACTGCGTTTAAATACCAGTTCACACTATACATATTTAATTACACTAATAAGGGAAGGGTGACTGGTGGTCTAGGGGTAAGGTGTCAGACTTCTGTGCTGGCGGCCGGGGTTCAATCCTCGGTCCCGGCACAGATATATCTGATTACTAAAACCTTCCTTCACCTCTGACAAGACATCTTGTGAATGTGGGGAATGCCAGTTCTCCACCGTGGTTCGGATTTCTCGTTAAACTGTAGGTCCTTCATTTCATCTCACAATCACTCTACATTACACATTAGCGTAAGTGCGTATAACCCGAATGGGTAGTAAGACGCGGTGCTAATAAATAATAGTAATAATAATAAATAATAATATATAATAATAATAATAAGGGAAGGATGAGTGAGGTAAAGCTTAGAGACTGTGTACCTACATTTACTAGTGGGGCCTAACATTAAATTGTGTGGTTTTACAACATTTTCATTAATGTGAAAAGGTAATTCAATGCCTAGCAATTTATCTCTAAGGAATACACCGTAGTGTAAACCAAAAATCACTATTTTGAAAGGAATAAGCCTAACAATATAACTTACACACACACACACACACACACACACATACACACAAGCCTACTCCCCTCCCTCACCTATTTTTCTCATTTCCAATCAATCATTCGAGTGACACCCTCATACGTGAGTTAAAAAATGAAGTTAACGCATCTGCAGTTTTTGTCTTAAGAGTGCGTGACCACGTTGTATACCTTCACCAGCAGACTTACCAACAACTGCCTGTGGGGAGTAATCCTATTTCCCTCAGGGGTACGCAGATTTATGCGCGTTTGTTAAACAAAGTAGTGAGTTTGTGACGTCACGAACACCCGTTTCCCACTGGCGTGGGTATATAAATAGGGGTAGGTCTGTAATTGCATCCGGAGAAAGGAAGGTAAAACCTCGTAAAAAGTATCACTTTCTCGTTTGATTTACTTCAAAGGGGGTTAACTTCCAGAACAGATAAGATAGTTAAAACATTATTTAATACATCGCACAGGATAATGTAAGAGTGTTATAAAAATATATTAAGGGTTATTAATGTGGTTTCTATACCTACAACAGTGGTAATGTGGTCTGAAACACCAATCTCTCCTAGTCTTATCTTCCCGTGGCCCCGAGCTCAAGTTTCGGATTCCAGCAAGGGGGAATAAGATTGTTTTCTTGAATTATTTTCCCTTCTTCCTACCTCGCAAATTCTGGTACGCTTACTCTAAATTCTACCTTCTTTATACCCTCATTGACCAAGGCATCAGTCTTATTTGGTATGGTCCTGTGATTGAGAGGTTGAGGTTCAAATCTCAACTAGATATACTGATTTTTTTTCATATTAAATCTTCCATTCTCTCTCCTCGCAAATGAGATAACAATTACACTTAATTCTTCCTTTCTAATCGCTACACTATCAATGTAAATGTAACACATATGGGTATTACCTGCATTGGCTAAGGCTTCAGTCTCATTTTGTATGGTTTTCCTGTGATTGAGAAGTCAAGTTTCAGATCTCGACTGGATGTACCGGTACTGATATATTTTTTCCGTAAAAAAAATATACCATTCCCTTTCCACGCAAATTAGAATACAATTGCACTTAATTATTCCTTTCTTATCTCTCAACCATAAATGCAAATGTGGCCTAGATGGGTAGTAAGGCACAGTACAGAAGAATACGCTTACATCTCTACTTGGAAATAATATGGATGGCAAATCCCACTTATGATTCAATTTATTAAATTATATAAAACGCATTAACTATAACTACATAGTAATTTACCATTTTTAAAACCAATAAATGACACATAAAAGTAGGCCTATCTAAGCTACGGGGTGCGTTCAAATACTCGCGTGTATATTGCTATATTATAATCTCCCCTTTTTACATTGTCGCTTATTTACAACGTCACGATTTTAATTGAACACTGCCGTCACGTGTGTATAATTAGACCTCCGTGCGCGATTGTCAGGGGAGGTAGGTGGTAAGGAAATAGGAAAAACCACCCCTCTTTCTGCTATTCCCACCTACCCAATCCCTTCTGGTAGACCTCTCAAACAACGTGCTACGTTCACTTAATGTATACGCTCAAAGAACACACTTTCTAAGCCAAATTACTTTGGACTAAGTAACCTTTAGCCAACTGATTTTTGGTGAAACTAATTATCACATCACCCTTCTTGCTACGTGGCTTAACTTACTGTTGACGACATCTTTGATTATACACATAAATATATAAGATTCAAGTTTGGGGAAACATGAATCCGTGGTCACGTGGTCTAATACTAATATTTCTGTTGGTCAAGACTACTGGTCTCTCTGCACGAAATTTGGGTACATTACATCTAAAATAAAACCTTTCTCATCCCAAATAATTAACGTAATTAATGTGGGTGTAAAACTGGAACGAGTATTAAGACGCAGTTAAAAAAAATTTGGAGGAGTAAAGTTTCATACCACGCATCTTTAACACGATAGCGGATCCAGGACCTGTTGTAGAATCGGGCGACTGGTTTTCATAAGCCTACTTCAAGTATAAATTTAATAACTATAATATATCAAGATCTTATTATATTATAATAATAATAATAATAATAATAATAATAATAATTATTGCTATTTAGTAAAACTAATTTTAATTTATTTTTATAAATAATAAAAAAATAACTTACAAGAAAAACCACAATTTTGATTAACAAATTTGATAATAATAATAATAATAATAATATAATAATATAATAATAATAATAATAATAATAATAACATAAAGCTAAAAAGTACTGTCACAATTAAAGTAGTAAATATGTATCCTACATGGACAAAATTGTTTTAGTAGGTATTAATATAAAAAAAGTGTATTTTAATTAGGGATGTTACACTCGATTAATCTATACCCTTGATTATTATGGTATCGAAAGAAACGAGAATCGATCTCAATATTACGATTCTCACCCCTTCAATTCTTAGTTCTCAATAAAACAGGCAAATAAACAAAATCGCAACATTCAAAATATGTGATAATCGATTGATTATCTCTCATATTAGCTTATTTGCCATTTCATTTAAATGCTGGCAAATTGTAAATATACCGTAATGGCCCGAATATAGTATGACCCGAATATAATACGACCCTAACATTTTAAGGTGATCTACATGAAAAATAAATGGTCTCGAATATAATATGACCTGACACTATGACAGTAACAATAGGTAAAAACTCAACAACTTAGACACTATTTTTTTAAAGTAATAGTTAAGTGAAACTGTCAGAATATATAAATCGATTTTAAACAAACAATCCATATATAATACGTAGAATAGGGATGGAAATTTTCGGTAATATATAGATATATCTATCATTAGTTGATATATCACAACGTGTATATCGAAAGCTACGATATTCTTATCAAATTCTTGTAATTATATTCTTTGTTGCTTCTCAATTTTGAATCTTTTATTTTATTTTATTTAGCTCTTTGAATAAGACAAGTTTAATAAAAATAGAACAAAAATCGACATAACTAGTAAAATTGAAGCAAATAACCGTTATATTTATTTTAATTGAGTAGATTATCGATATATCGTTGCCAACACTTCAACACTAATTTCTGACGAGCTAACGTGTGTAGAATCAGTTATGGCGGACGACTTGACATTTTTGAAACGTATGAAATGTTTTCTTCTTTCTGTTATAAAAGCCGCAATTTATTGTATTGATTTTGAGCTGTCTTTAGCACTAGATTTTTTATGCCATTATTTGCATTTTTTAAAAAAATTATGTACAATCTGTTTAGCTTATATTTTAATTGTAAATTCTGGTTGAGTGTATTATTATTATTATTATTATTATTTTTATTATTATTATTATTGTTAGCACCGCGTCTTACTACCCGTTCGGGTTAGACGCACTTATGCTAATGTGTAATGGTAGGGTGATTGTGAGATGAAATGGACGACCTACAGTTTAACGTGGGATCCGAGGCACGGTGGAGGCCTGGCATTCCACACATTCACAAGTTGTGATTAATACACGTCTTGTTAGATGTGAAGGAAGGATTTGGCAATTAGATACATGTGTACCGAGACCAAGGATTGAACCCCGGACCCCAGCACAGAAGTCTGACACCTTATCGCTAGACCGCCAGGTCACCTTGAGTGTAAGAAAAGTAGGTATCCTTAACTTCATCACTAAAGTCAATTATTATTATTATTATTATTAGTATTATTATTATTATTATTATTATTATTATTATTATTATTATTGCTTGGTCATATGTGAATGAGGTTTTTGCCCCAATTTTATTACGAATAAATATTGGCAGCATATTATATAAAATAAAAAAACACAATCGTTCTCATGAATCTTAATGATTACATTTCCAAAGCCATGGATTTTATAAATAGTAACAACATTGTCGAACTGAAAAATGATCCTACTATCAAATTTCAAAAAACAATAAAAACCTCGCTCAAAAATGCACCCCTTATTGTTTCTCACAAAGACAGTTTCAGATTCTTCAATATGAACCCCAAATCACCTAACTTCACTTCTCTCCCCAAAATTCACAAACCCAACATCCCCATACGGCCTTTGGTCAACTATAAAAATGCTCCAGCTTATAAGATCACAAAATTCTTAGCTAAAATACTACAACAAAATTTACAACTAACATACACTCATAACGTTAAAAGTTCTTATAATTTAATTGACAAACTTAAAAATATTTCCCTGGACAGGCAGTTTAAATTTATATCTCTTGATATCTCCAACTTATATACAAATGTTCTTGTAAATGAAACCATCGGTATTACTGCAAATATCTTAACAAACAACAATGCTTCCCCTGAGTATGTCAAACAGATCATATCCATGCTCAGAACTGTTTCTGACCAAAATTACTTTCAATTCAACAACAAATTCTACTCCCAAAAGGATGGCCTAGTCATGGGCTCTCCCATCTCTGTTATAATGTCTGAAATCTTCCTACAACATTATGATAACAAAATACTTAATGAACTCAATACCATTTTTGACGTTAAATTTTATTGTCGTTTTGTCGATGATATTCTGGTATTTTATGAACAATTTCCTAGCTCTTCTTCAACCGATATAATTCAAATTATGAATGACATTCATCCCAACCTCAGGTTCACTGTAAAACACGAGGATAATGGCATCATCAATTATCTTGACATTTCCATTTTCAGAAACAAGAATAACCGCTTTGAGTATAAAATTTATAGAAAACCCACAACACTAACTACACTACACTACACTAATCACCCCTCCACTCATAAAAGAACTGCTTTTTACAGCCTTATAAACAGATTACTTCACATACCTTTAAACAAAAAGAATTACAAACTAGAACTTAATATCATCAAACAGCTTGCCATCACTAATGGATACTCTCATTCTTTTGTTTACCGAATCCTTCAGAAACAAAAAGCTCAGTTAAAACGCGTAACTACTATAGTACATCCCAATGCCACGTCAAGTAGTAAAACCAAATGGATTAAATTCAACTACACTGGAAAAGAAATCTATAATATCACCAACATCTTTAAAAAATACAAACTTAACATAACCTTTAGTACTAATAACAATATCAAAAAATATATTAATAATTACAATCTGAATGAAACCAGTCAGTATAAAAAAAGTGATGTTTACCAACTCACCTGTTAATGTAATAGTGTATACATTGGCCATAGGGTTCACCGAATACCAACCAGGTTTTTGAGCACATAAGTGACTTCAAATATGACAGTAACAAATCCAAATTCTCCGAACATCTTAAAATTTCTGGTCATCAACCCACCCCCTTGGAAAAATGCATGAAATTAATTCACAGCTCGTCCAAGAGCACAACCATGAACACTGCAGACAATATTTTCATCCAAACCACAATACTCAATAAGAAAAATGTCCTCAACGAACAAATAAGTTTCGAAAACCAAACCCTTATCAACACTTTAAGGAAACTTCCCCAACACACCAGATTTAAAAAAAAAAACCTATGCTCCTGCCCCTCCTTCCATTAGTTAATGATCTGTTCGGGCCAGTGTTGAGAAGATTTGTAACTTCCGTATTTCCTATTCTCATTACTCTCTATTTTTCCTTCACTACTCTTATTTTACTACATCCATCCAATAACAATTTCAACTCTTACATTTCTTCCTCTCACACCTCCTTGCTGTTTTTCGTAATCTATAACTTTCCATATGTTTCAGACTATTATAACCTTAGTTTTCATTTACACAACCGTTCTCATTTTTAATCATTTGATTCTGTATTCACTGGAGCAACTCACACAGGCATAGTCAAATGGTAATATAATATATTATATATATATATATATTTATATTCATTTTAGATTGGTTATTTACATTGTTATTTCCCAACATTTTTCGTTCTGTTTCACTTACTTGGCTAACACCTAGCTACTTGCACCATAACCTATTGAATATTTTTCTTTTGTTCAGTCCTGAGGATGGCGCCATAGATGTGCCGAAACATGTAGAATTTTAAGGCTGTCTCTACGATGGTTAAAAAAAGGAGCAAGGGAATTTTCAGATAAGATAATAGAATTCAATTTAACTGTTATGTAATTCAACATTTCTTCAATATTTCAATTTTTCTTAATATTTTTTCAATTATATCTCAGCCAAACATTAGTCCTCTAGTCATTTGTTACTAATTATCTATATAGTTTAATTATGTTAAGATGTTTATGTTTTTTTCGTTATTTTTACTTGTTATCATGTATGTGACCTGGACTCACATTTTTAATGTGTTATTTTAATAATGTTCTGATATCAAAAATCGTTTGTGTATTAATCAATAATTTATTTTATTTTAATTAATCTATATAGACTAACTATAGTAAAAGCTTATAATTTCACAAAAATTCTTTCTCGTTTATACTTAATTATACTAAATATTTTTATATTGAATTCTATAAATATAAATTAAAAAAAAAAAACTTCATTAGGTCAACAGTGATAAAGTATTACTATATTTTAAATGTAGTTTTATATATCAATGATATATATTAAAGGGACATTGCAGATTACATGACTTTAGTTATGATAACATGAATTTAGATCTAGTATATTTTTCTACCTATCAGAGGATGTCCATCAGTAATAAAGTGAATACATTTCCTATTATACTACAATACTATTCTAAACTAACGCTAGAGGTATCGCACTACTATCAACATGCAACAACAAAATTTCCAACATAATTATTATGTAATTGACACCATATGCAGGGGAAATAATTAGGGATCATTAGTGAGGATTTTGATGAGATTAAACAAAAGAACAGATTTTTACTATTCAGGTGGTATTAACAAACAAGTGGGACTACATGACGGTTCATCAATCTATACTTATAAAATAACATGTCCTGACTGACTGACTGACTGATTCATCATCGCTGAGCGCAAACTATCAAGGCTACAAGCATGAAATTCGGACTGAATATTCATTTTGTTATGTAGGCACCCACTAAGAAAGGATTTAAGAAAATTTCCACCCAAAAAGGTCAAAATAGGGGATGATAATATGTATGAAAGTCCGTCATTTTTAAAGTTACATAAACAAAATTTTGTATTTCAGTTATTGACGTAAAACAAATAAATACGTGTTTCAGGAATTTTGGAAATTTTATTTAATAAGGGATGAAAAGGGGGGTGAAAGTTTCTATCGGACTTGCATTATTTTTGATCCGAGGTCAAGTTATGGTCATCAACGTAACGTAATATTTTAAATTAATCTGTAAATAATATGTATATTTTCGTATTTGTATATAATCAACTTCCACGCGAGCAAAGCCGCGGGCAACAGCTATCTAGTTAAACATAGATTTTAAAAGGTATAAGACTCAATTAAAAGAAACAAACTATAAAACACTATGGTTAAGTTTGGGAAAGTGCCCACCCAAAAAAAACTGGTCGAGCTAGCTGAGGTATGTTTGAGGATACGCGTGACAGGATGTGGGCTTGATGTCAATTATTAGATATTTTCAAAATACATAATGGGTTGAAACAAGGAAATGAACTTTCTTCATTAATTTGTAATATAACCTTAGAATAGTATGCTATAAAGATAATGCAAGGAAGTAGGGAAGGATTGACACTAAACGGTACATTGCAAATATTAGAGTGGCCAGATGATTTAGCTTTGTTAGGTAATACTAATGAACATATTGTGATAAATTTAGAAATTTTATTAAAGGCGACTTGTAAGGTAATAAGTTTAGAAAAAACTGAATAGATGATAAAACGGAGAGCACAGATTGAGGATGATAATCTAAGAGATGATTTCAAGCAACATATCATTTGACAGGGTTAATGAGTTTTATTATTTAGGAACAAGCTTAAATAGCAATAAATAACAATATTAGAGTAGAAATTAAAAGAAGACAGTCGGAAAATGCATTATTTACTCGGTCGATGGTTGTTAACATTTTGCCTGTTTTCAAGAAATGTAAATAAACAATATACAAAATAATAGTTTTACCGGTTGTTCTTTAGTGTTGTGAAACATGCATGATCTTTTACCTTACATGTTGAAAATAAATTGTATAGTGTTCGAAAACAAGAGGCTTTATTATAAAAAGAGATGAATATACTGGAGAGTGGAGGAGGTTAAATAATGATTAGTTATTTAACCTATACTCTAACTCATCACAAGATATTTTCAGGATTACCATATCTCAAAGATTATGGTGGACAGGACATGCAGCGTGAATGGGAGAACCTAGAACCTTGTTCAGGGTACTGACTGGCGAACCCAATTGAAAGAGGCCAGTGTGAAGACCAAAACGCAGATTGGAAGATAAAATTAGAATATACCTGAAAGAGATAGGGTGTAATGAGGGGAACTGGATAGAAATAGCTCAGGTAGGAATAGGTGGTATACTTTCGTAATTACGGATATCGACTTTCGAGTTCCTTGAGCCATAGGGTAATTAATTAGGTTATTAGGCCTATAATTTAAGATCAAGTATAACAAATTGTGGTTTTACATTTAATGTAGTTAAAATACTTTTTTAAATCCATTCATTATAAATCTTTGAAGTATTCAAACATTTACAGCCTAGGTTGACTAAAGAAATTGACATAATTTCATTTTTTTTATTGGGACAGTGAACTACAGTAGCCCTATGAGTTCTTTGGTGCTGACTGACAGCTCACAGCTAATGGCTTTGAAAAGTTACCAGACAAAATTATGTATACCTGCGCCGAACCATATGATCTGCAAAAACATTTGTTTAGCAGCTGTCACTTCTGACAGTCAAAATTTAGCTATATAGCTAAATGTTGACTGTCAGAAGTCAGCTGTGAGCTGTCAGTCAGCACCAAAAAACCATGGGGCTACTGTACCTATGTAAACCTATATATAATTTGGTTTATTTAACAATGGGTGTAGATGTTGAGAGTCTGTTCAGTACTATTAAAACTTGTGCAACAACTAATAAACTTATGCATTTTCGGTCATATTTTCTTAGATTATTAATGTTTTGATTTACTTTCAATTTTATTATTAGATATTTTTGAAATAAATAGGAAAATAATCGATATTTGCATGGGCATAAAGAAGGAGTGAGTTTTATGAAGTTCAGGGCCCCCCTACCCCATCTTTTAGCCCAGAGTCTATCTTTTTTTTATGATCATAGTAAGTAACAGTGTGTTTAAAGAAATCAGCATAAGAATCTACCAATTCCATAAGCAGCAATCAATTTTTAAAAATTATTCGAATTGCCCCCCAATATTTTTCTTTAATGCATGTGCAGTGTATATGCTGTTCGCTCGAATTAATTTGGCAACCTTGTTATACATTTGTTAAATATTAAAAAAAAAATTAGTGCTACATTGGAGTACGAACATTTATTCAAGTACCGTGCACTATTTTATCTTTATCAAGTTTATATGACATTAGAACCCTCCCTCCTATTTATGGATACATGTATTCTCTTTTAGTCTCTTTTCCACCTTTTCGACAAAATGGTGGTCGTTGTTTGTCTTTTTTAGAAGAAGAATTGTATGTTTCTAGTATATTCTAAGGAATCTCAGATTAAAAGTGATTTTTCATATAATTTAATGTTATCATTTATAAGTTATATTTATCGTGTTATTAAATTTGCGTCTACTGCAAAGATTCATAACAATAGGCCTGCAGAGAAAAGTTGCTTGGATTTTCCTTGATTTCTTCTAAAGATTATTATTTTACTGTAGGCCCTAAATATCCAATAAAACTAGAAGTTATGCTCATAAATAGGTTTGAACGAAATTGAAACCCCCCATCCCCACTCAAAAATAATAGTTAAGGAGGTAACATGAGAGTTTTTTTAATTTAAATAATATAACATATATAGCTCGATGAGACGAACGAGACAGCACAGAGCGTTAACACAAAGCTTGGAATTTATTTGAAATGAACATTCCAAAGAAAGGACCTGATTTAATAGGCATACAAAGGTGTATGAACTTTAGAAATAGTTATAGCCAAAACAACTTTATATAATATGAGAGATGTAATGTACAAGTAAGCTCGAAAGCGGCAAGTTTCCTGGACTGCCTCGAATCAGAAAACTAACATAATATAATATTCGCATAAAACCTATTCTCGCTCATAGATGGTGGCTCAAAGCACACGATATAATAAATTCTAAATTAACCTTTTTAACTATGTCCATTTATTTGTTTAAACCAGTCATAATTTAATATATTGGCAAAATCAAACATCCTTGATATAAATAACTAATTGAGGATTCACTCTTAAAAATACATAACACCAATCTAAGTGCTCTTATTGGCAGCTCTCAATTTGTTGAAATAATAAATGATATGCCTTCATCAAATTATCGGCCTCCTAGATCTGAACAGGACACAATTTGTAATCTTTCACCAAAAAGTCAAACTTTAATTTAATAATGACGCCGCCAAGTGGCTGGCACACAGATTTATTTGCGATCCAAAGATGCTAAAAAACACAAGACCCAGTAGCTGAAAGTTTAGATATCTAAAGCTTTTAAAGTTCATTGATAGAATATTAACTCGTTACTAATATTGGTTGATTGTAGTATATCACAAACGGCAAACGGCCAAACTGGCGATACTATAAGTGTTTGAAAAACATCCATGAGTCAGATATGCAGAAATTACGTGAAAACACAGGGACCTGTCCCCAAAGGAAAGCATAAAATCAAAGTTGAAAATACAGGTTTACTCTAACCTTACCAAGATTTTAACTTTTACCATGACCCTAAGAGTCCAAAAATACTAAGTCCATTTAACGTGAATACTATGACAAAAATTAAAAAAGTTCAATATTTATAGATTATGAAACGATGTTTTTCGAAAATGTTAAATATAATTTACGCCGAAAGGGAATTTAGAGTATGAAGATATTAATTAACTTAACAACGTCGCTCACCTACGAAGCCAGTATTGCAATATGTGTCAACATTACATAATCCTACCATTATATAATCCTTGAATCTACCACGTGTTCTCGAGGCGCCGGAATAACAGTATAGGTAGAGTGGTAAGGGGTAAGGGGTAGCATGCTTCTAGAGCATCCTGGGTTATACCACGCCACTCCAGGCATTTGTGGAATTAACTGGACTACAAGCTTGCTGAACACAGTCGATATAGTGCAGTGAACGCTCGTGCATATAGTTTTTATTTTTTCTGGGCATGGCTTGGTACTCATGACGGGGAATTAACCATGAACCTCAATTCAGTCAGGTTTAAGACGGTGCCGAGAAGTGTTGTAGAGCCGCAGTCTTACTGAGACGAGTCAACTGGGGACAGGATGGTGAGTAATGCAACCTTTTATTTACCTACTGTAACTGTTACAAAATTGTTATATTCATACTAAAAAACATTTATATATAAACTACAATCAGGTGCTTATTTTCAAAATTAAAACAAACATACATTCTTTTTTACTATATAAAACAATTCCCCTGAAATAATTCTGAAAAAAACCTTCGAAACTATTTTTCATACATTCCTGATATAATAAAATTCTAGATTCTTAGTCGAAGTATTACCATTTAACTACTAAATGTCACCCCCTTGGTGGCGTAGTTAGTTAACGCGCTAGTTTCATGTTGAGCTAGATTGCCAAGGACGGGGAGACGAGGATCGAATCTCGCTCGGGTGAATTGAGGGATTTACACTCTCCTCTGACGCAAATGCTGGCTCACTTCCTCTATATTCAACTTTCTCAATTCCTAACCCATTAGTATAATTAGTACTTAAGCATTTACCCGAACGGGTAGTAAGGCGTGGTGCTAAATAAATACAGTAATACTAAATATCAAGTTAAATGAAATCCATCAAACAGATTCAGCTGTAGCCCAGGTACAGACGAGCAGCAGACATGGGGACATTAAGTTATAAGTGCAACTTTTTTTTAGCTCCGTATCACATAAAACATTACTATCCATCATAATCTAGTGGTTGAACATTTTCGTGAGTTTAATACTTTTTCTACTTGAGAATGCAATGAGGCTATCATCAACCTTGAAAGTTAGCAAGCTTACCTTGCATGCTTCTACTATAATGCATCTTATAATATAGGGCAAAAGTTTAGTCCATCAACGTCAGACCTTTCAGGGTAAACAGAGTGTACAAAGATAGTATGTGAAAAAATAAAATCTGACCAGCCAGTAGAATTTTTGAAGTTCAAAAAGACACACCTCCAGTTGGATTAGAGATGCCATATTTACATTCCTTACATGGTGACCTAATTTAAGGGTGTTTAGCTAGAAGTAATCTACCAAGAACTGTACTGGGATTGTACAAAATTGGTAAACTCAAACATTAATGTTATTTTTGCTTTGCAATAATTTTATTTATAGTTCACCTGGAGAATATTCTAATGTATTTATATAGAATAATGGTTGTATACGTTAGTTAAAATGAAGTAGTTCTTAGTCTAAATTGCGACACTAGAAGGCTATGGATTTTTTTATTTCTGTGGGGAATAAGGGGTTAGTTAGATATTAATTTTTTGTCAATCTTGGTGGCCTTGGGTAAGTGCTCGTCTCAACACCCGATTTCATTGATTCAAACCCAGCTGGGGTCGACCGATATTACTTGAGCGATAAAAATCCGTAGCGCAACTTCCTTCGAAGGGGAAGTTAGGCCGTCGGGACCTTGTCGATTGTGGTATGTTAAATAACCTTGGAATGGACGAGAAAATACCTTTCCTAGCAAAATATGTAGCCTCTTTGGTTTTCACTCATAGATATTCTAGTGTTCTGATATAATCAGTCGTTCCAGAAAGTGCACGTTATATACCTCAAACAAATAAAAATATAGGCCTATTAATGTCGAGACATCCCAATCATATTAACCTTCAAAATACTCGCACCCACACAGGTGTGCGCGTGGTCATATGTGACGATACTTATTATCTGGTTAATTTTTTGTGATGAATAAAGGTAGAGAGTTTTATTCCGGCCGGTTATATGCTGACAAAGGTTTACGTAAATAGATCACTATTAATTAGTTTACCTCCATTAAAATTCGATCCAGCCTAACTTACTCTAAATTCATCCTTTCCATTAGTGTAAATATTCGGAAACCTTTATGAGTAATGTCTAAAAATCATTTGATAGTAACAAGCATTATGTTTGGTAGGTTTGAAAAAAAAAAAAAAGCTAGTCTCTTATGCAGTTTTTGTAACAACACTTATTTTGGCCAAAATAAATAAAATATTGCTTGAATACAAACCTAGGTTTACACATGGTGATATCAACATTTGTTGAATATTTGTCATAGGCGTAGTGGTGTTAGATGATAAAAATTTTAAATGAAGAAAAAAAGTCTTCATTAAATTCCAGGACACCCTTCACAGATATTCAACAACTGTTGAGATCACCTTGTAAAGAAAATTAATCTCGATGTTTTTACTGAAGCAATACTTGATTTATTTTGATAAAAAAGTTTGTATATAAGAACTGAAAAATCACTTACCTTTCCTTCTGTTCCCTACATCTCAAGCTTAAATCCACAGCCTGGAGGTGGATTTGATGTGATTTCTATTCATCCAGACCTAGGCATGCACTTAGCCCTTAAGCTGGTTAGTGCTGCCTGCAACATTTACTAAAGGAGTTCAGAAAGAGTGGTAGCTCCCCGTTGCCTTCCACACTGAAATTCTATGAGCGAACGTAAACGGGCCTACCAATTTTGCTAGGAAAAGTATTTTCATAAACTTTCCAGGTTTCTTTTACATGCCACAATCGACATGGGATCAACTCCTTTACTTCAACTCCGGAGGAATTTTGAGAGACAAAAATTCTTAGAACTTGATTGGGTTTGAACCCATGAACATCGGGTCCTGGAGTGAGCACTTTACCCCAAGAGCATAGAGATCGAATAACAAATTAGTAGTAAAATATAAATTCAGGCCCTTCCAAATTTTAGCTAAGTTTATTATACCTCCTGATATAATACGTTATGTAAAAACTAAATATAGACTGCTTAAAAACTGACTCATAAGACTTTTAAAATTAATAATTTATGCAACGCATCTAGACTGGGATTGAAATTCAAACCAAGATTATTAGTCCCTCACTTATGCTAAAAATTTATTCTGTTACAAAAGAGGAATATTATTTTATATTTGCAAAACATATTATAAATGCCATATCTTCTTACAAGAAAGAGCAGGCAGCTAAGAACGAATTTTTAACCATTCAAGTTTCTTTGCTAGTTTTAAAATAAGGCATACAAATTTTTTCACTGTCAAGTCTTCGTATAAGAAAGGGGCAGACCCACTTTACATTTTTTCTCAAAACATCTTCTTTTTATATTCACTCCCTCACCCTTCAAAAAATAGATACAAAAAATGCATTCCCAAGACACATTATGGTTTGTTAAATATATTGTTCATGACTTGACAAGTGCTGAGTAGCGTGAAATCCATCAGGGGTATTAGTACGTCGGCGCCAACATGTGTCTGAAGGTGACAGAGCACACCGCTAGGAGCGCCAATGGCCACAAAAGAAATCTTAATACTTTAAGAAAAGGCGGAAAAAGCTTTGACGGACTTTGTTTGTGTTTGCTGCTCTAAATTTTTTGTGCTCCACGTTTTACTATAAGTACAGGCTATTCTTATATGTACACTAATAGAGGTAGGGGATGTGAAAGGTAGAAATTAAGAGCACGGCTCGTAGCTCGGATACTAGCTATACCCCATCCGAGGTAGGAGAGATGGAGCTAGATATCAGCTATCAGAAAATAACGTTCTTTATTGCAAACATGGCGGAAGTAGCTGGTATTAACCTATTTGAAAACCATTATTATTTTCTTAGTAGTACTATATTATTAACTTAATGTGGGGGATGCAAGGCCTCCACCGTGGTTCCAATTCCACGTAAAACTGTAGGTCCTCCATTTCATCTCACAATCACCCTACCATTACACATTAGCGTAAGTGCGTATAACCGAACGGGTAGTAAGACGCGGTGCTAATAATATAATTATAATAATATATTACCAACAACTAAACACAAAAACAATTAAATAAGTTAGTATAAACATGTGTTCCATTTGACCTTATTATTATTATTATTATTAGCACCACGTCTTACTACACGTTCGGGTTATACGCACTTACACTAATGTGTAATGGTTGGGGGATTGTGAGATGAAATGGAGGCCTACAGTTTAATGTGGAATCCGAACCACGGTGGAGGCCTGGCATTCCCCACATAATTTGACCTTGTTAATTAATAAGCTATAGTCTCATAAACTAGTTTGTATTCCAGTAATATGGAGCTGCTTAACACTATAGGAAGTTTTCAAAATGTTAACCTCTGGCCTGAATGCAAACATTGCAATGCAATGTATTTTTTAAAGAGTGCGGCAGTTTAAAACAAGAAGACTCTACGCTTGCACTTCCTATAATTTTAAGCATCTCCAAATTATTGGAGTACAATCATGACTTTAAGTCGGAAATAAGATAAAATGGGACACATGTTAATAAGAACATTTTTCATTGTTTATGTGTCTTATGTTCACCGCTGAATGTTACGGCACACTCTGTATATCTCCCTATGTAGTCACGGTATAACAGTTTTTATAAATCATCAAATACACCCCAGCTTATTCTAGTAGAGACATGTCCTTGATATTTATGTTCAAACCCGCAATGAGGATAAAGGCACCAGTACCATCAAATCTGGTTTGCTGGACATGGGGCAGTCATGATTTGAATCCGTACCTGGTGTGTTTAAGGGATGTTAAGCAAATGTTTCCACACCCTCCCTCCACGTAAGTTTCAATAGATATAATTGCAAATTTTGGTATAACTTCTTGTAACTTTCGGTAAATTTCCTTTAAAATTATACATTCCTGATCCCTTATTTCATTGGTGTAAATATGTTGATAACAAAGTACAATACAAAAATTGATTGAATTCAACTGACAATAGAAACTAGCGATTAAAAACTATCCCAATGACAAGATTAAAATAAAAACAACCTTCAAGCTAGACTATATTTAAATACATATTTTTGAAAGAAGAAATAAATAGAAAGAGAAATGTACCGAATAGATCTAAAATCTAAAGTACGTATCATTGCATCTCACCTTGATATCTATCCACTTTGTGAACGAGATACAAAGCGTTTTTAGCAAATAAATAGGATTCTAGTTACTGCCATAGGTATCCTCGATGTAGCATTGTATTGAATATTCACCCATGCGTGTGACAGCTTATCCGGGAATACAGCCTTTGGTCATTTTAATGTATCACGTTCTGATTACACCACTCATGATAGGATTGCAAAGAGAGAGATCATGACGATGCGGAAACAAATTTTAAAAAATGTCGTATTTTGTCCTTGTTTTTTTTTTTCTGACCCAGTATATCGTTTCACTGGTTTATTCCTGAAAAACATTTTTTTAGACATATTGCTATTTCAATCAGCAAACAAATAATAAGAATAAAAAAATAGCAAACATGTAGGCTAGTGATTGGGTTGTAAGTACTGTTAAAAAAATATTTTTCTGTATCTCTTTTTTTAAACGAATGAATCGCCGAAAGGGTTTATCGAGTCCTACGATTATACAGCACAGTAACGAGATTTCCACTCGAATAATAGGAATTAAATAAATTTGAAACAACATCAACAGCATCAACTTGATTTTTTAATATATACTTTTTTTAATCTCTCCTTTTCCCCTTTTCCTTCCTCCTCACAAACACTATGTACACAATATTAAAATATATATGTATTTGAAAAAACAAAATTGGTTTTTAATCCCCTGCAACCGTAGCTATGTAATCACCTATTGGAGTACAGTTCTAATACCATTTACGATTTCATGAATATTAAAGTATGATTTTTGTGTAGTTTATTCTTAACAACAGCACTTGATGTGTGATGAAATACCTAAATAATTTTGGTTTTGTTTATTCAGCGTGCTGAGAAACATTGCAATCTAATGATTTTTCAATTTACATAATATTTATACTAAAGTTAAAATATTTAAGTCTATCACTAAATTCATTTTTTAAACTTCATACAAATTCTAGTGACGTGACCACGTGACGTTAACCCCCTCCCTCACCCCTCACTCACCTTCCCCCTCCTTTCTCTAGTATCGCAAATCATTTAAATAAATATTCCAAATATACTAACTATTAAAATATAAACAAATATTTAAAAAATGCATAGACTAAAATTTAAGGCCAGCACAAATGGTACACTCATTAAAATGCATAGACTAAAGTTTAAGGCCAGCACAAATGGTACACTCATTAAAATGCATAGACTAAAGTTTAAGGCCAGAACAAATGGTACACTCATTAAAATGGTCTTAATCCTCTATATTGGAAAAAGTACATACATAATTATTGCTAAAACTTTTTTGGCCAAACTAAATAAAATATTGCTTCAGTAAAAACATATTATTTAATTTTCTTCGCATGTTGATATCAACAGTTCCTAAATATCCATCATGAGCATAAAGGCATAAACTTGAATTTAAACTTTTTGAATAAAATTAAATTCCTTGACAGACATTCAAGAAGTTTTGAGGTCCTCGTGTGAAGAAAATTAAATTCTATATTTGTACTAGAGCAATATTTTATTTATTTTGGCCAAAATAGTGTTTTGCCATAAAAGCTACAAAACACTGGATTTTTCTAGCGTCCCCTTACATCACACCTTAACCCATCCTTTTATTAACTCCCCCTCCACTACTCAAACCCCGTCTTTCTTCAAAGTAAGCTTTTGGGTGTGCCACTGCAAAAATTAATTTTATAGCCCATAAAATATATATTTAACTACTAAAATAATTTTCATCTGTTCATTATTTTGGTTTATTCATCAGGGATTTACCTGAAATCTAACTAGTCAAAAGTGTAAGCTAGTTGGCACAAAGCTAAATTTGGAAATATTCTATAGATGTATTTACTCATTTAATATGTATATATTTGCAAATGATAGAGAGTAATTATATTGCTAATGCAATTAACCATCTTTGGATAGATAGTTTCTTCGAATTAGTTTAATTGATTTATTCAACCTAGTTTTATAATTTAATTTTGCTAATACTATTTTGTAATAGTAGCTGCCACTCAAAATTACCTACTCTTCTATATTTTGTCTTTGATTTGTTTTATAATTATTACCTATAGTCCTTGGTTATTTAATTTCATAATAATTTCCAACTTAGAATCAGCATGTTTAAGAATACACTTTTGAAACCAGTTATTGATGATTGAGACTACAATAGTTTTAAAATGTATCAGTTTTAAGATAAACACTAATTTTTAATATCTTTTTAGGACTTTGATTTTAAAACTTTGAGTTTGACATTCTTGAAACCCTTACTTACTATATAATATACATCCTTTTCACTCAAAAGATTTTACACAACGTGAATGACTACGAAGTAGTATCCGAAAATACCGAATTTTATATATTATTTCTAAATTAGTTTAATGGGGCAGGTTGCACTCCTATAAAGCAAACACAGAAAGCTTACATATTATTATTATTATTATTATTATTATTATTATTATTATTATTATTATTATCACCACGTCTTACTACCCGTTCGGGTTTTACGCACTTATACTAATGTGTAATGGTAGGGTGATTGTGAGATTAAATGGAGGACCTACCGTTTTACGTGGGATCCGAACCACGGTGGAGGTCTAGCATTCCACACATTCACAAGATGTGATTAATACACGTCTTGTCAGAGGTGAAGGAAGGGTTTGGCAATCAGATAAATCTTTGCCGGGACCGAGGATTGAACCCCGAGCTCCCAGTACCGGTGTCTAAAACCTTACCCCTAGACCTCCAGGTTGACCTTTTATTAATTAATGGAGAGTTAATTTAAAACAGGAAAACGATTAAGTGAATTAACAATTATATAAAATTAAAAGTTAAGCCTTAGAAATATTGTTTAAAAAATATATTTAAAAAGTTGATTAATAAGTTAGTTAAGATAGTTGATGTAATCTATTGAAATTGTAAATCGAAATGTATAATTAGGTTTAATTATGGTACAAACATATTGTCAAATTATTAACACTAAACATAAAATGAATAATTCATCATCAATTTAGATATAGATATAATATGTCTAAAATACATTAAAACACGTTAAAAGGTTGTTCTAAAACTTATAGATAACAAAGTATGTTGGACAAAACAATGTTTAAGTTCAAATAAATTGAAAAATTAAATTATTAAATTTTACATCTGCAACATCTTCAAAATAGGTTAAAATGAAATAATTGAGAATTGTCATAAAACTTGAAAATATACCTTTTATAATGACACAATGTTTAAAGTTTGAATAAATTTTGAATTATAGTTGACACGTATAAAATTTAATTTATAGGTTAACAAATGTGAAACGAGTTTAAATGAAGTAGAGAATATACTATAATATTCTAAGCCTTATCTGTTTCTTTTTCCCATTACTCCTTGTGCATTTCCAGCATTGGAAAGATGCTGGAATAATTTATTCCGACATTTTCGAAACTTATGTAGTCATAATCATGGAAAAAAATCGATGTGAAAAACACGATATGTTGACACGAGACTACGAGATGTTTTACAATTTCAATTGATTACCTCAACTATCTTAACTAATTTATTAATCAACCCTTTTTATTATATTTTTGAACAATCTTTCGAAGTTTTAACTTTTAATTTATATCCATTCCTTACTTTTAACTCGTTTAGAATATTTTATAAAATGTTAGATTATATAAAAACTAGACCCACACAAAGCTACTAAATTCATGTCCAAAATAATAACTAAAAAAAAATATCATAACAGCATGTGTAAGGAGTAGAATTAAGACTGCGTTTCAATTAATATAGTTATGTAAATTATTAAATTTTTCAAATAATTATTGCGTTTTATAAATGACAGACACATGCTTCCGGAATAGGTACTTGATCCAATTACACTACAATGTTATTAATTAATCCATTAATTAACTAACTCGCTTCGATGGCAGCGTAGTCTAAAGCGCTACTTTCATGTTAGACTAGACTGCCGGAGAACGGGAGATCGGTGTCTCTAGGAGGGTGCGCTGAGGGTAGTTTTTCTTATATGGTTTTCCACTAACCTTCCATGCAAATTCTGGTGCATTTCCTCTAAATTAAACCTTCATTGTTCCTAACCCATAGGTGTAATTAATGCATATGCGTATAGCCCAAACAGGTAGTAGGACGCAATGCTAAATAATATAATTAATAATGAATGTAGTTTGACCCGTGTCAGTGGACACGTGGTCCAAATGTAAAGGTTACTTAGTTTGGTTTTCTGGTGTCGGAGAGGTCAGGGTTTGAATCCTAGCAGTGTATCCTGTAAGTACTTTTTACAACTCTCCTTTCAATTAAATGTGGGTACATTTCTTTTAAAATTATACTTTACGTCTCTATATCCCATTAACTTAGTAGGTAAATATATAAGTATAACACTAAAAGTATAAAGACCCAGTAAAACAATAAAAAAAATGATATGCAGACACAATCAATTAAAATTGAGTGCATATATGAAACTAAAAAAGTTAAAGTAAAATTAAAATTTTAAATTTATGTTTAAAATATAATGAAAACTACCAATAAAATTAATGTTGTTATAGATTTTTTAGAATAAATATTTTTCCATTTATACATGAAAAGGTTTTATTTTATTTGCAAATACTTTTCCCTGCTATATCCTACTTAATTTGATAGATTCTGAATTCCACAAGTTTTTTGCAAATTTATTTCAAAGAAATCGGATAGTCTAGAAAAAACAGATGTATTACGCATGAGAAAAATAAAGTTATGATAGATCTGCTTTTAGTTTTACTGAGCTTACTAAGATATCACTGTGTAGTAATACTGGTTCTAATTTGTAATTAGTTGATACGGGGTGTTCCTTCCCTCCCCTACCCCCCTCCCATTTTGCTCCCTTTCCCTCTATTTATAGACAAGATATCTATCATCTGAATCGTGCAAGTAATCGTATTCAACATTCAGTGCTATTCAGCTTGCTCGCAGGAAGATATCAAATGCTATCAAAACCAATTGTTAGGGGTGGTTGAAGATGAAGGGTGTGTAGGGGTTGAAGGAGTGGGGAGAAGAACTGTTCGCGTGACCTTCACCATTAGTGAGGGACATGAATCATGGCGCTTATCTGCACCGCATTGTCACCCAAATTATCCGTCAGGTGGCCATTACACTGTCGCATGGAAGGTGATTCCCCTTATTGCGACAATCACTTATGTCCATAGCTTTGTGTGCCGAAATTATTTCCAACGGAAAGTTATACCAATAATCATTTTATTTAAGTTGAAGACTTCATGGATTACCTCAGGTAGTAACGGTTCTTGTTGATGGGTGGTTAGTGGGCTTTAAAAACAGTTAAAGAGATTCCAGATTGATTCTAGGTGATGCCAACGAAGATATTAAAAAGAGGTTTACTTTTTCTTCAATGAATATCAAGAAAAAAAACCAT
Organism: Timema cristinae; assembly: GCA_039000515.1. NCBI lineage: Eukaryota > Metazoa > Arthropoda > Insecta > Phasmatodea > Timematidae > Timema > Timema cristinae. The sequence goes on from JBCFYV010011164.1 coordinate 35,589,609, forward strand.
TAAAAGAATGTTCCACTTACCCTTAATACAAATGGGGCACATTTCCTCTTCACATTACCTTCCTTATCTCTACCCCTTTATAGTAAAACGAGGATAGCCCAAATTGGTAGTAAGGTAAGACGTGGTTATGCACACACAATCCAAGGTACTTGTGCATAGGTTGTAATATTACTCTTTTATTTTTATGAGAACTTTATAATGAGGTAGAAGAACTACTAGTTCCACCTTCGCGTATTCATACTTCAAGCCATGTGCTGTATATCTGAAACTTTTGATAGATATGATATATACCTGTAAAATAACACTAATGAAATAGTAAAATGCTATCAACCATGGGCTCAAACTATTTATTTGTATTTTCTAAAAGGCTCTTCTTATTAAAATTGGAATGTAGTTTTAAATAATGTGTTGATATTTCTATTTATTTAGAATTATTATTATTATTATTATTATAGCACCACGTCTTACTACCCGTTCGGGTTATACGCACTTACACTAATGTGTAATGGTAGGGTGATAGTGAGATGAAATGAAGGACCTACAGTATAACGTGGAATCCGAACCACGGTGGAGGCCTGGCATTCCTCACATTCACAAGATGTCTTGTCAGAGGTGAAGGAAGGGTTTGGTAATCAGATAAATCTTTGCCGGACCGAGGATTGAACCCCGGCCGCCAGCACAGAAGTCCGACACCTTACCCCTAGACCCCAGGTCACCTACTTTATTTAGAAAACTTACGTTGAACATTCAAATGAAAAAAAAAAAAACTCTTTCATGCCAGTATTGACAAAAATCAATTTGCATTATTATTTATTTATTTACTTGAGGTATTTAAAGTGAATTTTCTGAATCGACTGAAAATAACAGCAAACGAGAATTTCTATGAGCGAGAGATGAAGGCTCTGTCAATTTTGTCGTGAACGGTACTTTTATATAAATCTTCCAGGGTTCTTTTACATGCCTCGATCTACATGGGACCGATGCCTTTACTTCCCCTTCAAAGTAAGTTGTGCTACGTATTTTATCGCTCAAGGAAAATCCGTCGACTATGCTGATTTGAACCCACGAGCATCGGGTCCTGAGGTGAACATTTTACCTCAATACATCTGAGGTTAACTTGAATTATTTAGCCTTATGGGAGCAGGAGGGTGAATTTTATGGATTTTCAATACTATACATATTTTTTAATTTATAGAACTCAAATTATGGATAACCATCATGCTCAACTTAGGGGTTGGGGGTTTTTGGGGGGTTCAATTCCCTCCTGGAAGTAGTATTAACTAATTATTATTATGTTTACTTAATGCATGGATTTAAAAATTAAAATGAGATTTGAAAAATTAACAGCACTGTAAATCTTATTGTTTAGAAACATTTAAGAATAATGTTTCAAGATAGACCTTTGCATCTGCTGTTGGAAGATTTTCTCAAGAGAAAACACAGGTAAATCCCGATTCCCATACAAATAGATTTATCATGACAGTTATGAGCAACTACCAGATCTACTTTCAGGTATTCATACGCCAAACCATGTGATATCAAGCCCATATGTTGAGCAACTGTCACTTTTATCAGTGAAAACTTTAACAACAAATATTTTGTCTATAAAGCTTTTTTTATTTTACGCATTTATATACTATTAGAATATGAAATTGTAAAAATATCCTTTTGAATGTTTCTTTTTATGTGGTAGTGGCGTCTGTAGTTCTCTTAAAAATAGCTTCTAATAGAATGCCTTCACTTAACAAATAAAGTTGGTGAGCTGGATGAGATAAAGAAGGCTGATGACATCAATAATATCCATATACATGCGTTTGTGTTTACAAAATAAAATATTTTTATTTAGTAACTGTCGAACTTGGTGGTCTTGGGCAAAGCTCTCAACTCAGGAGCTTATTTTCGTTGGTTCAAACCTTGCTGGGATAGACAAACTTATTTTAGCTATAAAAGTCCGTAGTACAACTTCCTTCGGAGGAGAATTATAGTCACTAGTCCCAAGTAGATTGTGGCATGCAAAAGAGTCCTGGAAGCTTTGTGAAAATACCATTATAAGCAAAATTGGTATGTCATTTTGCTCTCTATCATAGAAATTATCATATGCTGATATAATTAATCGGTTCAGAAAGTATCTACACATTAAAGACCGCAAATAAATGAAAACAAACCTGACTAATATTTTATAGTTTTTAGATATAAAATCTATTTATATTACAATTCATGGTGGCAAGCTATAAGAAAATAAAATGTGAATAATATATTCTTTAGTTAATTAATTTGCTATAATATCTCTTATTGCGACAGCCGAGACCCTCCTCTTCCCACCTTCCGACTGAGTCCCGAGGCCCTCCACGCCGCCGCTTTTATACTCTAGCCGAGGCCTGATATAGCGGAGTGGAAGGTCCCGGGGGGACAGCCCGAGGCGGAAAGAGGTGGTGGCGGTGGCCTTAGTCCTTTATTGATAAATTTACAAAATACAAGATCAACAGTTAAATGTACAAAAGAGACATGAGGTCCGTAGGAGCGGAGCGGGGTTGAATTAGCGACTGTCACGGCTTTGATCCTCAGCAGGTCGTCAAGTATCTGCCTGGAAGGTCTGTCGCTGGGTTGTCCTGGGATGCAACCCAGAACACATCCCAGGGTGTCTCCCGGAGCTCGTTCACGACGTACAGGTGGAGCCCTCGGATGCTTGGCTTGTTGAAGATTAAGCCGCGTCCTGTCGAGAGGCCGTGGAAGGCGGCCGCGTTATCTACGCCGAGTCGTATCGCCTCGGGTTCCCATCTTCTTTTTCCCAGTGCAGGGCTAGCAACCCCGCCACCATTTCTGCCGCGTTGATTTCTGCGGGGTTGGTCAGCCTCTGCACCAGGGAGGCGTTTCGACCCGGACTGTATGCTGCCACCAACCATGGTGTTGCGTCCGAGAATACTGTAGTCGGGGTTGAAGTCGGTTTATCCATCGTGGGAAAGACAGGAGCTTCGGTGCGACAGCGGGCTGTCGTCGGTATAGTCTGGCTAGCCATCGCAAGCTGTGGCCGATCCGTGCCAGATATCCCGCGATGCACTGGGTCTCCTTTTCTGATACTGATGGTAGGTGTTTCAGCAGCATGACTGCCCGGGATTGCACTGCGTCTGTGAGTTGTAACGTCATCTGTGTTGTGTCTATGTTGAACCCCAGTTAGACCAGTTGCTGTGTGGGTTGACTGGACGACTTCCTTCGGTTGAGGAGTCTCGAGAAGCTCTGGAATGTGTTGTAGCTCTTCGGGGTCTGGGCCGTAGAATAAGAAGTCGTCCAGGTATGCGACGCCTTTCGTGTTGACAAGTACCTCTGTGACAGCTTCAATGGCCTCCAAGCTGGTTCGCTGGAGAATCCTGGGTGATAGGCTGTGGCCCATGGAATTCGTGTTACTGCGAATTTTTGCCCCCTGTAGAATACTCCGAGGAATCTGCGTGAAGGCGTCGCTACTGGGATCTGGTAGAAACCAGATCTTAGGTCAATCTTCCAGAGGTACGAGTTCCGAGGAATCTGGGCGAGCGTGATGCCGGCTGATTTTAACGAGAATACCGGTGTTCATATGTAGTCTGTCCAGCCTGAGAGGTCCTGGATTACTCTTATCTCACCGCTGTTCTTCGGAATGATGAAAAGTGGAAAGGCGTCACAGATGTCTTCACGTCTTTCTAGGAGTCCATGTTCTAGCCAGTCTGCCACGATTGTGTCCATTTGATCAGAGGTCTTGGTCTTCCGGAAGATGTGTGGGGTGCCTTCCGGTCTGGGCATGATGACGCCCCCGTCGAGAGCCAGGAAGCGCCGCCTGTTGTTCCACATCACCGATTGTAGCGCTGGGACGGCCGGGCTTACGTAGTTGCAGTCTTCCAATCTTATGTATGGGATTCGTTCTTCCTCCCAAAGGGCCTGGAACTCTCTTTCCCGAAGCTTGGGAATGGCGATGTACCCTCAGCAACTCCGTCTTCGCCGGCTTCTTCGGCCTCGTCACCGATCGTGTCTGGGGGTGCTGAATCACGGTTGAGTCTCGGTCGTGGAGCCAGCGGAGCCTCTTCAGGTGACTCTTCATCCTGGATCTCGATGACCATTTCTTGTATCAGGCTGTCCAGGTCTTCTGCCGCGGGCTCCTCCAGGTTTAGGGCGTTTGCAGCTTCCTCGTACCATCTTCTTATTTCCGAGATCTCCGGGATGCGGCCTCCCCATATATCGGTTTCTGCGTCCTTCACTATGGGCTAGTGTCGCATCTTGATGCAGGCGCCTCTTCTTCTACAGAGCTTATGTTGATGCCGAAGTTGAGCCCGTTCCAGACGTCTTGTTGTCTTGGGGCCAGGTATTCCCACTCGTCTATGTTTGCGTCATCCAGGAAGGCCAGGTCTGCTTCTGTTAATACTTGTTCTTCTGGAACATCGACCTCTGTGGGTCAAGGTGGAATCAGGCCGCTGCGCGGTATACTTTGTTTAGTGAGTCTTGACTCGTGGAGTCTTATTACTTCGTGCCATTGTTGTTTCCCTCCTCTTCCCACCTTCCAACTGAGTCTTTCTTCATCTTCTTTGTTCTTTCAATTATTAAATAAAAAGCCAAATACGCAGTTATACCTAGCGAGTATTAGGTTACTAAAAGCTTTTGATATCTATTTTGATTAATTATATATTTTTAAGAAGAATATACAGATTATTTTTACACGGGTTAACATTAAAGACTACCAATCAAGGCTTACAATGAATTTTTTCCCCCGATCTCCAAAAGACTATTCATAACAAAATTGAAGTAAAGAACACCCCTAAAATATGTTTTTGAGTAGAGACATGACATACCCCAAATTGAGGCTAGTCCTACCGAAAAATCGGACATCCATGACCTTGTTTTATTTTTGTACCGCATCTTACCACTTGTCCAGGTTATACGCATATATACTAATTACGCTAACGAGTTACGGATGAGAAAAGTTGAATTTAGAGGAAGTGTACCTATATTTGCGTGGAGAGAGAGGAGTGGAAAACTATTTTGGAAAAACCACCCTCAGTACATCCAATAAGGATTCGATCTCTAATCTTTCTGTCATCGGCAGTCTAGTCTAACATGGCAATGACACCTTAGATCATGCGGTCACTGAAGCAGGTTTGACCTTGTTTAAATCAGAGGTAAATAGTAAGCTTACTTTAAGAGAAAACTTAAACCTTGATTAAGCTAAACCTTGAATTTTTAAAAACTTATATTATGGATCAATATCGGTGGTCTCGTAGGCTAAGGTGACAAACTCATCTCATTTTATTATCCGCTGATGGAAAGTTTGGACGAATTAAGTAATATATTTACTTTTAATGATTTCCCACTCTTCCTTCACAAAAATGTGGAAGTTTCATTTAAAATAATATTTACCTCATCTCTACAACATGATTATAAATAATAGCAGAAGTCCTGAACGGGTAGTAAGACCCAGAGGGAAAAAGAAACACTAACTTTGTTCTTAAAGCCTGGCAATACACCAACAGATTAGGACCAAACTTTGTTAATATATATATCTATTATTAGCACCGCGTCTTACTACCCATTCGGGTTATACGCACTTACGCTAATGTGTAATGGTAGGGTGATTGTGAGATGAAATGAAGGACCTACAGTTTAACGTGGAATCCGAACCACGGTGGAGGCCTGGCTTTCCCCACGTTCACAAGATGTCTTGTCAGAGGTGAAGGAAGGGTTTGGAAATCAGATAAATCTGTGCCGGGACCGAGGATTGAACCCCGGCCGCTAGCACAGAAGTCTGACACCTTACCCCTAGACCACCAGGTCACCACCAAACTTTGTTGTTCAAGGTCATCCAATTGCTGAGAGTTAGATCGTAATATGAAATTACACTTGGGATTGATGAAATCTCATGCGTTTTTACAAAGGTAAAAATAAGGCTTACATAATTTTTTAAACTGAGAATTTTAAAATATTTTATTCATACTGTAGTGATATGTAGTGATTACGCTTATCTTGAAACTCGTTTGGGGAGGTGGAGACTTCATTTGAGTTGTATGGGTTCCACCCCCAATTACTCCCCTCACCTAAAAAAATGACTCAACGAAGCTTATTCTAAGAGGCCTGTATTAATTAGTTTTCTGATAAGGAAATGCATCATTCTTACTGACTTCAAACCAGAAAATAATGCATTTTTAGTTTTATTTGTATTGAATTTTGTGCAAAAAATTAAATTATATTTTTAAATTATTTTTCTAATTTTCCACTCACGCATGTTTACCATTTTTTATGTAAAGAATAAATACAAAATATTTATCTCTAAGGGGTTGTATCAAAACAACGATACATTTTAATATATATTTATTTAAACTCTCCGTCATATCATACAACCCATCTGGGCTATACACATTTAATCACACTAGTTGGGTCGGTACGATAAAGGTAGAACTTAAAATAAGACGTACTCTTATTTGTGTAGAGGAAGAGTAAGAAACAATTTTGAAAAAAAAAAAATCAACAAACTCGGCGGGACTCAAACCCAACCTCCTTATCCTAGACCAATCACACAAGACTCACCAACGCATTTGTATGCTTTCAAAGAACTGGATCTGTTATGTTTATACCCTATTTTGTACCGATGTAAAGTAAACATAAAACATTATATAGACCAGTCTTCCACTGAAGCAAGAGTATTAATCTAAATCTAGCATCAACTTCAGTTGTAATTGATATCGCGGAAATCTCAACAAACACTAGATTCTACTTTAGCCATTAAGGTCACGATTACCTTTAGTATTTGTAATTGCATTCGGTCGAATATTGAACTTTCTCGGTGTTGCATGTTTTATGGGAGTTTCTTACTATGTTAATCCTGACATTATTATACAGTACGACAGGAAGTGTTCTTAAGTACCTCATAGATAGAGAGAGAGAGAGGGGCTGTTATTAAGGTTAATATCCACTTTTCATAAAAAGTATTTGTGCTCTTACAGCTTAATTTTAAGACAAAAATTTTTGGTGTGGTTTTAATTTAAGAGAGACAATGTTTTATACGTTTATTACTAATTACGCTAACATGTTGTAGATAAGAAAGGTTGAATTTAGAGGAAGTATACACTCATTTGCGTGGAGAGAGAGAAGAGAGAGAGAGAGAAAAAATTTAGGAAAAACTACCTCCAACACACCTGACCGGTATTGAACCACGATATCCCCGTCATCGGCAGTCTACTCTATTCCAAGAAAAGCGCCTTAGACTATTTGGCCCCACCACAGTGGGGAAGGAACTCTTATTTTTCTATACATTTACACTGTTGGCTGTGAAACATTATAATTAGAAGAAAAAGAGCTAATATTTGGACGATGAGTTTTGTGTTATAACAAACCTTCCCGGGCTTTTTTTTTAAATAATTTATAATAAAAAGTGTAATTATATTATTACATAATATGAAATACATGGAGCTTGGAAAGTTAGCCAAGAATGCAGTATTTCCACAACTTTTATTTTATATAAACAAACATGGACTACGAATCTAAGAGAACATGCAAATAAATAAATAAACAATGGGAAATAATATATTGGACACTTACCAGTTTGGGTTAAATTAATCCATTCACTTTTAGTTGCGATAGACAATATTTACAAACAATGTTTCACGTATGAAGGCCAATATGTCTTTGTTTTGTTCGATCTGGCGGCCCTAGTAGCGATCAGGAGAACTAACGTGGGAGAGAAAAAGATATATACCATACCAAACAATAGAGAGGGAATCTTGTTTACATCTAAAGGATGCGAGCTTCAAATTTCGTGACCTGTCAATTTAAAAAGAAAAAGTTGATAACTTATATAGATTCTACTATATTTTCAGACTTTTTTTCGCTTTTCCGTTATTATTGCTTACGTTTCCATTTTAAAATCATGAATTGAAACCAACATTTTCAGGAGTTGATTTTTTTTTTTCTTTTTTTTTTATAGGAGTTAACCTCTTCCACTCTAGAATGGAACGTATTTAACCGTCTCTGGCATAAGGGAGTTGGCCCAGTTCGAATTTTGATCGAGTTTTCTTTTTTGCGTCGTATTAAATATGTCATAAATCCACACTTGTGAATTTTACCACAAGAGTAAATGTTATCAAAATTGTATTAGAATTGAAAGTTAATGTTTAAACAGTTAGCTCAGGTGACCTGGTGGTCTAGGTGTAAGGTGTCAGACTTCTGTGCTGGGGATCCCAGGTTCAATCCTTTGTCCTGGTATAAATTTATCTGATTGCCAAACCCTTCCTACACCTCCGACACGAGGTTTATTAATCACAACTTGTGAATGTGTGGAATTCCAGGCCTCCACCATGGTTCGGATCCCACGTTAAACTGTAGGTCCTCCATTTCATCTCCCAATAACCCTACCATTAGGCATTAGCGTAAGTGCGTATAACCCAAACGGGTATTAAAACGTGGTGATGATACTAATACTAATAATAATTAATATTTAACCCTGAATCCCAAATAGGGCTGGGAATGTTTGTGAGGAGAGTTTTCGAATATTAACTGTATGATTAGGAATTTCATTGTTCAACACTTTTTTACATGGATTATTTCAACAGAAAACCAACACAATGGGTAAAATGTCTCTATTTTTATCTGAGATGTATCCCTCTCCATTTCTAGCCATCCAAGAATATATTTTACTCTAAACTATTCTACAAAAACTGAGCTACCACTATAAAAATTATTTTTCTACATTATGATATTAAAAAGTATTGATTTTAAAAATTTTCACCGTTTGTCAACTTTCATTTTCATGATTTCAACCAAATTTAAACAGGTAATTTATTCTTACTGTCTCGATAGTTTAAATATTTTAATTTGAATGGTTAGGACATAATACATTTTGGTTTACTTGAAAAAAAATATGTTTTAGTTGCATTTTAATGAGTTTATCTTAACATTGATAAGTGAACAATTGTTCTTAGATTTAGAATTTAATAACATATAAAAGTTTTTAGATATATTTATATTTTCACATTCCAAGCATATTTATTTTACCTTAGAACTGTAGCTATTGGGGCTCTCCACAGGCAGGTGATGTTATTTAACCTAATAATATATGAATGAACCAATAAATAATATAAAATATTCTTTTATTTATTTCATGTTTATCCTTATACATTTACCACATGGTAATGACGTTTTTATTTAGGTGTAATTTACGTGTTTCTCTTAAGTAATGTTGTACAGCTACCAGTGTAAGTCATAATGTTTCAAGTTGCTATGACAACCAGGTAAGTTCAGTGAGGTTGTTCTTAACATACCCAGTCCGGAGATTGTAGGAGTTTTGTTCATCTGAACAATAAGTTTCTTTTAAACCCCTACCCCCCTTCTTTCATAAGTTGAGCTAATTTTACATTATATTTATATGTAAAATGTTAGCGTTTATGGAATAGTTTTTTAGTACTGTGTTTAAACTATAATTTTATCACGATTCTTTTCTTAATTTTGTTTGAAGGGTTTTGTATCTTACCATTCGTTTGAGCAATCCGCAACCTACTTTAACTAATAAAGCCCTGCTAGTTACCTTGACAAAGACATCAATACAATCTTGACTAATTTATCAGTCAATAGTCAGTCGGGATTCGAACTCCTCCTGGGTATACTGAGGTGGGCTTCCCTAGACGAGTTGTTCCTTTCCCTCAACGCAATTGTGGACATCTCTAAGTTCTACCATCATTTCCCTTCTCCATTTGGGTAAATAATTAAATATGCAACAATCCCTTGGTGTTGGTAGGATGCGGTAGAGAGGCTCAGCTGTGGCCCTATTTTTCTACGAAGAAACACCTGGGAGGCTTTCCTTTTTACCGATCAGAATCCTTATATTGGTAAAAAAAAAATGTTCCTAAGAAAATCTTGCTAAAAGATGGTAAGCACATCTTTCTATCGAGTAAGAATAACCAGTTTCAGTTTCTGATACGGTCGAAAAAAAAATATTATCACTGGCGAAATCGAAGGTTCTCCTTTGACAGTGATGTATCTACGTTTGAGAGACTTGATGTTATGTTTGCGATGGAATTAAGTTAGTTTGTAAGTCGTATTTCATCACAACCTTCTTGTTCTGAGAAACCAGTTAATTAGATTAGTTATAAAAAAAAGATAAAAGCTACATGAGATTGAATTTAAAAGAAATTCTGAAGCGATAATTGGGTGATCAACGTTATGAAATGGATATTTTTTAAATGTGTCATGTCTTACCATCCATCCAGGCTAGCCAGATATTTTCACTAAAAAGGTAGGGATGAGGGAGTAAGAAATAAGTAGAAACGTCCCCGCATTTGTGCAAAGTGAGAGTAGAAATATATTTAGAAGAGAAATCCTTCAGTTCACCCTGCAATGGTTAAATCAACCTTCTGCATCACCAGGAAAAACGTTAAGAGGAGTGTTTTGACAAATTTGTCGGTGGTCCAACCCGTGCGGATGTTGATTATGATGATGATAAGATGATGATGATGTACAGTACATTTGAGTTACAGTAATATTTATTACCACCACTCACTCGTCGGACAAAGGCCCGGGTGTTGACAGGCTTTGGAAAGGGAGTTTGAGGGGGCCAGGGGTGCAGATTGTACAGTAATTAAACCACATGGCTCGAGGCCAGAGGGGTCGGAGTAACGGATAGATTTAGTGAAGTGAACTAGGGAAAGAGGAGAGACGAAAGGGGAGGAAGTTATTGATTAGAGAGGTGCGCGAACCTCAGATGGCAAAACAAATCCCCTCTTAAACCCACAATTACTCCATAGGAATTAACCCGTATATCGCCATCATTGACTATGATAATGACCACTAGGATGATCAATTTGGTTATTATGGGTCGGGTAGAGTTATTATTGTTTTATTTATGAGGAGAATAATAAATATGATTATACTAAATTAGTAGTAATGGTAATTTAGGGTCTACTTATAACCTAAGAGTAAAGAATGGGAAGTAAATTATAATTACATAATACAAGCTAGAATATTATTTGAAAGAGTTTTATATATATATATATATATAATTATTTATATATATATATACATATATATATATATAATTCCATTTTTGGTGAATGAATCGAAAGAGTAGGCCTAACTGTAGTTTATACTGCTTCTGTGGTTGAAGCATATAATTACAAGGGTGCACAGCCTGTTAACATCAGAGGTCCATTTTTATTTAACTGATTAATGTTAGGCCGCAAGCTGATCCCTCCTAATTTCACCGACCCCCAAATTAATTTCACTCCGTATCCTGATTTTACCAATAGGCCTATAAATTATAGTAAAAAATATGTTTGAAAAGTGTAGGCCTACCAAAGAAACACATTAAAAACTTACACATATACTCTTTAGCTATCTCTAGCAAGCTAGTGATTAAAAGAAATAGCCATGCCTCAAAAATAGTCATAGTTTTACAAACTAGAGATAAGTATATAGAAACACTTTTAAGGTGGGATAGAAGGGGACGCAAAATAAATAAAATAATGCTTCAATACAAACATAGACTTAAAGTTTCTTCACATGGTGATACAAACAGTTGTTGAATACATATTTCATGAGCATAGTGGCATTAGATGATAAACATTTTAAATTAACAGAAAAAAAAGTCATTAAATTCCGGGACACCCTTATTAGATATTCAAGATATTTTGAGGTCACTTGGTGAAGAAAATTAAATTCTATGTTTGTACCCCACCTTAATTCATAGGAAGCTTTTGTGACAGATTTAATAAATACTGCTCAGAATTGGAAGTTATCTAAATATATTTTTTACCAACGGTGAAAACAAAGATAATATAATAATTTTTTCAACATTAGAAAGCATAAGATCTGTGTTATGTGGCACTGTGACGAACCCGTGTAACATCATGTAGAGATTTAAGATCTCCCACCCAAATCAACCGCATAGCGTAGTTTATAGATGATCCCCAAATTAGAAAAGAATACTTCAACCATACTAGTGTGTATATATATATATATATATATATATATATATAATATAATACACTAGTATATATACCAGTATAGTAGTTTATAGATGATCCCCAAATTAGAAAAAATACTTCAGCCATACATATATATATATATATATATATATATATATATAATATATATATATATATATATACACACACACTAGTATGGCTGAAGTATTTTTTTCTAATTTGGGGATCATCTATAAACTACGCTATGCTGTTGATTTGGGTGGGATATATATATTCAACAAATACATCAAATATAATTGAAAAGGTTTAGTAATTTAAGAGTTTCAATATCGTAGGAGTTATGAATGATGCTTCAACTGAATTAAAATCTTACTATCTTAATTTTGCTATGGCACTAGGAACTCTGGAGATAATTGCCAAACTCACAAAAGTATGCCATATATCCCTATCTAGAGCTAGTTCCATCCATTTCACCTCATTACATTATATCCCTATCTTGAGCTACTTCTATCCAGCCCACCACATTAAACGCTATCCCACTCTACCTCTATCCGCTATATCTTTCAGGTCCATTCTAACGCTATCCCATTCTGTATCCAGGTCTTTCACTGCTCTCTTCCCATAGGGTTTGCCACTCAATACCTGTAACGCAATTATAGTTTTTTTTCGTCCACTGTAACCTGCGAGTTTGTACTAACCTAACAATGTTTGGTGAGGCGTACAGGGCATGCTGCTCATAATTATGTAACGTCCTCAACTCTACATTATATTCATCCCCTTAAGGGCCAAATATTTTCTTCAGTATTTTGATTTCAAATAACCTAATATATAATCTATATAACAATATTTAAGTAATAATTCAAATTACAGCATATGTTTTGTTTCCACTATTAGAAACTTCCCATTGATGACATAAATATGTGCCTTTTATTTGTATACTTCACTTTAAAAGAATGATAGCTGAGTTAACTAAACTATTTATTCAATTTTAAGGCATGTGCCTTTTTAATAGCCGGTATATAGGGAAGAAAGCCTCCGAGGAATAGAAAAGTCCCAAAGATAGTTTTTGTCATGTTTTTTTTTATGACTTTGCTTAGTTATCACAGGATATGCACTTTCCCCGTAACTTTTAATCTAGCCTTAAAGTATGCTATTAGGGTAATGCAAGAGCGTAGGGAAGGGTTGACATTAACGGTACAATGCAGTTATTAGGATATGCAGATGATCTAGTTTTATTTGTCAATAGTAAGGAAGGTATGGCAGAGATTTAGAAATATTATTAGAGGCTAGTAAGGAAATAGGTTTATAAGTGAGCGTGAAAAAGACAAAGAGCCAGTTGCACAAATAACAATCAGTCACTTGATCAGAGATTAGATGTAAGTTGATCTCCAATCAGTGTCTCAAACCTCATCTTCAATTGCACCAATGACAAATAGGACCTTATTGTTGGTCAAATCCTGATCCAGTTAACAAGACAATTCTTTTCCAACAACTGTTTGATTCTTTGATCAGCTTGTTCATAGTTAACGTAACATATAGCTGATATTGTGTTCATAAATATCATTTGTACTTATATAACAGTTATTTTAGTAGGTAATATTTATGAGGTAGTATATTTATATGCAACTTAATTTAATTTTAATGTGAATTTGATTTATTTAAAAAAAGGTATAAGGTATGTTGCCTTCAAATGAAAAAGTTTTTAATTTATACAATGAAGTTACAGAAAATTTTCAAACTCCAAAACCACAGTAGGGATAATAAATTTTTATTAAATATTATGATAGTTCACTGTTTGTATTGTTAATATCAAATTTATTAATTCAGAAAGTATTTTAGGTTAAGTTGAAAACTATTAAAATAATTATATTAGAATCGCTCAATGCCAAAAGGATCTCAGTCATAAAAATTGTAAAATTTAGTTAAGCATTGCATTTATATTTTATGGGGTAGTTTTAATGTTTTTTTGCCAAAATAAACTCAGTCAGATTCATGGTTATCATAAAAACTGACATAGAGTAACTAAATTATGTGGTAAAGAGGCTTCACTAAGTGATTGAGCTCCTTTTTGCATGTAATGTGGATGTTCCTATCTACAGTGTATGCTAATGTCTGTTCACGTAGGAATTGACTTCTCAAAGGCGTTTTTCCCTACCATAAATCTATTATATAGTAGGATATTGTAGGAAAAAAGACCTTTCAGAGAGTAATTCCTACCGTGAATAGAGTTGAGGGCTTCAGTCATTGACTTATGTGGTTCTTATGTACTAGGTATCTCCATTGATTATATACAGGGTGTGCAGATACCGTAAATCACAGTCCAGGGAACTTTTAATTGAGGCAACTGACAACTAATATAATTTGTATTCACAACATAAAAAATAACACAGCGGAAATATGTCTGTACCATGAAGATGTAGCCAACAAAGGCCCAAATGAAGCATGTTCATTTATCTATGAGTTTATACAGACTGTCCATCGACAATACAACGAATTGCATCTTTATTCTGATAACTGTTGGGGGCAAAATAAAAACTATTCCTTATCAAGATTATTACTAGCCTTGACGGACACCAAGTGCTTTAATAAAATTGAACACTACTTCCCTATTACAGGACACTCACTCCTCCCCTGTGATTGGGATTTTACTATAATAAAGAGAGAACAATATGGCAGGATCTATAGTGTACATGAACTAACAAAAATAATATAATCGGGCATATCTAATAAGTTTGTTGTTAAAGAAGTAGATACAGATGATATACTGGATTTTAAAGCATGGTGGCCTCTATATTATAAAAAGAATCGTATCTTTGAAGAACGTAGATAAAAGTATTCCAAAGGATAGAAAAAAAGCAAACTTCATTATAAGTAGTTTAACGAATTTTAAATACATTTGTGAATTCACTGATCGCATTTTGGCTGGGTTAACTATTGATTCTATTATCACACGTCTACATTTTTTCACTTGGACAACCTGCATGATCACCTCTACGATTTCAAGTAAATGGAGCTTATTCTTTGGGCAAGGTTCCCTTTAGAAAGGTACAGATAAATTATATTAGAAGACTACTTCCATATATTCCCCGTGAATACCCAGCGTTTTACATTGACATTTTAAGCTGGCTAACAGAAACCAATGAAGATGAACTAAAGAATGCTGAATATCCAGAATTTTTTATTAATCTTAAAATATGTACAAATAGTTTTATTTGAATTTTACATTAATTGTGTACATTTATCAAATTAAATATCATAAAAAAAGAGATAATATTGGAGTTTATTATTATAGAATTACTAATTCATGCTAAAGGGGCCTCATATTTTGCAACTATACAAAACAATAAACAGTATTTTAGCTGTTGTCAATGGAACTGTATGAATTTATCTATACTCTGTAATTATGTTCATTTCTCTAGGACATGTCTATAAAGATTGAGATAGTTTTTTCTTGTTTTCTCGAAACGACGTTGCATTGGCTAAGGCCCTTCTAGCATATACCGATTGTAGCCTTTTAAATTGTTATGAGAATTTCTGAACACAAACATATTTGAAGTAAAGTTGGGACTTAAGGATATTTTATCACTCATTACTTAATTTTGAAATAATATAAATACTTCAAATCTCCTCTTATAACCTTACCATAATAATACATTAATAGCTACAAACTTATATTAGAGGCTCTTAACAAATTTACATATAATAATTACAAACAACGAATAAACAGTCACACAAGATGTCTTGTTGGAAGCTACCAAGCAATAATCGTGTTTTTTGCGACCAGACTTTTAACATGTGTTTTGGAAGCGACCACATTATGTATGTTATAAGTTCTTTCCTTTTGCATACCTAGACTATTGCTTTACTGAATTTAGTTGTAGATAGTTAAGCTCTGTCAATAATTAATATTATTCTTATATAGCCTACATCGAGTACAATGTACAGTACATACGATATTCATAATACATCAGCACAAAATTCTAATTTAATTTATTCACGAGGCTTAATGCATTAAGACATATTTCTAAGTCCATTGTCCTTTCGAAGTCCCAGAATATGCTATAAATTCTTTTATTCAGTTCATGTAGGTCTTGTATAGTTTTCCTAAAGGTTCACCTAATTCCTTAAATTTAAGTTGTTATGGTTCGGTTATGTTATATTAGGTTAAGTTGGGTTAGTTATTGTTTTAATTATTTTGTTTACATGTTAATTTTTTGCACATTCCTTGCTCATTCGCTTGGATGAATTTTAAAAACATGTTTGATCGCTCTGAACACGATGAAAGTGTTTTTTTTTATCGCTTTGAGCACGGTCGCTTCCAATACATAGGCCTAACCATTCACAAAGCCAGCCTGATATAAACAGAATGACTCAAAAGTCGCGCAACCCTGTTTATTTCAAGGATATTTCTCCAGAAGAACATGGAAAATGAACATGTAGTTTATGTGTATGGCAACACCTTAATGCTGGCCGGGTGTTGTGTAGGTCGTGTGACCTTGAGACGTACACTAAGTCTAGCCAGTTGAGTTACAGCCTTTGAAAGTGTAAGATGAGTTTTTCATGAGCAGAGCAAGTATTCATTTTGGAACATTATTTAAAGGCCAATTCGTACATGGAATGCCAACAATCGTTTGAGTGTAGTTTTCCAGACTCATGCGTGCCAAATATATCAACAATATGCCGAAATGTACACTGTTTTCGTGAGACAGGCAGCATGAGTGACAAGAAGCGTTCTGGACGGCCTTCAAGTCTAATAACTGGTCGAAATTTGAATGAGGTTAGGCAGTGATTAGAACGGTCATCCAGGAAGTCCCTAGGAAGATTATCACATCAGACTGGATTGAGCTGTGGAACAACGCAGAGGTGTACGAGGCGGCTGAAACTTGTGCCTTACAAAATTTATACAATTCAAGAACTCAAGGAACTAGACAAAGCGAAAAGATTGCGATATTGTGATTGGTTCTGAGAACTTGTGACCATGACAATACTGGCTGATTTTTTTGGTGATAATATCATTTTTAAAGGTTTGTGGCCACCTCATTCCTCAAACCTAGCAGACCTGATATTTTTCTGAGGGAAACTTAAGACAGACAGTGTATGCAAACAACCCTTGAACCTCGTCTGAACTGCAAACCAACATTGAGAGGCGCATTGTAACCATACACCAGTCAATGATTCTTCATATGTCTAGAAATATGGTTAAACGAGTAAACTTGTGTCACAAAGAAGGAGGATCACACTTTCAACACCTTCTGTGAGTTTCTTATGGTGTATTGTTTAGTTTACATGGTTTACACTAGATATATATATTATATGGGACCAAATATATGTCTTTTCTTTGGGTTGCGTGACTTTTGGATCATCCTGTACTTGTAGGCTATGTTACAACAAACAGTTGTTCAAAACTAGAACTTTTCACAGCGTTGCTATGTTAGCTATATTTTATTCTATGCTCATATCTATGTTCAGTGTATTGGAGATTTTGATCCCCGATTAACTTGGTTGCAACACAAACTTTTCTTGATCTATGGTCACGCTAATTAGCAATCCAGTGAATCAAGAATCAATATGATGGTGTGCAATCCGCCCTAAGTTTATGATCATACAGAGAACATATATTGGGGATATTAATTTAAAAATTTCTGAGAGCAACATATCATTGGACATAGTTAAAGAGTTTAAATATTTATGATCAGTTTTAATTAACTAGGAAAACGATATTAAAGTGTAAATTGGGAAAAGAATAAAGTTGGGAAATGAATTCTATTACTTGGACATTGGGACTAGGCCTAGGTTGTTAACATCTCGCCTGCTTTCAAAGAATGTAAAACTCAGAATATATCAAACAATAGTTTTACCAATTTCTCTTTCTCTATATGGTTGTGAAACGTGGTCTCCTACCTCGCATATCGAAAACAAATTTAGGGTGTTCGAAAACCGGGTACCTAAGATATGGACATAGGGAGATAATAATTTTGGAAGGGAGGAGTTCAAAATCGTAAATTTATGACGATTTGTTAAAACTTAATATTAGAACTTGAACAATAAGATAATTCCTACTTCATACAATAGTGGTGGAACTTTATTTGTGTAAGAGGTGGGGGGAACAAACAAAAAGGCTTTTAGGGTAATTCTATCCTCTTCTTCCCCAGTTAATGTTAGACATTTGGATGTTTCAAAAATCTATTTGTACGAGTCCTTGTTTGGAGAAATTTTGAATAGTACACTCCTTTCAAAGCAATTCAGAATAATGTTACTCCTTAGATTTTTTGAAATTTGTAAATTCCTAGAGGCTATTTGGTATCCTTGGTAGAATTTTAAAAATGTAAATCCTCTAAAAGCTATTTTTAGAAGTGCTCACCAATTTTGTTTTATAAATTAGAATTCTAAAATTTATTTAAGATGGTCCCCAAACAGATTTTTTGTAAAAATCTTGATTAGCCTATTTAAGCCATTCAGTATGTGCCACACTGTATTTATTTTTTATTTTTTTCAAAAATTAGATGCCACTAAAAACTATATGAAGCAGTCTTTCACTAGCGATTTTTTTAAATCGAATGCCCTTAGAACATATTTGAAATGTCCCCAACTGGATTTTTTTTGTTAAATATACGTCTCGGGAACTTGTGGTCTTCCATGAACACAGTTTTGAAAACTAAGCTTTTCTAAGATAATTGGATTAGTCCTCGCTATTGGTTTTTTTTAATATCGTATGCATATTGAAACTATTAGGAGTGGTACTTCCTTGGCAAAGTTTTGAAAAGTGAATGCTTATATTAAGTTATTTGAAGTTTTATACAAGGTCATCTTTAAGCTTCATATTAAAAACTTCGGAAAATTTCGAGGGGATTTGAGCTCCCTACACCCCCTCCCTATACCCATAGCTTAGGAAGATATTTGGCCCAAGATTTGATGAAGATACTGGGGGGTTGAGGAAATTACATAATGATGAGTTCCATACTAACATAAAACCTTTTTAGAATAATCAAATATCATATTGTAACGTGGGGGCGCACGTGACCTGGGAGGGTCACAGGCCGTTCACACGTGAAAGTGCGAACCACGAGTTCTTTTAGAGATATTGGGGTAGGCTGCCGACCAAACACGAATAAAAATGCCCACGGAATATTCAAGGTTATGATTATTAAAATTACCACTTACATACACACTCTAATTAACTGTATATCTAAATTAATTATAACTAAACAAGTAATTAAGTAAAATAAAAATAAACTTAAACAAGTCTGTAACTTAATTAAACTAATAAAGTACAGAGATATAAGTAAATTAAATAAATAAATTGACAACTCTAAAACACCTAATAACTATTCAAATATTTAAATACAGTCACAAAAATGTTCATTAACACAGTAACAATAAATGTCTACATCACCCGTGTACTTAGTCAAACACTTGTCCCGCACACGATACACTGCGATGACCCGCGATACACAAACACCGGTCCACACACTGGACACGCTGGTCCACACACTGGACACGCCGGTCCACACACACTGGACACGCCGGTCCACACACTGGACACGCAGGTCCACACACTCTGGACACGCAGGTCCACACACTGGACACGCAGGTCCACACACTGGACACGCTGGTCCACTCCCAGTCCCACTGGTTGAGAGCCAAGACTGAATAACTCTGCACGGCTATCGCTGAGCTTGTTTATATAGGGGTGATGACAGCTAAGGGTCTGGAATCCTCCATTTCTAAAGTTAAGAGTCCAGAATAAAAAGAATCCCGACTCTTCCAGACGTGTCTCCGTCCTCCCCCCGCACCTCCCTGGCCCCTATAATCCCCAAGTCAAGTGAGAAGGTCACTACCTACCTGCTAGACAAGGAGGGAGACAGAGAGAACAAGGAGCGCAGCCAGGGTAAACAATGAGAGCACGCTGGTCCCACTGTTAAGCACTAATCTTGTTACAATATATTACCATGGGATAGACATGAAATGAAAATGAAAGAATCTAGAACTATGTTAATGTTATTGACAGGCTAACCCAATGGGAAGAGACCATTGGGAAGATATAGACGCTGATGGGAGGATATTATTTGAATCGACCTGAAAGAAATAGGGTGTAACGAGGTGAACTGGATATAACTAGCTCAAGATAGGAATTGGATGTAATGAGGTGGACTGGATAGGACTAGTTTAAGATAGGGATAGGTGTAATGAGGTGGGATGTAATTAGGTGGACTGGATATAACTAGCTCAAGATAGGAATAGGCTGTAATGAGGTGGATTGGATACAGCTAGCTCAAGATGGGGATAGGTAGCGTACTTTTGTGAGTGCGTCAATAAGCTTTCGAGTTCCTAATGTCATGGAGTAAGTAAGCTATGTAAGGGCCGGTCTTATAACTCATGGATAAATATTAATCTGGCAGATAAATATTTGTATCTAGTCGATAAGATTTTATCTGCAATATAAAATGTATTTATCCATCACATTTTTATCGCGAGGTTTAAGTATCTGATAACTTTTATCTGAAAGTTAAAATTGGCGTTACCATAGTGACGCGTTGTTTTTTTACGAGGTTTCACCTATCAGCATCTGTTTTTAGGTTAAAATCTTGATTCACGTGTTTAGTAAAATTAGAACATTTAAGTCACACGCTTATAAAATAAAACTGACAAAGCTATTTGTATAGTTATAGTTATATGAGAACAAATTATTTTAATGTGAGTACAATAAATGACATTTTGTAAATATTGTACCAAACTATTCACCACATTTCGGCAGATACCGAAATTATTTCTTTCATGACATCTTAGCTTCCTCGCCCACGTGACGCTATGTGTTTCCTCTCACTCGTTTAGCCGCCATTATTTATAAAAGGTTGAGCGTTGTAGGCCACTAGCCAGGTTGTAGCGATAGCAACAGGGCCCATACGCATGCGCGCACCAGTAAAAACAGTACCAACCCTGTACTTTATGAATATAAATATGTTTATTCTACAAATAGATATCCAGCAGATAAATTCCGTTCATAATACGCGTAAAATATTAAAGAAGTTTATAGTCTTTATCTGGTCGCTAACTTTAACCTCGCGATAGCAATATTTATCCTGTACTCATAAGACCGGCCCCAAGTAAGTAGCCTGAATACACCAATTCCAAAGTGCTCTTGAAAGCCAACATCTACCCTACACGATAAAAACAAAAAAAATACGAAAAACTCCAAAACGTATCGCTCCTGTGGGCTACAAATACAATCTTCAAGGTAGGACTAGGAATATCATACAAATTCATTCCATGTCCCATATAGACAAAAAAAAAAAACAGTAAAGCAGTGAAAGCTGGAAACGTTATCAACCGGAGTTCATTGGTTCACACTCGTGGATGTCTGAAATGAGTGATAGTTTCTAACATCCACCGATGATTTCCGGAAAACGTAAAGTGCATCCTGTGTATATTGGAAACAACATTACAGTAACGATTTTACTTCACTGCCGTTACCTGGAAACTAATAATTAAACCGTAAAACCAAATGAGCCATTATAGATAAGTTGAAAATAATTACAAATAATAACACCACAAATAAGTTATCATTACACCCTTACAAAAAAAAACAAAAAGGTTTTACCACCACAATTTAAAGTTATTTAGGTTATGTTAGGTTAGGTTAGGTTAGACTACTACACAATTCATTCTCAAAAGAAAAAAAAAACACGGCACAATACACAGCACAAATACATGTGGTTTCTGTTGTACAGATAGATGCGCAGTGCACTCTTCCTTTATTTCCAACATACACAGTCATAACCTCACGATTACTGGTATTCGCCATGTTGGATCTTTCGATTACTGATATACACCGGTGGAAGACGGAAAGAGGAAGTGAATTTCCGACACCCACCAGTGTGAAATCCCAGAAATCGCGGTCGATCACTGGCGGTCTTCACGTTTCCAACTTTCATGGTAAAATATATATAAACATTTAAACGTTTTTGAGTAAGCCCTCCCCAAATTCTAGGTGAAAACTTAGAAAAAATAAAAACACCCATAAAAAATATAGATTTAATCATATAGAAAAATGGTAATGGGGTGGTAGTGGGTGTGGGGTAGAGGGGGGATTCCAAGTCAGGGGTGGGGGAAGACTGACAAAATTTATATATAGGCCTATCACTATAGGTTATATATTAATACATAGGCCTTTCGGAGACAGTTTTTGTTCTAATTTGGTCATATTGTGTAATTGTAATTCACCGTGAACGCAGTTTAATGCTTCCCTTGAAATGGCTGGAGGAAGTTTAGACGCCGTCCTAGCACGATAGACACAATCTCAGCCAGAGTCGAATGTTTTGAGTGTTCTCTGTGTGTCACACAACAAACATCTGATTTCACGGCTGACGTGCTGCCTGCCACCATGGGGTGGAGTTACTAGAAGAAGGCCACGCCCCTATTTCCCCTTTCACCATTGATGCCGGGTCGATAAAAAACCTATAGTTGCCAAAGCTGCCGCTAGATGGTAGCCACACCGGGAGAAATGGGAGATGTTCCAAACTTCATTCATAGATGGCTCGCTTGTTGATATGCCTGTATTGAAGTTTTATTTACGCGGGAAATTTTAATGGAAATTTATCAAACATTTTGGTGAGTAAAATTTTACGAACTATTTTAATAAACAATAAAGTTTCTGACACAGCATTTGACTCCCAAATTTTTGACACTCAATATGAAACATGATATTTGTATATTGATAAATATTTACTTTAAAATTATGACCAAAATGGCCCTAATTATTTATAGAAAACTTAAGTATTTACTATCAATAATAAATACTATGTCAAAACTTGAATTAGGAAATTTTCATAGACAGTATTAGTAGTAATTAAATAAATAGCTTTATTGATTTTCAATAACGTTCAATTAATTAAATTAATATGTATCATTGTTGTACGTTTTTAAAGCTACAATCGCTTAACTAAAGGGTATCCAATATTATATTCACTTAAAACGTAGGCGGATAAGTTTAATGAGATGTTAGTTTCATTGGCGTGCTGTACAATAGTGAATATATGCTACCATTTTTCAGACGGTAATCAAACTAAAAGCCCTCAATTTAGATGGTAAGGAATAAAACCATAACCACTTTTGTTATATTTTGGATAACACATAATTTAAAATATTTAGATAGCATTAAATTGCTTTTCTGTGGGAATTTGTGATATGGTTTTGGGTATTGATTAAGAAAACACCAACAACTTTATCTTAGTTCCAGAGGTGTAAATACATTGGAAAAGAAATACAATTTATATATTTACTAAAAACATTGACTAAAAACAACAATGTGGACATAAATTAATTAAGATCACAAATACATCAAAGCAAAGGATTTAAATGCATTAGTTTTTAAACATATGCAATATATAGGAGCTAACAAATCGTATTTTAGTAATGTGATAAATTAAAAGAAATACCTTAACAAATATTAATGAAATAATTTCGAAACATCGTAGGTAAGTTTAAGGTCAGTTTTAAGATATTTTTAGGGGTCAACAAGCTTAATTAATTATTTCTGCAGCCCAACCCTGGTGATCACGTAGTCTACGACACTAGACTCACACTAAAGGAGGTCAGCATTGACTAGGTTGGAGTTTAAATCTTGATCATATTCCCTAAAGATGGTTTTCGACATGTAACTTATCAATATATATATATTTGTTCCATTCTTTTTACACGTTAGTGTAGATACAACCCGTGCCTTCCTTGTACCTTAACTTAAATTAAGTATTTAATAAACCTGACTTTTATCGTATTTATTAAAATAAAATACCCATTCCGTGCATTTAGAGTAGTTTCAGAGCTGAATCACTGTGTGCTTAAAAATAGGACTACGAATTAGCCAATTGAACTTATAGTCCACCATAAAATGAAAAACTAACTAAACTAAACTGTGTTGTAGGACATGTAGCGCCTAATCCATCCATTAGAGGGTAAAAAATAAATAATCTTACGGTACTTTTCCCTGTCTAGTCCGACGGTGTCACGATGACCCCTTTTCTTGGGACCTCTGGGGTTTAGTTACAGAAACAAATGCACCTCCCTATGTCGAAAAAATATTGCTATCATAATGTAGGGAAAGTATATACATAAAATACAGTACATTTTTATCATACCTTGGGAAGGTGATGCTGTACAATGCAAAAATTAAAAGATAACTCAAATAAACAATAAGAATGTAATTATTTAATAGTAATTATAGTTTTCTTCAAAATTCCCACCTATAGCATGCCTTCTAATTATAATATTATAATTGTATTTAGAATAATAAAATAGTTAAATAGAATTAAATATTCGTGTTTACTAATGTAAGCATATATAAAAAAAATTCAATGTTTAATAAATGCATTTTTTAAAATCTGAAATATACAAGTAATAAAAGGAATTCAAAAGTAAAAATTGTTGTGCATTCACTCTAATTGTTTTTTAATGTTGACAAATTTATGTTTTTAGTAAAATACTAACACAACTTTATATAATATGTTTATAAACAATATCTTCTGCTAATATTTGAGGATCTTTCCTTTAATAATCTAGTTCAAGATTAATGCCTTCATCTGACAAAATGTAACTAGTGGCTGATACAATATTCAGGTCTCACCAAAGCTGAAACGTTCAGCTCTCAAAGTGAAAAATATTAGGCTAAGATATGTTTACAAATTATGTCCTTTATATAGTATAGATTTCCACAAATTGTATGTTAAAATATCACTTGAGGACTAAGCCTCCTTTTGAAAATACTATACATTTTCTGAACGAGAATTTCTCCTATATTTGAGGGTTTTAAAACATTTTACTTGGGATCACTTCCTAGTCATGTTTCAAGAAAACATCATAGAGACAAATTTATTTTTAAAATATTCTAAATTCACATTTCAATATTGTTCCATTTAGGCATAGACCTGCAAAGGAACTGCTTTGGAAAACTCACAATAATTAATATTAAAATTAATAAAATTTAACAACATTGTATAATACACCAGATAAGTACAAAGAAACAGAAATATTAACAATACAATATAATTCATAAAGATTGTAAGATGTAGTCCTAAAAGAGACGGATTTATTCGCGGCCATTTCAATGTATAGGCCTATATTATATAGTATATGAAATTTATAATCTTAATGTTCTATGATTATAAACGTCATATACTGTATAATATATACATTGAAATGGCCGCGAATAATTAGTTTCTTTTAGGACCACATCTTACTACCTGCACTAATGGTTTAGGGATTGGGAAGGTCTAATTGAAAGAAAGTGCACCCACGTTTGCATGGAAGGGGAGTAGAAAATTATTTAGGAAAACCACCCTCAATGTACCTAACCGGGATTGAACCTCGATCTTCCAGTCTTCAGCAATCTATAGTCTACTAGTCTAACACGAGAATAGCCTCTCGGTCAACAAGGCGGCTCAGTTCTTGATATAACATTAAACTTAGTTCACCCGACTATCTTCAAGGTCCAGAAAACGACATCATCACTTCCTGGAAAATATTCAATATTTATTATAATAACTTATATTTGTCATAGTTACGAAAAGGACCAACAAAATCGATCGCTTCTTTTTTCTTTATCCAAATATTCGGCCATTATATTTCATTCAAAGATGATGTAACTAAACATAATCAGAATTTATAGAGATTAAGTAAATAAATGCTTTACGATATAGACCCTAATATGTTTAAAAAAAATTAAGGAAACGTTAACAGAAACAACACCTCAACAACAGAAGGATATTGATTACCTTTATTAGTAGCCTTTTGGTTTTTATTTACAAAGGTTTTGGGACCTTAGACAATACAATGACCATTCTTCCTTACTCACCCCCCCCCCTTCCCCCTTACCTATCTGCCACGCCTGCCTTGAAACCCTCTCTATCGGTTAATTAATTTGTTTCTTTGAATAAAAATCAGTCAGTCAAGAAGCGTTACCGTAAATATGGTTCTGTCACTTGACAATCAAGTGGTTTTTTTTTTATCGGAACAGCTGTTTAGTAGTGCAGGTGTAACAGTTGAGAAATTAGTTGGTCAACATTTTTCCTAATACTGACGCACCAGAATGTAATGCAGTGTGGTGGTTAAATGATAAATTTTGTAAAATTGTATTAGTGGAGAACGTGCTGAAATCAGGCAAGTTTGGAGAGCTAACAAAGGGAAAATCAATGATATTACGGATCATATTATGAAAAGTCCAATGAAATAGGCCTATGTTTGTAATGTATCACAGCAAGCACGGTTGTAGTAGGTCCACAGTAGTCCATGCAGGGTGCTGAAGAAGGACTTGCATCTCAACCCTTACAAGTTCAGATCAGTACATGAACTGAAAGAAAGATACCACGCTGGTCGTGCTGATTAATATTATTGCCAATTGTTCAGAGACTTATTACTGTAATCATACGGTGAGGTTATTCTGCACGTCACAATTTTTTTTTTCACTCAGGTGTTCTTTCATTGATCCGGTCACATGAACACCCAAAACAGCCACACTTATCATCAAATGATCTGCATAAGATAAACAAAACACCATTAGATAATCAGAAAATTGGTGCATACGTTATGTTCTCAAGGCCCGAAGCCAGCTAATTCACGAATTAGCTGGATTCTTCGCACATTAGGCAGCTGATCCATCCAAATCGCGAAAAGTAATTATTTATGGGGGGGGGGGGGGGGGGGGGGTTGAATTGGCATTCTGGCAAGTCGAAGCGCAAATTTACCACGACAGACTGTAATAAATAAAACGCTAGCCTGATAAGAAATGTCTATACGCCATCATAAGGGTGATATTATTTTATAAATTAAAAGTTCTGGTATTTCTTTTTTATAGTATTTTATTTTAATTTTAAATGAATGAACTATTTACTTTTAACTAGATATCACACGCATTTTATATTTGATAAAAGCCCGACTATTGCGTTAAATGAATCTTAGCTATACGTGTTCTTGTCGAGAAGGAAGGATCACCAGCAGTGAGGAGATGTGTGCATTTCAAGGGTATATCAAGCGACATTTCCTTCTCGAAGCTTCCTAAAAGAAAAGGGGTGAGGTCATCAAGGTGCGTCTCTTTCCACGAAAAGTGCGCTGTCTTTTTAAATAGAGACGTAGAAGGATTTCACCACACCTTACAACTCGACAGTTCTACACAAATAAATCTTACTGCCCGCTCGAATATTAAATATCGTAGTTTTGAATATAGATTTAAATAATAACATATTGATATGTATAATTTCTTATCATTACAAGACTGACCAATGCCCGAAAATATTTCAGGTAGGGTTGCTACGTGGACCGTACGGGAACTGGACCCCCCCCCCCCCCCAAGGCCCTGCTCCACCTCTTCCATCACCCTTCCACCCTCATTCTGTCTCAACTACCTTTGACGGGAAGTACAGTAGCCCCATGGCTTCTTTGGTGCTGACTGACAGCTCACAGCCGACTTCAGACAGTCAACATTTAGGTATATACCTAAATTTTTACTGTTAGAAGTGACAGCTGCTAAACACATGTTTTTGCAGATCATATGGTTCGGCGTAGGAATACATAATTTGGTCTGGTAACTTTTCAAAGCCGCCAGCTGTGAGCTGTCAGTCAGCACCAAAGAAGCCATGAGGCTACTGTAACTGAAACTAATATTGTAAAGGTGGTAAAATATAAAGTAGACGGTAGAGTGTAGGCTACTAGACAATAAATAACTGAAACAATTAATTTGATGTCAATTCCGGATGGATACATATAATTAAGAGCAGCCTCATCAAGTCAATCTTTAACTGGAGGTCAAGGATTTTCAAGATGCTTCTGCAAAATAAAATGTTCAAAAAGCCAATCAAAAATCATTGATCTTTTCTCTCATCGACTTCTATTCCACCTTAAAGACCTAGAGTCAAAAGAGAAATATGTTGAAAAATTACAACCCTTGCCAAACATATTTACGCTAAAGCTAATAGTGATGGGATAGTAATAATTCTTATAATAGCTGACAACACACAATAGAATAATAATGTAGTGATTAAAAAAGTGACCTTGAAATAATATATAACTTAAGATTAATTAACAGGAAGATTAAACCAAGGTTCACTATAATAAGCCTGTTACTATTTAGTCCCTCTACACGTTTGCGAAATATAATTTATTCCTACTACTAAAATGTTATATGGATGTATTTATTTTCATTGAACCATCTTATTTAATCACGGGATTATATAGGATTAATTAAATATCTTTGTGTTACATTTTAAAAATAACATTTTGTTTTATTGATTTGAATCAGGAGGTCAAACCAAATTTTTATCAATTCAAGTTTTTTCCTGTTCTCTAACCAAACATTCTAAGGTTCCGTTAAGTGAAAAATTAAAATTCCTTGCTATTTTCTGTTCTTAATCAGGTTCCTGTTCTGTTCCAGTTCTTTCAATTGTTTACAAAAACAAATCCTGATACCATTTTAAAATTTATTTCCAGAAACTTATATTTAAATAGAATTACAACAAAATAAAGTGTATTTATATAAAAATTATAAAACACCTTCAGAAAAATTCCTGGAAAAAGAGAAAAATAGATCATTTCAAAATAAAATTAAGTTAAAGAAAGATAAGGGCATAAAATGAACTTTAGAAAATAGCTATAAACAATTAGAACCTTTAAGAACCGATAAGAATATTAATAAACCTAAACATATTTCTATTTCAATTCCGGTTCTTGTTCTTAAGCAATTTATTTTCAAAGTTCTCATTCTGGTTCTGGTCCCTTAAAAATACTGTCAATATTGATTATCAGTTCTGGTTATGGTTCCGGTTCAACTTCCTGCTAACAATAATACATTTTCGATTAAATAATAGTGGAATTTTTTTTACAACTTTCAATTTCTTAACTTTTATCAAATGATATAATTATATGTAAGCTATTGGAAAAACAAATTAATTAATAATTCACTTAAGAGGAAAATGACAACCGGAACACGATAATAGAACCAGGTTGTCGTTTTTAACTTATTTGAAATTGATTCCAGTATCAGGACTGATCCTATGGACAACCGTCACATTAATTAATATAATATCAACTTTACTCATCAATGCTTCTAATTCTGAACGGGCCAATTTTCTATATGAGACATGTACAAAACTGTTCTGCCACGTTTATTCCAAAATTCGTTCGGTGTGTTTCTACTTGTTTGATCTCTTTCGAAAGCATTTAAAAAACAATTTAGCACACCAAGGACCCTTGGTATACGAACGATCCTTTGGATGTATTTTGCATTTCACATTACAGTTTTGTAATAGCCTCGACTATAGAATTATACTTTTAAAAGATAACATAACTGACGAAGTGGGTGAAAGGACAGGGTGGAGAGATAGGGACAGACAATGTTTTTGAATGTTCTCTTCTACCCATAATTTCCCTTTATTGCACACGTTCATCAAAAAGCGCACACACACACAGACTCATAAAAAAAATAAAAATGCAATTATTGACGTTTTAGGCGTTAACAAAGTCTATTCCATTTTGCTTTTATGTGCTATATTGAAAGAGATTGTGTTTTGGTTGTGTTTTTTTAAATATTTTTTTCGTGGTATTTTGAAGAGCGTAAAGTATGAATATACATATGGGATTCTACCTATTATACACTCGGTGCTATTGAAAAAACTGTGGACAAAAGACTAGCAAATTAATTTATGCTAACCATTTTGAGAGAGGGATAGGAGGGGGGGGGGGGGGTTGAGCGGTGGTAACAAGAGGGTTGTGTGGGGGGAAAGGGGTGCTTTGTCGTTTTGTGGATGTGTGATTCCCCGCCCGAGGGCATCCCATCATGAACGGGACAGGAGAGTATGGGAGACACAATCAGGAATCTCGTTAAATACGATTTTTTCCTCGGTCTCCATCCCCTTCGTTGAGGCCACTGAGCCACCCCTATACTCCCTCATCCCTCCACCCTCTACACACCCAACCCTCATAATAGCATCTACGTACAGTAATGTCCAATAACTGTTACACTAGAAAACGTGAGGGGTCTTCACAAGAATTGATTGTTTGTTGTTGTTAATTTTCTCTTATAATCTTTCCCTGTTTGTCGTTTCCTTAAAAAAAAAAAAATCTAAACGAACTATCAACACTAACTAATGGTTAATGAGATTGGCAACAAGTCTCTAAGAACCTGTTTGTGAGCTATCTAGTAACAAAATGGGTAGAATATTGAGGTTAAAGTGTTTTCACACATAAAATTTTGTATTCTGAAATAACTATGCATAAAAAACAAAATACTATTTATTTAAAACAATAATATTTGAAATAGAAGGATCATCAATATTCTTTTGGAAATAATAAAATATTATTATATATATATTACTCTAGTATGAAATAATTATTAATACAAATAAAAATCTAATCATAACCAATTTTCACTTAGAAAATATATCACCAAGTTTTAAATTTGATTAATAAAATATAGCTATATGATTAAAAATTAGGTAAAGTTCATGCTATATATATCGTACACATATAACACATTACTTCAGCATAGTTTTTCTAGGTATGCTCTAATCTCACTCAGTACATTCTTGCCACTGTGCGTAACAAGATTAGAGCTATTGCTCAGATTTATATTAAAACTAACCTAAAAACTTATATTTTCTGAAATATCAGACTGGGATACA
This sequence comes from Timema cristinae, assembly GCA_039000515.1. NCBI lineage: Eukaryota > Metazoa > Arthropoda > Insecta > Phasmatodea > Timematidae > Timema > Timema cristinae. Next base: position 35,620,198 of record JBCFYV010011164.1, read on the forward strand.
CATCTATATCAAATTGATATTCAATTGAACCACATCTTGATGTCTAAACTGTAAAATAAATCTGCCTGCTGTAGTTGTCCATTTATATGTATGCAAGCAGCGGTATATTAAAGTAACTCGCTGGAAGTATAGATCTAGCCTCCCTAAAACAAAGTAATTTCTTAACAGGGCTACAACGTACATTTATTTCTAAGAAAATTGAGGATTGTTTGAGTGGTTTTTAAACTTCAATGCTTCCAATATCTTATGAGGATATACCCCGTCAATAAGTAAGCGCCATTAATTGTTACATATTTGCAAGAACATATTTGGCGCTCGAGACAAATGACAAGATTTATGGAAATGGGTTTAGATTAGGCAAAAGAACGATAGGGAGGGAAACACTACGAAGCTTTAGCTTCAGATATAAATATTATATAAATAATATACAATTTTAGTTCACAATTCACACAATAGATTGTATTATTAGCAGATATCCAACGTCGAGTTTTCAAAAAAATAATAAAGATTTGGCTTAAAATGTAGATTAACCTAGAACATTAACACTTGCAACTAAACAACCAACAGCCAGTGGCGAGACGTGACGTTGGGGTAGTTTTGACAGAAACTTACGATATAAAGTCATAGACCTATACAGCAGTGGAGTAAGTTATTTTAACATTATTGGATGCTCAGCCCATAAAGAGTTGTTTTTTACACAGTTTCTTACTTCACGTTCAGGTTATATATAATTTAATTATACTAGTAAGGTAAATATGAGGAAGGAAGAACTTTAGAAGAAATATTCTCGAATTTGAGTGGAGGGTGGATGGGAAGTCATGAAAATAAAGTATTCTCTTCACACCTGTCCATGATTTGAACTATCTGTCCCCACAAAACGAGTACGCGAGCTTAATTATTATAACGTGTGCCTATTGTAATGGGAAACTAATGTAATGGTTTGATAGAAACAACATTATTTTATTTATGTAAAACACTTTAAACTGTTCCTCTCTCAGCCAGCTCGTAACTGCGCTACATTATATAAAATATAATATAGCTTGTCAAATATTTCTTATTTTACCGTTGCGGCACTACCAGTATACCAGTGGCGTGGCGTGGAGGGTTTACAAGGTAATCAGTACCTTGTCGACACTCTAAGATAAGCTCCTGCGATAGACCCTTCATCAAAGACGTAGGGAGTGACTAATTTTCTAAAAAAAAGCAGAGTAAGCTGATACCGATTTTTAAGATCTCACTTAAATACATTGCCAACCTCACAACCCTATGCTTCAGGTTAGTATCTCAAGATAATTAGGTCATATTGTCATTAAGTGCACTTTCATCAATGTCCATCCATCAATAGAATGAGATTTTTTATAGTTATTTGTCTTACTGCCCGTTTGAATTATCCGATAATGTACTAAGTACGCTAATATGTTGAATTTAGAGAAAATGTACCCGAATTTACGGGGATGAAAAGTGGAAAACTAATGTGGGAAAACCACCCTCATTACACCCGATTGGAATTTGAGCCCCCATCTTCCCGCCATTGATGGTTTAGTCTATTACGAGAATGTCACCTTAGACCACGTGGCCACAAAAGTGGGTAATAAAATTATAACAACGTCGTAAGTTTGTGTTGTATCCCACATAAAAATGTGTATTTTCTGAAAGAGAAGACGTAACATATTATCATACCAATTGTGACATTGGTTTAACTTCGTTTTAAGGTTTAAAAAAAAAAAGTGCTGTGGATCTGTTCACAGGTCTGTACGATTTATTTATGTAAACACTCTACAGGTCGCAAATCGCATTAAATCGAGCGCAATATCTTTGTATCAGCTTCGTCTCTTGTCAGAACCCTATTGAAACGCATCATACATGTATAGCCAAAAGTGTGATTTAAATATTCTATAGTGTAGATCTAGAAAAAAAAATGTGTGCAAGTATTTTCAATCATATTAAGAGTTGAAAATGAAGCTTGTTTGTTGAAACTTGCCCTTAAAATATTTAATAGAGGTTTGATATTTTAAAGATATGAAGAGAGAAGAGAGGTGTAGCCAAAAGGTAACGATGTGTGCAAGTTTCCACACCTTTGGCTGAACCCCCACCCAACCTGCCATTCAACTTCTCCTTCAGTGTAGCTATTCGTCTCCTTGCCCATTCTTGCGTCTAAGTCTCTCAGACAATTCGTTGAAAAAAAAAAGGTCAGGCTATTTAGGAAGTAAGGGGTGGGGGGGGGGGTGAATTTGGTGAAGCGTGCATCCGAGACATCTTTTCCTAGACACAACTCAGATATGTAGCTCCCTCCCTAATGGAGGCTTTAAGAAATAATACTTCCCTTCACTTTGCGGGATTGCATGAAATCCAAGAATTGAAATTGATCGCATGTAAGCTTTTTAAACAGCAGATCAAGTCCATTGCTATTTTGCGACTACAACTTGTCAAAAGTTAATATAATTGTGAATCAAAAAACTTACCTTTCTCAGTTATGTTTACAGACCTTAGAGAAAACTGGGATTTTCACCTTATTTTTCGGTTTCCTGAAGGTGTTGTAGCAGGACCACTTGTGAAAACTAAACGGTGGTGCCCTGGCAATATTTTACTAGCCAGGGTGCCACCCTGATGCCTTAGGAGGTAAAAGGTAAAATATGATACATTGTACAATATGGATTATTGAATCAATGAAATAAAGATCAATGGGAAGAGTAAAAGAAAGTATAAAATTAGCTGAGAGTGGTGAATTTCATGGATTACTGTGAAAACACGACACCAATAATTTAATAATATCGGTTGAAAATCTTAAATAACAATAAGGACAATTTAGAAGCTAGATGTTTCACAACTATTCCAAGCCATGTAAGAAAAGAGAGTGACGTTTGTCAAGAAGAATATTCCAAAATTTTGAAAGATTTTGAAACACTGTCCTCAAACTTGGGTAATAATAATATAGAACCCATAAACAACCATTGCAGCTGATTCAGAATATAACTTTTAAAAAAAGGATTGAGTGGATCTATGAACTATGTTGACTGTTGAAGAAGACGTCTTCCATAACTTCTTAAGCGTCTAGCAGACCACTTAAAAAACTATTCCTTGCAGTTCTGCTGAGTGTGAACGTAATTTTTAATGTAATTAACTAAATATTCCATCACGTTAAAACTATTAAGCATATTTGATAATGAATGCTGATAAAAATAAATGGACCCCCTTTAAGGCAGTGGGATCTATCAACTTCGTTCAAACTTGATTGCTGTATCACCAGTTAACTGTGGAGACAAAATCGAGTCATGTCAGTGACACTGAGCATAATATAAATAAATTTGCATATTGAGTTGAGAGTTATCATGACATTAATCAATTGAGTTACATCCCGTATCTATTTATATATTGTCTGGGTATCTATAAAACAATAAAAAAAAAATCAAAATGCTTAACTTAGAAATTCTAATCCAATTTGGTATTTACAACAATATTTAGATAAAAAGCTACTCTAAATTGTTTGAATGACCACCTAAGTACCTTTTCCCTTATTACAATATAACTGCTTATAAATTGAGAGAAGAATGTAAGTTTGTAGAATGTATCATACAGGTACGTGAGTTATCATATGATTAGCAACGTCTCAGGGATTGTCAACATTTTGTTTTGACTCCGAGTCGTTCAACGCAATTTGGCGGGCACATGCTGATCTGAGTATCCATCTTGTAGTGTGGTGTATTAATTTTCAACTTATGAAGGTGCTATAACTTATGTGTTTATTAGTCTACTCGACAATCTCTAAACATTATGTACACAGTATTATCCTCTAAAATATTATATTTTGCATTATTTTTATCAATCCCTTGGAGAGAGAAGTATTGTAGTAAAAAAATTGAGCTAGAGATTTTGATAAAAGTCGACATTTCATGACCCCCTGAAACTGAAAAATTGTTTTTTCACAATGCCATCTTTCTGTATCTGGGAATAAAGCCGAAAATATTTTACTTATAGGGTAAAATTTGGTATCTAACCTTTTAATGTGGTTCACCTGAGGGTTTTTTTGGAATTAGATATTCAACCCTAAAATTAAGTGCAGTTTATTGAGAGGCAAAAAGAAAAAATAGATTTTCTTGAAATCCACTCTAAAGATTTTGATTAAATTTTGTATTTTGACAGTGCTTAATATTATGAACAAGAAGGTAACCATCATTTTTCTATGAAAAAGAATTTAGGAGAACTGCACATACGCAGGAATTTCCAAATTTGATCAAATCTCCGTAGTTATTTGTGAAATTAAATAATAATAATTGTAAAGATGGAGTAGGCCTGCTAACAAATATAAAACTCTTTTGTATGAAATATATTTTTATATAACCAATATTTTTTGATTAAAATATTTGGAAATTAACTGATTTTTATGCTCTTTGGTAGAAACAGATGTTCCTCTTTTCTTAAAGGTTTTGATTTATACTCTTTAGTGAGATGTGATGCTCTTTTTAGTTCGTTTTGACCCCACGGAGAAAGAAGTGTTGTGGTTGTCAAAAATAATCAAACTAGAAATTTCGATAAATGTTTGCGTTTCGTGACCCCCTGAAACCGAAAATTGGTTTCGCTATGATGTCGGTTTGTTTCATTGCCTATGTATATAAATATCTTAGATTAGAGCCAAAACCGTTTTATTGTTTGGGTTAAAACTTGGTAATAAGGGTTTTAATAAGGTGCCCCTGAGGGATTTTCGGAATGAGATATCCAACCCTCAAATTAAGGGTAGTTTACTGAGGGCAAAAAGAAATAAAACCGACTTTCTCAAAATCCACCAAAATAATTTTTAATACATTTTGTACCTAGGCATTTTTTAATATCTAGTTAATATACCCGCAACCATTAGATATACGAAATAGATTATTATTGTTACGTTGACACATGGCTCTGAAACCTGGACATGGACGAAGAGAGATTTGGTAGATTGCAGGCAGCAAAGATGAGGTTCCTGTGAGGCATCGAGGATGTAACAAGAAGAGACAGGATAAGGAATGAAATAATTATAGCTGATTTGAGAGTTATGGCATTAGAAGGGACACTGAAGAGGAACAGTTTGTTGTGGTTAGGTCATGTGATGAGAATGAAGAAAGATAGAATGACTAAGAAAGCCTTACAGAACAAAGAGAAGGGTAGAAGACCTATTGGAAGACCACGGGCAAGGTGGAGGGACTTAGCGCAGAAGGACATGGAAACCAAAGGAGCGGACTAGAGACGCGTGGCTGAGGGAGAAGTTTGGAAATATCGAAAGGAATGGAAGAGGGTGTGCCAGATGACCCGCAGAGGCGGAAACCCTGAGTGACGATGATGATGATGATGGTGTTGATGATGATGTAGGCTAGTACTGTACATTTAAGCATATTTTTTTCTAGAATATATTTTTATAAAACCATTAGTTTCTGAGCTATAAGCAAATAAATATATTTTTTGCAGAGTAATTGAAAATATGAAATTGATTGTTATGCTCTTTGGTGGACATGGAAGCTTCAGTGCAATTATGGCGGTGCATGATGAAAGTAAATAGTGCGTTAGGGTGAATGGAGCTTTGGGCGAATGGTTTAGCATTTAAGATAATGTAAGACGAAGTTGTGCTATGTCTCCATGGTTAGGGTGAATGGAGCTTTGGGCGAATGGTTTAGCATTTAAGATAATGTAAGACGAAGTTGTGCTATGTCTCCATGGTTAGGGTGAATGGAGCTTTGGGCGAATGGTTTAGCATTTAAGATAATGTAAGATGAAGTTGTGCTATGTCTCCATGGCTAGAGTGAATGGATCTTTGGGCGAATGGTTTAGCATTTCAGATAATGTAAGATGAAGTTGTGCTATGTCTCCATGGTTAGGGTGAATGGAGCTTTGGGCGAATGGTTTAGCATTTAAGATAATGTAAGACGAAGTTGTGCTATGTCTCCGTGGTTAGGGTGAATGGATCTTTGGGCGAATGGTTTAGCATCTAAAAGAATGTAAGACGAAGTTGTGCTATGTCTCCATGGTTGTTTAATGTATTTGTGGTTAAGTGTAAAAGGGATGCTTGTGAGAGCACGGTTGGGGTGTGATTGGACAATGTGAATGTGATACTGCTGCTATATGCATATGATGCCATGTTAACAGCTGAGAATTAAAGGGACTTACAGAATGCATGAAACCATTTGAATAAGGGCAGACAAAGTGAATCCTCATATAAATGTATCTAAAACTACGCTGATAGTGTCTGATGAGGACTGATCATAAAATGATTGTCACCTTAGTGTAAATGAGAACTGTTATAATAATGGAATTATTTTGTGTATATCTTGGTAGTATATTCTGTAAAAATGGATGGATGGGTGGGTGGTGAAATGCATCACGGAGAGTAGTTGGATGTATGTGGACTATTGCAACGAATAAATAGTACCAAAAGTGGCAAATATGGTATTATTTCAAAATTATGTTAACTCCAACATTGTTTTATTGGTGTGTATTGTGGCTTTGTCCGGAGAAACACAATAGAAAGGGGAATGCATTTAAATGAGTTAGATAAGGAATTTATATGGACAAACCCGTAAGGACAGAGTCAGTAATGCATGGATGCTGAAGGAATGTGATTTAAAAGGGAATATAATAGGTCAATGGGAAAGAAGGGTATTACTTTGGTTTGGGCATGTTGAGAGTATGAGTATGGCTCAATTGACGAGGAAATATATGAAGGTAGAGTGTGTGGATCAAATGGAAGGGGTAGGTCATGTAAGACGTGGTTAAATGTTGTAGGAAATGTGTAAAAAAGAGGATTATTAAAAGTTTTAAGAATAAAAGAGTATGTTTGATAACCTTGATATCCCATCACCATCAAGCCCAACCTGATTAACTAACCTTAAAGAGTAGTGAGCCAGTTTCCTGGGGAAACTCAAGTGAACTTGGTTAATTACATAGCTGGGAAAGGAATACACACAGTTTAGTTCAAACAGTTCCAAAATTTTGTGATCCAATCACGACGCATTTGGGATGAATTTAGAAAAATATTGAATTTGTTTATCTCTAATGATAAATCTAATTTGGCTATTTTCATGTAGGCTAGGCCATTGTTTAAAAATAAATATATTTTTGTTTGGATTTTTATAATTTCTCAATATATCATATCTCTGGATTTGGTGAAGCTGAATGCTGAAAAAGTGTTTAAAAATACTGTATCTAAAATGGTATTGATAAGGACTGTAAATAGGGATTTTTAACCCAAATATTGCTGATTTGACAAAATTAGCCACATACACTAAGCAGTAACCTGGAGAAGTATTTGAGAAACTAGTAAAGAGGGATGTAAAACAGTATTTTTTCTATATAAATTGAGTGAAGCTCGCACCGATGGCCAAACAGTTTGAAAACTATTATGTAGTGGACTTTAAAAGCAGATATTATTTTAACATTGCTTTTTACAGTCTTACTCCGAGCAAATTATGGTGTATTTGATAAAAAAAGTACCTTGCTTGTTATTAATCCTTAAATTAATACAAATTTGGGATAGCTTGATTGGTAAATAAGATGTGTCGTACTCAAAACTTTAAAAATGAGATCTAACCTTGAATGAATAATCAATTAAAAATTTAATAAATCAAGATATTAATGTCTAAATTGTAAAAATCAATTTAATAAAAAACCATAACTTACTATGTTTTTCAATAATATGATAAATATGTAGACTAATAAGAATAAATAAAAAATAATTTATAATAATCAATAGGCTTATAGCTAATCAACTGCTTTCAATTTTATTATGTTACTTTAACTAATTAATAATAATGTCTAGGAGTACTAAGAAATTAAATTATATTAAGGATAAAAACGTTTTCGTAATTACAAAGTTTGGTAATATAGTACATTAGTAATGGATTTTTTTACTTTATTTTAGTTGTATAGAATTACATTCTTGGGTATAAAGGATTAAAAAGAATAATGTTTTAGATGTAGGCCTCCTAATACAATCTAAGTTTTAAAAATATTTCAATATTTATGTAAATTGGCAATAACAAAATTATTTAATAAAAATCACACTTTATTTTAATATAGGTTCTTTAAAATTAATACAAAGACATAACTTTTTTTTATATATATAAAATGTGTGAAAACATGAATTTTAATCACAAACAAAAAACAGCAGTGATGAATTTATTTCAATCCCAACTGTACTAACAACACCAAAAATAAGAGCCACGACTCACTCCCTTCCATGCAGTAGAAATAAACTCTCATCCTCCAAACTCCCCACCATGTTTTCACAATACAATGAGCTGTATCTATATACACAAACATTGTCGCTACCCCTGAATTAAAAAAAAGAACCTCCCTCGCTTTTAAATATAAAACCCCCTCAACGTCATTAACCAGTAGGTACTACCAATGATCAAACTTAATTCTATACTTATTTTTATGTTATTGTCGTGAAAATTGTGTATTTTTTCCGCCCTAACCCCCCTCTTTACCAACCACCTGAAAAACTTTATAGAAATTGTAACATTTAGCAGCCCCCCCCCCCCCTTTCCTCTTTATTCCTCAAAGGTACTCGAGATCTCTTTTGGTTATTAGGGTTTTCTTAGTGTGACATTTTGAACCGCAGGTCTTAGCCGGCATACGACACCACCAGCTACTGTTAGGAGAACCTTTTATTGCGGTTTGTGTACGAGAAATGAAAGTGAAAAGAGACATTTTAAACACTAGTTTCTAGACTCTCAAAAATATTGGTGAGATCAGGAACGAGAATTGAAAAAAAAAAAAAAAAAAAGGTGTGTGTCGTTGTTTTTGTTGTTGTTGGAACGAATAGAAAAATAACCACCGATGATACCTACTAAATAGCAAACACATGGGGTTAGTCTCAGCTTCTAGGGGATACAAACTTTTTCATAAAAGGGCGGTTTTTCCTTATAAACACCCCATAAGAAGTGGGGTGACGAAAATAAAACCCACCTTCCTTTTTTTTTTTTTTTTTTCGTCCTCTAAAAGGAAATTTCTTTACAATGAATGAGTGACTAGTGTTACTGTATCATACACATTTTTAAAAGAAGAGCGAGAGGTGTGTTGTCGCCGTTGAGGCCTGCGTGACGGGGGGTCCGTGTCCCTTTCCTCTTCCACTTCCCTTCTATTGGGTGTTTGTAAGGTAGGGGGGGGAGGGAGGAGACTATATGGATCTTATGTGTTCACCCGACACACACACACACACAACTAGTTCACCAGGTGTTGACACCAATCCTTGCTTTTATAAAGACATCAACGCGCACCATTTCACATCACGCCGTACCATAACAAAACTGCTTCAGAGGATGGCCGATTCCAGGGTTTACTTTTTTTTTTTTTTTTTTTTTTTGTCAAAGACTTTTATTGCCCCTGTTTGAATGACCCAAGTAAGTCGAGGGTGTGGGAGTTTATTTCCATGGGTAGGCAAAGCCCATTATTCTCATTAGAAAGGAATATACTTTTTAACTATTTATAAATATAGTTTCAGTAGCAATAGTTGGTTTACCATAGAAAAAACCCATCTTCCTCATAAATTCAGAGTTGCCAACATCGCCAATATGTTAATCTAATTATTTCATCGCTGTCATAGCTTAACAGCTTCATAGAACGTGACTAGTTGTAACCTCAGCGTTTTGTTATAATCATGTAAGTTTTCCCTGCAACCCCCTCCCCCTCCCAAACCCTCTTTCCACACAAGGAGAATATATAATTAAATTCATTAATTACACACTTAAGACTGTATTTTTCTTGAGACTAATTGTTAAAATAGTGTTTTGGTTTGATAGCCCTAAGCTTGTGCAGTGTGCACCATAAACACATACAAATAAAATTATATATAATTGAAATAAAATTGTAAACCACATCAATTTTTAATTTTAGATGGATAAGTACATAGAGTCATAATTAGTAGCCGCTCATCTCCCCAAAACCGTTATTTCCCCACTGTTGGATAAAAATTTGTTGTAAGAATTTATTAAATTAGGCTTATACACTTATTTAGCTGCAGAAATTGTTATTTCTATTTAGAGTAACTAAGCCCGTAGCGTATGACACCTGCATTATATTTGATTTACTTGTTTTAGTTCTTTAAAATTAGCTATTCTTAAGTCGAATCCTATTCCGTTAATTTAAGTAACAACACTATAGTACTAGGTCATTCGGGATGGCTAGGAGATATAGGAGGGGAAGAAAGGAAAGTTGGCTATATATATATATATATATATATATGGAGGTGATTATGAAGAGGGTTGATGAAAGGTAATACCATGACCTCTCAATTAAATGGAGATAAAAAATCCTCAGTTTAGTTGATCAAGAATCGACCCCTGTCCTCATGTCAAGTTCGGAGAGATTAACTACTGTAAGACCATTCTCAACGATAACCCATTTAAGTTTAAACACCTTATTAAATGGTTAAATATTATTCTAGGTAACGAATTTTATAATAATGAGAATTAATTTGAAGTTATCGGGGAAGACAAATTTTTCATTTAAATTTAAAATGTAAAATTTAGAGTTAAAATAGTCTAACCTATAAACTATATTACATTTTTTTTAAATAAATCTACGCTATATAATTAAGTATAGGTTTTAGGATTATTGCTTGTTATTACGAAGAAAAGTCGTAACTTAGTCATATTCGGATAAGCTATAAAAAAATACACTTAACACAGGAATTCCTATATAACTCAGTGGTAGACCATTGGTGTGCTGAGCCAAAGGTCCTGGGTTCGTCTCCCGTGTACAAATGTAATTTTTCAATTAATCCAAATAAATTATAAAAAATATACCAATACTATATTTATACAGTTAATTAATTTAAGATTACATAATTTTGTTGAAATATGTTTTTTCAACGCAAAATTACAACAAAAGGTGTTCGCATGAATTAATTAATAAAATATGATGATTCACTAAGGGGATGTAATCAATGCACTGGCATAACTTTGAAAGATATGTTTAAATTTGTACTCAATAAAAAAATATCAAGCGCAATTTGAGAGCAAATTTGTGCCACATACTATTTGTGCTAATTCAATTGTAGGCAGGCACAACTTTTAATTCATGTCACTTCGGTGGATTAAAATAGCGGCGTACTATCATAATGCCTCAGAATACACTAATTTAATTTAATTCCAACTAATGATACTTTTACAAACAGACAATTTATTTATTAATATAGTAGAAAAAAGCCTTTGCTTCTTTAGTATTGTTGCAGTTTACATTCATATAAATGCCATGGCATTTCCGTCATTATAATAAAACAAAGCAAACTCAACTAAAACAAAATAACTTAAAATAAAATAAAACAAATATTAGAATAAATTATCTAGATCGAAGTAAGTTTTGTATTCAACTAAATACAAGTACATTTCATTCTTAAATATGGCATGCCGAATGTAAGTATATTTTTAAAATATGCCTTAAAACAGGCCCTTCCAACTAGCGCTCGCCGGCTGCATGCAAAGCTGGGCAGCATATTTTGCGGCCCACAACGTACTAGAATATAAGAAAAGTTTTCCAGGAGTTTCCTCAACATGACCAGACTTACATTGTCTAAAATTTATTAAATGTATTATTTGCTGTTCTGTACTGTATATAAATTATTATAATACTTTTACTGTAATATATTAATCATTAGTCTATATATAGGCCTATCATGCTATATTCATCTGCTTAATTTATCCGAAAATTGAAAGTAGAGTACACTAAAGAAAGAGCGTGCCCTGGAAACAATTGGAAGTGTACCTAGGTACACAAAGAGAAAACACGCCCGTCGCCCGTCACTTGCCTCTGCTGCATTGTTCATTGTGAGCTAAATTAGATTAGATTATAAAATTCAAAGCAATTGATCTTAAACTAAACAAAATCTAAGTTAAAATGCAACGGATTTTCTGTTTAAGAGTACTAACTAAAAAGGCGTTGTTGATACTTTATAGGCCTTACACTGTCTAGGAATATAAAATCAGGGCCTTTGATAACTTTAAACTGGACATCCCTGTCTTAAATTATCTATAAAGGTTGCATTAGTGTAACTAAAGTTTTAAACTGACAATATAAGTTATTCAAGTTTTTATATTGAATAATATTGTTGAAAATATTATATTGAATAGTATTGTTTAGAAGCACCCAGAAATATAATAAAACTAATTAAATTATTCTTTTAAATTGAAAGATTACACCAGGACACGAAAATCGAACCCGGGATCTTTGGATTAATACTGCAATGTTCTTAGTACTGAGATATCCAGAAGTTGTCCCGTTTCAAGGTTCATTATTTATATTTTAAAGAAGATCTGTGAGTGATGTGTGAAAATCGTCAGCTAAATATGAGCTTTATTCAGAGCACGTGCATCATAGCAGGCCCAACTCAGCTTTCGGCTCACGCGAGGTATTTAAGTTAAATGGAAAAGAAAAGACCTACGATATACCAGAAATGTGTGCAAGGCATTTGTATTTAAATGATTCCCTGAAATTTTCCGCGGTGATGATGGGGGGCACAGCAATAAAGTTAATAAATACATTATATCCCATTATGACAGAATAAAGATTTGTGCACATTGCTTATCTGTGAAGCCATTCAAAAATGGTCAAAAACAATCTTTTTAGTGCAGTTTTTATTCAAATATAATTTAATATCTAAACAATATTCTGTATTGGAAGCATCTATTAATTCTTTAACTCCTTTAATATTTAATCATAAATGATCCACGCGCAATAGTGTTCGAGTCAATTTACGATTTTAAGCCGAGTATATCACAGAGTTAATGGGCATTTAATGTACGCTCCTAAGATCGAAAGCCGTCAATTAATTCAGCCATCTTTGACTAGGGAGAGCTGTTTGGGGCCAATAGTACAATGACAACTGTATGCCTGCGCATACCATGATATATTAAATAGCCAAGCTATTATAGTCGTTAAGTATGGTTATAACCGCATATAAGTGTCATATTCTTTAGAATAGCTCAGTGGTAGAGCATTGATGTAATATTATTATTATTATTATTAGCACCGCGTCTTACTACCCGTTCGGGTTATATGCACTTACGCTAATGGGTAATGGTAGGGTGATTGTGAGATGAAATGAAGGACCTACAGTTTAACGTGGAATCCGAACCACGGTGATTGATGTAATAAAGCAAAGCTTCTGAGCTCGATTAACATGTCCAAGTGTCATTTTCCAATTCAACATGACTTAAAACTATGTATTACAATCATTAATGTATTTATTATAGCAACGCTGGTTTGTCACCATCGTCTACGGCGTCAGTCTCACAATATAGTGGACTGCCCATGACAAGGAGGACAAGGTTCAAAACTCAGCAGGATCAACTGGGATGATTTTCCAAACTCGATTTATCTCTCTGGTTGTTCCAACCTCTCTCCACCCTAATGAGAGTGCATTGCCTCAGAAACTATTTCCCTCATCCTTACTTTTTTATAATAAACCGCTTATAAGCTTAGTGTTAAAGGTACTAATAAGCTTCATTGTCTATATTCAGGGACTGCGATACTACTCGAAGGGTATTCAAAACCCTACAACTCCACCCTTGAATGGTGGGCATGTAGATTAAATTCTAGATCCGTATACTTTGATTTGCCAATCACAGAAAGGTCGGTTTATGAATCCCGGATGCTTTTATTGAGGGGGATTTTTTTCCTAAATTGCTCATCACTCTTCCTCCAAGCAAACAAGGGTACATAATTACCCTTCTATAGTCTACCTTCCTCTACCCTAAGCACATTATTGCAATTAAATGGAGATAAGCCACTTTGGTGGCTGAATGGTCTAAGGCGTCACTATTTCAATATGCCATATTGCCGATGTTGGTGAGATTGGGGTTGGAATCCTGGTTAGGTGTACTGAAGTTTTTTTCCAAAATAGTTTCCCAATCTTCCTCTGCAGAAATATGGATACACTTTCTTTGAATTATAATTATTCGTTCTTAACCCACTAGTGTAATTAGTACATAAGCGTATAGCCCGAGCGAGTAGTAAGACGCGGTGCTAAAATATTTAACAAATGTGAATATCCTGGGTGGGTGGTAGGATGCGGTAGAAACAATACGTCTTGAGACTAGCCAATGAATAAATGGAACTTTACACTACGCTCGTGGTTTCATGATAAACTAATTTAGCCTCTTTCTGATGATGGAGCGGTTGAGGTTGGAATCATACAATGAGGTTGGCCTATCAATGCTAATATGAGTGCATTTCCTCTAAGCTACCCTTTCGCTTACACTCTTAAACTAGTTCGTTAATGACGTTAGTGTTAAATGATTTCATCGCTATGGCTAAACTTATTTTAACTCTATATTCTCTAAATTCAAAAATGATACATGGACACGGAAATAGAATCTGGGAATTTTGATTAATATACCTTTGCTCTAACCCCTGAGATTCCCATGAGTCATCCTGTGCTCAGGGTCATTCTTCACTCATGATTTAAGGCAGAGTCTTTGATGGGCGTGCTACGTATGGATGAGTAAGGTAGAATTTAATATGTGTACCCACATTATCATAGAGTGAGATTGAGAACCAATGGAGGAAAATCTTCTTTCAACAAACTCGGCCAAGATTCAAATACTGATCATCCTGTCACCAGCAAGCAAGACATGATGAGCCTTACAATTAGTCCACGTACTGTACATACCAAATCTGGGTTAAAAATTTTAAAAATGTATAAATATATATATAAATAAAAAATATATATATAAAATATAGGCCTATATATATATATAAGGATTGCTAAATTATTCATCTAAGCGTATTTTATTATTATTATTATTATTATTATTATTATTATTATTATTATTATTAGCACCACGTCTTACTACCCGTTCGGGTTATACGCACTTACGCTAATGTTTAATGGTAGGATGATTGTGAGACGAAAGGAGGACCTACAGTTTAACGTGGAATCCGAACCACGGTGGAGGCCTGGCATTCCCCACATTCACAAGATGTCTTGTCAGAGGTGAAGGAAGCGTTTGGCAATCAGATAAATCCGTGCGGGGGCCCGAGGATTAAACCCGGGACACCCAGCACAGAAGTCTGATTGATACCTTACCCCTAGACCACCAGGTCACCTCTAAAAGTACTTAATCTAATACAACACAACTACTTATTTGAATCTTCAATGACATAGATTATTCTAGATCTGTGTTTTCCAACTTTCGCCAGTACCATACCACTTTTTTGGGCCATGATCTAGCCAACGAACCTCTTCCAACCCTTAAAAAACAAAATAGAAACAGATACCCGCTATCTTGTAATAATATAAAAGGTCGCTTCAAATTCTAATAAAGCCGTGCTGGTAAGCTGAGCAAAACCGCGAGTCACATTTTTACAACATTTTTTTAACATAAAACACTATTTTTTTCTTTTTTTTTCTTTTCATTATATAAATTACTGTGGAAAAAAACATTAATACAAAGATTAACACCATTCTCTACGTGCAGTGATTTTTTTAAATCGTTATAATGTATTCCAGTCATGACCATTCAATCCTCGTTCCAAACGTCATGCGAGGACTGTATCAGCGCTAGAATGACCGAATATAGAAACTGCCCGCTCTACGATAAAGGTGGTATATATTTTGTTTGTATGTCTATGTGTCTGGATTTTAGTATGTTTTAAGAACCAAGCAGTAAAATGATGTGAGAAAATAATTAATTAAATTGAATTCAGTAGATTAACTGTTAAAAAGTCATCTTTCTTAATTGAAACTGTATGACCAACTTAATTAAACGGCTAGGAGCATATCAACCCATGACTTTATATCTATACAGGTGTATGACAAGAATAAAATTACTTTTTCTAATGCTTTGATTGGTAAAAAATTACGGTTAACTGTGAGTGAATAAAAATAAAGTTAATTCTGTTTTTTATTGTTTATTATTTGGTGTTGAGAGTTTATGGACAGCGGTAGGCTGTAAGGATCTTAAACATTTAAGTAAAAGAAATAAAAATATAATTAATGTATAATTCATTTGAAACATGCATTTAAGTTTAAAACATTTTTAACAGTAAATATGGCATCACAAATAGATAACACGGTCAAAGTTTCAGTTTAAGAGCACAATGAACATGTGTCAATAAATAGGTAGGGTATATATTAGGAAGATTTATGGACTGCTTAAAATACTGTGGTACTCATGAACTGGAATTAAAATACAAGCGCACCAAACTTTTATAACAAGTAATGTCATCACTTGGTAAGTTTAATTATAAATCTGTATTATTTTATTCTTTCAGTTTGTAGATATGTTTAGTGACTTTGTAATTCTATTGATTTTTAAAAATCAGGAAAACTTGACGAATTAAATTTAATATGTTGACCCATGGTGAGAAAAGATTTGACCTGGCTTCACCAAACATCAGGATCACACTCCGCCACTGGCTCTTACAGAGGTAAAGAAAAGCTTTTCAAAGTTAAAATTCTAATTAATTTGTTTATCAAACGACTTGTATCAAAATAAACGGTAGACCTGCGTTGCACCACACATAAATGAAATAAACTACACAGTTAATTACTTTATGGCACTAGAAACTAGGAACACTGTTACAGAAAGAAATATGAGAAAAGACAAATATTTTAGTTAGCAAAAGATCATGAGAATCAAACTAATTTTAAGACCTGAATAAAAAAAGTATATATATTTGCTTGTAGCTCAAAAATAAGTGGTATTATAAAAATATATTTCAAATAAAAGATTTTTATCTTTAATATTATTACAGCTTTACAATGATAAGCTATTTCGAATCTCAAATTGTTGCGGAGAAATGATGAAAATTTTAAAATTTTCCTCATGTAAAATATTCCTATTTAGTATAATAAACAGTGTCTAAATACAAAATTTAAACAAAAAATATATATCGAATTTAGAGAAAATCGATGTTTTACCCTTTAGAAAACTACCCTTTATCTTAGGGTTAGATATCTAATTCCCAAAAACATCTCTGGGCATGGAGGGGGGTCCTTATTTAAACACCAAATATCAAGTTTTAGCCCAATAGGTTAAATATTTTCGGCTCTAGCTCACGGTACAGAGAAAAACGACTTTGAAAAACTTTTTTGTTTTATTTCAGGGGGTCATGAAACTTAAACATTTATCAAAATCTCGAGCTCATTTTTTTTAACGAAGTGTCGAGAAAAAGTAAAAATGTATGCAATCATTAATAAAACACAGTTTTATGTCGTGTACGCCCTGAAATAGTTAGCGTATCCTTGTGGGTTTTAACCCGGTTTGGGAAACACTGCTCTAGACTTTCTTCCCTTAGGCCTACGGCTAACGCTAAGTCATGATTCAATATAACTCTCACTAAGTTACATTACAACCGTCTTTAAACCGCCCGAAGGTCTCCGTTGGAGTAGGAAAGTGGTCGCTTTGAGTTAAAGAGGTCTGTGGGCGACGCCATGTTGATCTTTTACCGAAGTATCAATATCTCGTCTCTACAAGACATTATTAGTAGGGGGTGAGACATCTTCTACCCCTAGGCTACCGCTAGCCTCGAAGACGTTTCTTTTAACCTCGTCAAAGCTAACTACCAAAGGATGAACTCAAGTTTCATATTATTCAACATGATCCCTTTCATTTGATGAAACCCCACCCCCCCTACACACGGTGGATTGACGACTGCCC
Organism: Timema cristinae; assembly: GCA_039000515.1. Lineage (NCBI taxonomy): Eukaryota > Metazoa > Arthropoda > Insecta > Phasmatodea > Timematidae > Timema > Timema cristinae. The sequence goes on from JBCFYV010011164.1 coordinate 35,637,825, forward strand.
CAAAGGCCTGAACTGTTCAAACTATTTTTGTTTTAAAATTGCCTTTCCTTGTTGATGAAGTTACTTAATCAAAAACTCTACAATACCTTTTTTTCAAAGACGATGATTGTGGCTAAGAAGAAGAATGGCTGCCATATTAGAACCATCAATAAACTTGAACGGAGGCACACAAAAAGGAATAAATTGAACAACACACTATTTATATTACTAATGAGAAGCCTTTGCGGTAGTGCTTAACTTATCAACAAAATAATAGGTAATTTTCTCAAAAGGGCATTCCTACCTACAAAGATTTCACTTGTACATTTTTAATAAGTAGGATACACTAACTTAAATATTTTAAAATTAACCTTTGCATGTTAAGGTGCGACAGAAGGGAGCGCGAGTAATTTCACAGTTTTTATAGCATTACATTTTTTTGGTAAAAAAAGATAAAATATTTCTCCAGTAGCAACATAGAACTTAGTTTTCTGCACATGCTAATATTAACAGAACTTGAATATATGTCAAGGGTGTCTTAGAATGTTGTCAAAACTTTTTCTCTTTATTTAAAAAGTTTTGACCAAATTCCAGGGCACCCTTAGCAGATATTCTAAATCTTTTGATATTAGCACGTGCAGAAAACTAAGTTCTATGTTGCTACTGGAGAAATATTTTATATTTTTTGACCAAAAAAATGTAATTCTATAAAACCTGTAAAATTACTCGCGCTCCCTTCTACAGCATCTTAATATATTCTAGAAAGTATTTACATTCACCTTTAAAGAGCATGAAAAATCACAGTAAAGTAAAGGGATTTTGCTTAAAAAGTATTAAGGTGTACAATATTTTATTAAAGCTTAGGTCTGATACTTAGCACCACGTCTTACTACCCATTCGGGTTATACGCTTAAGTACTAATCCCGCTAATGGGAAGGCTGAATAGAGAGGCAAGAGGGAGAGTGAAAAACCATTTAGGAAAAAACCCCTCCAGTTCACTCAAGCTGAATTTGAACCTCGATCTCCCCATCCTCGGCAGTCTAGCTCAACATGAAACTAGCGCACTAGCTAACAACGCCACCGAGGCAGTTAAAGCAAAAACATATTAATCCTTTAAACACGACATCTTACTACTTGTTTAGGCTATATGCATATGTAGTAATTAATCTAATTAGTATGGGATGAGGAAGCCTGAACTTTAGTGGAAGTGTACACGCATTTGCTGGGAGAGAGAGTGGAAAACGGTTTTGGAAAAACCACCCACAATACATCCGACCAGGATTTGAACCCTGATCTCCCTTTTATATACAGTCTTGCCAAACACGAGAGTGACGCCTTAGACCATGCGGCTACCGAAGCAGGATAAACACACTTTAGTGCGTGTTCTATTTCACACTATTAGAGAAAAACTGTAGTTTTCACGATCATTGACTTATTTTGTACCATTTTTAAATATAGCTTATAATCTAGGTATCAAAATAGTACTTACTTACTCACTTAAACACATTGGGAGCTGGAAAATTAATTGCCGTACTTACAAACTGACGCCATCTAACCGTACCCTGAGCTAGTTATAACACATCTGTCTCATTACAACCTAGCTCTTTCAGGTCTATTCTAATGCTATCCTCTCAATCTCCCATGCGCATGTAAGTCTTCCCAATGGTCTCTTCCCATTGATTTTGTCAGTCAATACCTTGAACGCAGTTCTAGTTCCTTCTATTCTCACTTCATGCTGCCCATCGTAATTTGTGAGATTTAGTTATCTTAATAATGTATGGTCATTGTTGCAGGGTACGTATCTCATCATTATGTAGTCTCCTCTCGTATCCATTATCTTCAGTCCTTTTTTTTGTACCAAATACTTTTATCAATACTTTGCTTTCTAAATACCAATTTTTTTTCTCATTATGTAAGGTAAAATAGTCAATGTTCCACAGCTATAAGGAACAACCGGTGAATGGAACTATTTTTTATAAGCTATCCATTTTATTATTATGATTATTATTTAGCACTGCGTCTTACTACCCGTTCGGGTTATACGCTTTAAGTACTAATTACGCTAATGGATTAGGAATTGGGAAAGTTGAATTAGAGGAAGTGAACCAGCATTTGCGTGGAGGGAGAGTGGAAAACCATTTAGGAAAAACCACCTCCAGTTCACCCGACCGAGATTCGAAACTCGATCTCCCCGTCCTCAGCAGTCGAGCTCAACAAGACTAGCGCGTTAGCCTGTATAGGCTATCCAGGGTTTTACAAATATTGAATTAGTAATAAAGTGCTACTTTACTAACGCAGTAAGTTACAAGACACTGTATTTAAAATAACTTATATGCAAGTTAAAGTTAAATACTATTTTAAATATTATCTTAGCATAAAGACTGTTTTTCCACAAGTTCTCAAAACCTATATAATACTAGGTTAAGGTGCTAGAATAGTCGAACAAAAATTCGTAAACATCGTAAACTAATTGGGTTTACAACGTTACTGGGCGGAGCTCTCCTAGTGTTATTTAACAAGCGGGGAAGAAGAAAATATAAATTCAGTACCAATACAATTTGTGTTGTGACTCCCCTATTAAATTAAATAAGTCGAGTCATAAAAATCCATTCTATGCTTCTATACTAGTTACCATTAGTTTCCAAGGCATTCAGGTCTTAATGATAAGCCAAAATAATTAGGTTTTAAGACTTTGCAAGATGGATAATTTCTACGTCCAAACGAAGTTTATATACAGGGTGAGGCATTTTAGTTGAGACAAGAATATCCAGAAAATGAAGCATTAAAAAAAATATATTTCGAACAAAAGCTCTTTGTTTTGTTAATCAAACTAGTTATTTGGGATTTGGGGGATGTCTCCAAGGTTATTTCCGGGTCAACTTTGTTTTTTAAATGAAAACATATATTTTTAATTAAATCTTACCATGCATAATAGAACAAACCACCTTTGCATGAAACTATTTTATTTGCCATCAATTAATGAATATATTTTATCTTGTATCTTCATAGAAAGAATTGTAATTAAAAACTTTATATCAGGTTATGTTATTAAATAAGCAAATGCCGTTAAAAATTATAGGTTTTCAATTAAAATACAAAGTTGTCCTTGAAATAAACTTGAATGCCTTCATAAAATCAAAAATAACTCGTGCAGTACTCTTTCCTGAACAGCAACATCTTTTGTTTGGAACATGTTTTTTTTAAATGCTTTGTTTTTGGAATATTCCAATATTTCAACTTAAATGCCTCACCCGATATATGGATTCATAGAATATGGTTTCACATTCATTCCAGTTAAGATCAAACTTGATCGCAGTTAAAGATTTAATCAATATTTAATTTACCCGCCTCGGTGGCGTAGTTGGCTAACGCGCTTGTCTTGTTGAGCTCAACTGCTGAGGACGGGGAGATCGAGTTTCGAATCTCGGTCGGGTTAACTGGGGGGGGGGGGGGGGGTTCCTAAATGGTTTTCCACTCTCCCTCCACGCAAATGCGGGTTCACTTCCTCTAATTCAACCTTTCCAATTCCTAATCCATTAGCGTAATTAGTACTTGAAGCGTATAGCCCGAACGGGTAGTAAGACGCGGTGCTAAAAAATAATAATATTTAATCTAAGTGCAACATCTTATTGGCACTATTTTGATTACCTAGCTAGCCCGTGCTCTCAACAATGTGCCTGGACACCAGCGTAAATTTTGAAAACTGGATGAAATGCCATTTCCATTTCTTTTATTGCCATGTAATAATCAGATTGCGAGTGTGTTAAAACTGCTTGCATTACACAACATAAACAGGGACTTTGATGTTGGTCGTCATCATTTTTAGATTATCTCTTTATATTCTAGGTATTAATTATTCACTTCGCAATTGATTTAATGACCTATTTATGTTTTGAGTGACGAGATTGTTTTTTTTTTTTTCATGCGTTGGGCTTGGCTGGGGGGAAATGGAAGAAGGTGGGAGGAAAGGGGTGTGTTGTAGTAACATTAGATGAAACTAGGTGTTAATGCGCAATCACACGCCATTTCAAACGCAATGTGTTATCTAAATTGATATTCGATAGGATTTTCCAAAAAGTCTCATTACAGTTACCGGTATGCTAATAACTTGCGTTATTGTGTTATTGTTGCTTGTGCGCTTTGAGGCACCTTTTCAAATACTGCTGTACAGTAGATCCTAGAATTTATTTCACGTTAACTATCAAATATGAAATATGGCCCGGAAAGAAAATTTATTTTATATAAACGAAGAGGTCCATACAATACTATAAAATATGCAACATTTGCTTTAACAATTAAAAAAGATTTCACCCTGATTTTTAAACGTGAAAATAGCTTTTTATGAAAATATAAAGATTCCTATACTCCATACTAATATTAATCCAGCATATTTTTTATTAAACTACCCGCTTTGTGGCTGAATGGTCCAATGCGCTATTTAATCAATAGTCTAGACCACCAAAGACAGGGAGGTTGGGGTTCGATCCCGGTCAACTGTACTGAAGATGGTTTTCCTCTCCCTCCACGTAAATGTGGGTGCACTTCATTCGAACTTAAAGTCTTCCTAATACCTAACCCATTAGTGTAATTGGTACATAGCCCGAATAGGTAGTAAGACGTGGTGTTATTAAATACAAGTTCATCCCCTCCCGTCTTTCCTTTTACTAATCCTTTGCGGTTGGATTATTTAGTCACTAGAATGAGCGTTGGTGTAGGTCAGAATATGAACTTTATTCAAAACAATCATTATCCTTATTATATTTACATGCTTATGCTAACTACATCAATCACAAGATATATAAGCTGAAATATTTTGGTACACCACGTCTTACTATTCATTCGGGCTATCCACATAGTTACACTACTAGGGTAAGGATGAGTCAGGTAGAATTTAGAGGAAATGTACTGGCGTTTGTGTGAAAGGAAAGTGGAAAATCATTTAGGATAAGCCATTATGAGCCTTAATTCTTAGTTGTATTGAATACGGCTTTCGTAAATAAAGATATCAGGCTTTGAATCTCGGCCAGGTGTATTGGGGATACATTTAAAAATCTGATTAAAATATTAGTTTCCCTATTCTGTCTCCACCCTAATGTGGGTGTATTTCCTATAAGCTGCCTTTTCCTTCCTAACTCCTTGGATTAAATAGTTAAAAATAGGTGGTGTTATTTTAAACTTAATTTAACTACTGTTCGGCTGTCCAGTCGAATTTAATTTCACTAATGAGGTGGGTATTAGGAGGGTAGAATCTTGTGGAAATGTATCAGTATTTTCGTGAAAGTAGAGTGGTAAATCATTTAGAAAAATGTATTCCCCAATACACCCAGCTGGAACTCAAACCTGGTATTCCCGTCATCGTAAATCAGACCACACTGAGTTTGAACTAAGGCTATATTTTATTTATTTTGTCCAAAAAAGTTTTGCTATAAAACTTCAAATACTGGCCATTTCTTGCGTTATCAACAGCCCCACCTTAACTCTTGATAATAGATTATAAACAAGTCTAACACAAGTTGAATTGGCAATAAAATTGATACAATTGAAATACTTGGAAAAATGTATCAAAATAAGAGTTCCTTTTTTTAAGCACCACGTATTACTAACTGTCCGGGTTATATACTTATGAACTAAGTACGCTATTAGTTTAAGGGATAAGGGAGGTTATATTGATAGGAAATGTACCCCCATTTGCGTGGAGTGAGGATGAAAAAAGTTTTGTGAAAACTACCCTCAGTAAACCAGACTGAGATTCAAACCTAAATCTCCCAACTATTGGCAGTCTAGTCTACCGTGAGAGTAGCGCTTTAGACCATGCGGCCACCGAATTGGAGATGTCAGTTCAAAAGCAAAAGAGCAAGGCTTATAATACAATTGATTTCATAAGATTTCAGTACGATTTAGCCAACTATTGTATTATTGTATCGGACGGGGAATCATCATATGTTCACCATGACGTCACCTCCCTCCCTACAAGCACGCATGCGTAGTAGAGCCTAGCGCGTGGGTAGGCCTATTAAAGGCTGGTAACAATATGGGATCAGTCTGCAAACAAAAGTCATGTAATACACTGTCACATCAGGGGTTTAACTTTCAAAGTTTTTTTTAATGTGTAAGGGACGCGATCATCAATATGAACTTAATTTAAAACATACGTATGTCGAAAAAAGGCTGGAATCATAATCGACCAAATTATTGACCTGACCCAGAGATTACAATTTTTGCAGAATCACGTATTGGCTATTATTGTAACATGTATCTTCACATCTTTGTTCAATCTTGGGTAGGCTTTATGGGTTGGATTCATGGTTATTGTAGTGAAAGTAATGTTTAAATTGTTATTAAGTTTTGTACTAAAATTTATTTTTTGAGACTAGAAAGCACCCACCACATTAATTTGTTAAATACTCTAGTAGTTTAAACATGTGTAGCTTAAATACTGGCTCACACTGGGCTAGTATACTAGTCGTTAGTAAATGCTGTTTTTAATACAAGATCTACTAGCGGATAGTGGCTGCTAGTAGCGAGTCGGTCACGTGACCTTGTGCCATCGACTACACCTAATATCACCTCTGAGGTAATTGCAGGTCTTGTGGAGAAAAGCTTTATCTTAATTCTCTCTCAGTTAACTGTTGCCAAGTCTCCTTGCTCCCCGTTATGTCTGAATTTGGTGTGTTGGAGTAAGAAAGAGCTACTGGCAACCTCGACTAACCGGCGTCGCAAAACTTGCCTTATATTTGAGAAGATATTGACCACACAAAAATGAAAGAATGACAAAGCTGTTTCCCAATAGTAATCATACAGTTCCCTCAGCGATGATAACCAGTGTAGAGCTAGTCATGTTAAGCATTTAAAGTTAGTTAAACACTTACCAGTGAGTACTATTACTCTCTAGTTGAGGGCTCACACTACGCTAGTTCATTGATTCTAGCTGTTAGTAACTTGCAAGTAGACTAACCCCGTGTGACCAAGGCCTTACTGAAAAGATTAACATTAATTTTCATCAACCATATTTTGAATTGTGGTGATTAGCTATTTACTCTAATTTGATTGACATTCATCAAACCCTTCATTTGAAATACTACTAATACATTTGTATATCACCTTCAGCTGAAAATGATCATTTACACAGGTTGTTAGAGTAGAACAACACCTTAACTCGGAGTTTGACGCGAACCAGAACTGTGTTAATTCCCTTTGAGACAAAAGTTGTCACTTATCCTAAACTTGAGCAAACTTTACTCAATAATAAATCAAATACAACAAATAAATTCTACGTATGAGCTACCGAAAATACCCACTTCGGTGGACGCATGATCTAAGGCACTACTCTTGCAATGGACTAGACTGCCGATGATGGGGAGTAAAGTTCGAATCTTGGTCGGGTGTACTGAGGGTGGGTTTTCAAAATTATTTTACAATCTCCCTCCAAGTAAATTAGGGTACACTTCCTCTAAATATAATCTTCTTAATCACTAAAATCATTAGCGTAATTAATACCTGAACGTATAACCCGAACGGGTAGTAAGACACGATGATAAAAAATCTACTGAAAATGTAATCATGAGCTACCAGTATATCCTGCTTTACCGTTTAGCGAATCCTGGTCTAATGCATCGCGTGATCGGGAGATCGGGACTAGAATCCCAGTCGAACGTACTGAGGCTCACCATTCTCTCTCACGCAAATGCGTGTACATTTCTAAAACTCTCCCATCTTCAGCTCTATTCCACTAGCGTAGTTAAGGTTATAAGTCACTGAGACATCAGGTGGAGGGTTATCCTGGAAAGGATCGCAAGTAGCAGTGTCTCAGCCCATTCTAGTAACACCGACCAGAGGTAAGGAAGTTGGGGTCCACTTTACCTGGGTGTGTCATTACTCATTAGTTGCTATTATTTAGTCTCTGCCTCGGCTTGGCATAATATGTTCTGATATTCGGTGTTATCTCTACAATAGGTACTGCCAAAAGAAGAAATTTCACCATTTCAAATCGATATTTTCAATGATCGTTTCAGACTCATTAATGAAATTAACTAGTAGAGTTAGGCTAAAAAAAACCTCTAATTAACGACATCGTGTACTACAAAATGATATAGAATTGTATTAGAGGAGTATAAAGAGCGCCTCTGTGGTCCGGTGGTCAGAGTTCCTGGCTGCAAATCCAGAGGTTCCGGACTCGATCCCCAACACTTCAAGATTCCTCAGCGAGTGTGGAACGGGGTCAGTTCATTCTCGTGAGGACAATTATTGAGGAGCCAATTGAATAAATAAGTATCGGCTTCGGTCAAGAAAACTTATTTTAATATCTGAAGGGTTGATTGTAATGATCACATGACACTCTTTATCCGCAAATGTTGGCACCATCTTCACCAACATGCGGTGGCCGCTTGGTTGGTATATCTCACTTGTGGGCTGAGGCAATGAAGTTTTTTTTTCATAGGGGTATAAAAAGAAAGTATTTAGATTATTTAAAATAATGTAATTTTAACACTTTAATGGCTTATGCATTAAAAATTATCTTTCTTTAACCTATCAAAAATATTTCATTATGTACACCTCAAATGAATGTCCAGTTATACTAAATTTCATCCCCATGCATGATTATAGCACGAACGGTAATGAGACGCGGCGCAAAATAAACAAACAATGGAGGTCTCAAACATAGAAGGAAATTTAGGGAAGGGATATAGGGGCAAACGAGTCTGTCTAATCTTTCTGGTTTTCTGGTGACTGTGAGGCCACCGAGAGTATAAGGAAAACGTTTCCTAAATATTTTCTTACTGTAGGACCTCACGCAAACTAGCGTATGATTTTTTTTTCTTTAAATATCTCAACACAAATACAAGTACATTTTCTCGAAGTTTTAACTTCCTTATCACAACTACATTATGCAAGAATGCGAATAACTCAAACAGATATTAAGACGTAAAGCATGATAGTAGAATGAAAAAGAGGGATTTCAAGTGTACATTGTTAACACTGGACAAAGAGGTGATAGATACATCTTGAAGAATTATTATCTGGCTAATCCTCTGAACTAGGTTTCCTTCTTTCAGAAATATTCTTGGCGGAGAGTGAAACGTCAATGCAACTTCCTCCGTACAGCGGGGGGCACTCTGACCAAAGGTTGGACCCATCTGGTTTGATTTGTCGGTGACGGGTAGGTCTAGATCGAATCTCAACCACATAATACTGGTTTAAACTTCAACCTCCCCTTGAATGCGTGTACATTTCCTCCGATCTCTACCTTCCTTATCCTTTCCCTAGGTCATTAGTGTAATTAAAATAGGTATACTACGCACGATCTGCTTCGGTGGCAGGGTGATCTAAGCCATACTTTCGCAGTATACGAGACATCTGATGACGGGGAGATTTAGGTTCGAATCTTGGTCGGGTGTACTGAGGGTGGTTTTTCCAAAATTGGTTTTACACCTATCTCCAATCAAATGTGGGTACACATCATCTAAATATAATCTTCCTCATCCTGAAACCATCATAGTAACTAGTACATAAGTGTATAGCCAAAGGGTAGTAAGACGCGGTGCTAAAGAAAAGAAACAATAGTTAGTAAAATGAGGTGGGACAGTCCCTGACCCCTTAAAAAAATCCGTAGCGTCCAAAATAAAGAAATAATCAAAGAAGAATAAAAATGGAAAATTAGTAAGGAATAATGTACTCGTATATTTGATTCTCTTCCCAAATCCACGCAGGTTATTCCAAGGAAAATCCTTTCAACTGTTTATTAAGGGGAAAAAAGTATGTAGATAGACTTATTCGATTTTTAATCTAAAAGTCTCACTTATCCGTCAAACAAATTGAGTTCGTCCCGCAACAGTCCGCCACTCCAAAGAGAGGGTGATAGTGGGGTGGGTAGCAAGGATCTAATCTCCTAACAATTGTTATTAATGGGACCAATAATCCAGTGCAGATACAGTCGATGTGGCCCCCCTCTTCCCTCGTTTCCTACCTCACCTACTTCTGCTCTTGTCTCTAATACTCCTGCCTTGTGATAGTGGCTTGTATAGGTTACATCGGGACACAAAGCACGTTTTACAAGCATGCGATTTGGCTAGGAGCACTTTGTGTAACTTGGATATCAGGGTCAGGTCAAGGATTTTTACCAAGGGCAGTGAGACTTGGCATGACTGTACCAGTGAATGGTTCCTTCTCATTCAGTATAAAAACGGTTTTACAAAGCCAATATACATATATTTGTTAATTTTTTATTTATTTTTAGCACCACATTTTACTAGCCCTTACGGGTTGTATGCATATGTACTAATTACGATAATGTGTTAGGGATGAGGAGGGGTAAATTTATAGGAAGTGTACCCACATTCAAGTGGAGGGAGAGTAGAAAATAGTTAAGTAAAAAAACCTCAGTATACTCGACTAAGATTTGAATGCTGATCTCCACGTCATTGGCAGTCCTGTCTATTGCGAGGGTGACACTCAAAGTATTGTCAATCTGTGGCCCGTGGACCACTCAAGGGCCTCAAATTATTTCTGTGCTACCTGCCAGACCAAATTGAAATAATTAAAATTGCAGAAATAAACAAAAAATTGTGCATTAGCTTTGGGCATCAGGACATATAAATGTCATGCATGGCTCCCGGCCAATTGCCCAATATCAATAACTTATTTGAATCTTAGCTGGAGAAAGGTTGGACATGCCTGTCTTAGACCACGTGGCCCCGAGGTGGGTCATTCAACAAATACATTATTTTGTGTGTGATTGGCCAAATTAATAGTCAGGATTAGGGAACAGCATACGGTATAGTTATGTCAAGCCTTGCTCCTCCTGATAATAAACCAAGTCTGTTGGGTGTGTTGCATATTTTTACAGCATCTAAAATGACCTTTTAAGAACATAGTAGAACATGAAATACAAACCTATTAAACCTAAGAATACTAATAACCAGCCTAGGTGATAAATATTTTAAAATGTTAGTAGTCAAACAGATATTACAAATCATTGGTGACTTCAATGGAAATCAAAAGAAGGTCCCAGACTAATAAATCAATCAGTCGCGGAAATATTTTAGGTAATATATTATCGTATAATGGATTCTTAACATCATTTATATTAATGTGGTGCTGTGGCTAGAAATAAAATCATATAAATACATACTATTTAACATTTTTATGGTGAAGATTACCGTACTTTTCCATGGATCCTTAAAATAATAGTTAGTTCTTTAAAATTGACCTATTTAGCTTAAACCAAAACTGGCGTAGTTGTTATACAATAGTATTTTTTTTTAAACATAGAATTTAAGCTCAAAAACATGAATTAAATTTTTTTTTAACACCGCGTCCTACAATTTATACGCCTATGTACTTACTACGCTAATGTGTTAGAAATGAGGACGGTTGAATTTAGAGGAAGTATACCCGCATTTGTGTAGAGGTGGAGTGGAAAACCATTTTAAAATAAACCTTAGTACACCCGACTGAGGTTCAAACCCCAAAATCCCTGTCATCGGCAGTCTAGTCAAACACGAGAGAGAGAGAAAGGCCTAAACCCATGGGGGCCACCGAAGCAGGTACAATGATAATATTGATTTTGAAAAATCTACATATCTAATTAAAAATAAGGTACAAATGGTTAATACTTTTAGTATACAGGTCCCTAAATCTACTGCTTTTGTGGAAAACTTAAGAGTTTGCAACAAAGTATTTGTTTAAATACATTGAATAATATGTAGGTTCATTTTTATATCGAAAAATAAACTAACTTACTCTGAAAATTAGCTTTAAAAATTACTTTTGAAAAAGTTGACGATATAAAAATTGTTATGATTATTTTTAAATAAAACACTATTATTTATTTAACTTTTGTATTTTTGTAATGTATTTTGTGTGTTCAGTAGAATCTGTATTATTAGGTTTGAATAACTCTTCTTCCTCTATGCCCAGTGACCTACATGTAAAGTGTAAATTGTATTCCTCTTTTCATAAAATAAACATTTTGTTTATTTTTCTATTTGTTTGTTTCCTTCTACTTCCAAATTAGTCGCATCTCATAGGTTGTTGCCACGGCTATCTCCTCTTGACGTAACTCTTCCCTCCCGTTCACCTTGTAGCTCCTTTTTCGTCCTCCAGGACCAAGGCGGGCATACAAAATTAAAAAAAACATTAAAAAGGAGGGGGGGGGGAATGCACAATAAGCCGATAAGACAATAAAAACAAATATATTATTACATAATATATTTGCTCCTGTTTCCATCCAACCCATTCACCATTTTAGCGCAAAACAAAATAAAGGAATGAACAGATAATAATAATAGAATATTCCCAGGATAGAGTAAAAATAGATAGATAGGAGACAATTGAAATAATGAAATCAGAAAATAAGTATTTAAATGTAAATTATATTTATAAACTGGATAAATGTAATTTTTAATGTATAAACAAGGTGTATATATATATATATATATATATATATATATATATATATATATAATAACTTCTTTTTTAGTATTCTGACCTTATATATATATATATATATATATAGGTCAGAATGACTAAAAAAGAACCAAATATTTTATACAAGTCGGAAAGACTCTGAATGTTTAACAAACATTTCCTTGTAAAAGACTGCATAGTTAACATAATAGTACTTATAAAAGGATCGGAACATTTAACTATCTTTTCTAGGCCAAGACTTTGCATAATTAACATATTATTTCTTATAAAAGGACTCTGAACATTAAACTATCTTCTAAGCAAAAAACTCTGCATAATTAACGTAATCTTCCTTGTAAAAGGACTCTGAATATTTAAATTATCTTTCTTAACAAAAGACTACACATAATTAACGTAATATTCCTTAAAAAGGACTCTACGGCCTTTCTTAGCAAAATACTTTGAATATATAACATAATATTCCTAATAAAGAACTCTGAATATTTAAATTGTACTATTAGCCGAAAAGGAATTTTGAATTATAAATACCGAAAATCAATTTAGAGCTTACATTTTACACGTAGATGTGCCCTAGATGTATATACTGCCAAGAGTGATTTGATCTCTGAGCTCCTGCCAGTATTTATCCGATATAAATTGCTCAGAGAGGGGGGAAGTAGGGGATACACACAAAAAACATACAACGAGAGAAAAGAAGGGGAAGGGGTAGTAGCGGAGGGAGAACATGTGACAGAAGAGAGTCCTGGATCCATCCAGAATCATCTAGTGGCTTTGGCAACCCTCTAGCACCGGAACATTGTACTTGCGACCACGTGGTGTTGATGCGCCTCCAGGCCTCGTGCTGTCAGTCATAGCACCACGTTCACGATGGTTGGTTGCGTAGCCTGGGAGATAGCCAACTCGGGACGTAAACAGTGGAATGGGCCTTGGTGAGTTTGGGATATTATACTATTTTGGTTGTGGTTAGATATGACTAGTAATGGTTTGTGTAGAGTTTTTTAAAATACAACGTTGTAGCTCATCAGACGCTACAACTTAACACTACAAACCATACACACAATAATGTATCAAGAAACTGTGTGTGCATTAGTTTTAAAGGGAAAGTTTAATCATTTTTTCTTAGCACCACGTCTTACTACCCGTTAGGGTTATACACCTATATACTAATAATTACACTAATGGGTTAGGGTTTGGGAAGGCTTGATTTAGATGAAAGGCACCCGCATTCGCGTGGCGGGAGAGTGGAATACCATTTAGGGAAAACACACCTCGGTGCACCCGACTGGGATCAAACTCTGATCTTAGGCAGTCTAGTCTAACACAATATTAGTGCGTTAGACCGCGCAGCCACCGAAGTGGTTAAGTTTGACATTACATGTTAAGGAACAATTAAATAGTACAGCCCCATCAAGTAGTTAGACCTTGCAAAAACCCCACGATAAACCATTTGGTCAAAAAGTTATAAGGATTTTTCAAGGACATAGTTAGTAATAATTATTCTAACAAGTGTAGTTGTATAAAATCTTGTTAGGACTTTAATAATAAAAAAAACTGGGAAAATGAGATCACCATGCAAATATACCATAAAAAGATAGATTCCCACAAACGGTTAACATGTGAATCGAGCTTGTCAGGATACAAACCCTCAACTTGTGCTTACTTCCCCTCTTCCATTCGGCACTGATTAACCGTAGCAGATATCCTGACAATACTAATTTCTCATTGTTGGTTTTTATTGACTGACATTGATCAATTCGGGTATACAATATGATATGTTCTTCATACGATCCCATCTCCTGTACACTAGGCAATGCTTCCCAGGGCATAACATTAGGAAGATAACATAATGAAAATAGGGTAAAATCTTATATGTTTCGAAGATTAAATTAGTTTTTAATTGTACGACATTATAATCTTAAAATAAGTTTATTTTATGTTTCAAATCTTCTCGTTTTTAAGAGGATAAACGAAAGTGGTGGGAGTTACACACTAAGGAATTTGTAGCACTTGTAAAAGTAATTAATAATTTTTTAGAAAATACACACACATATTTTTATGATTAGCGTTAGTAATATTTTATCATATCATTATTATTATAATTATTATTATTATTTATGGGAATTAATACTATTTACCAAAATTGACAGCGGCCGATTTATGATTCTATGTGTGAATTTGTATGAAAATGGTTTTACTCATTGTTTATGCAAGATTTCGAAGGACTCAAAGATATTGTTTTTTTAAACCTTGATTGTCAGTAAAAGCCACTTAAAGTGTGTTTTCACCGTTTTAATGGTCTTGTATGGGAGAGCTATAAGGGAAAAATTTAGTAGACTAAAACAAAATGTAGTAAAAATAATATGTTGTGTGTTCACGATATTAAAAATATTTGTACACTAAATATATGTATTCATATTTTAATACAATGCTTAGTAATATGGATACAAGCTGTAATAATATAATTAATAGTAAGAACTATTTATATTATTATATTGTTTAGAAAACCACCCATTAAAAATATTTTAGGATTTGAAAATATTAATGCTATACTAGAATCCACTTCAGTGGCCACGGGGTCTAACGCGCTAGTCTCGTGTTGGATAAGACTGCTGATGACGGAGAGATTGGGGTCCGATCCCGGTTGGATGCACTGAGGGTGGTTTTCCTAAACGGCTTTCAAATGTGGGTGCATTTCCTATCAATTAAACCTTCCCAATCACTAACCATTAGTATAACTAGTAGTTAGGCACATAAACCGAACGGGTAGTAAGATGTGGTGCAAAACAAAATATATATACTAGACAAGGTCACGGGGGTCTTATCCGGGGGTATTGAAACCAAATAATAGACTCGATCTCAGAACATTTAAAAAATGTTGGACTATAAGAAGCTATCAAAGCTATATCAAATTATGTATTTGTGATTTTCCATTTTTTATTTAAATGTTATAATATGTTTTCGATTTTCTTTCAGTTGTTCTGCTCCTAGCCTTGCACGTGTAAAATCAAATCAAACTATTGTCGTCTTTTGAAGTAATACTGATACTCAATAGAACTGGTACTATGGTTATGATTTCCACAATCTGGCTAAGAGAGTATGAGGATATACTGAGGGTGGTTTTGTCCTAAATAGTTTTCCACTCTCTCGCTCTCTCTCCACGCATATGCAGGTACTCTTCCTCATCTCTAATTAATTAGCGTGATTAGTAAATATTAGAGGTATTACCCGAACAGGTAGTAAGTAATACGTGGTGCTAAAAAATTCCCCCGTAGCTTTCACCCCTCATCCTGTGTCCTGTGGATAAGAAAATGGTTTTAGTATTTATTATAGTTGTCAGATAAAGTGCTTATAGTTTTGTTACCATAAATATAAAAGTTAGGAAACGAATCGTAACACTAAAGTGTATCTAAAATCTAAATAAATGTTACGAAACAATCGATAATACTTCCGCGTATAGCCAATGGAACAACTTTTTTAAATATTGGTTATCAGCAGAGCCCGTATTTTGATTAAATTATGATCATGATCCCCTGGTTGTGGAAACGAGTTTTGTTGGAATGAGACGATAATTGTAGGCAATTAAATTTGTAACCTATTTGTATGCTTGTAAAATAGTCTACATATTCGTGGTAAGACATTGCAACTGAGCTAGAAAGAGTTGCGTTAGGAAGGGGCAAATATTATTTATGAAGAAGTTATTTGTAAATTGATATTACATTTAGAAGAATACAAAAGTTTGATTCAGTCAGTTGCATTCATATAGTTTATTCATGCTTTTATAATTATTTAAAAAATTTAAATTAATTTAAAAAAATGGGCCATTTTATTGGTGGCATTTTGATCATTTTTAGCTCACCAAATTCCAGGCCTTGTTTTAGTAAACTAGCCCTAGATGACAAATCTTATTATCTTTTTATTAGCAATAAGTCTAACTACCCGTTTGGGTTATACGCTTATAAGTGAATTACTCTAGTGGTCTTAGGGATGAGAAAGGTTATATTTATAGGAAGTTTACACGTATTTGCGTGGATGGAGAGTGTGAAGCAATTTTGTAAAATAAAACTCCTTATACCTGACCGAGATTCAAACCTCGATCTTCTCGTCAGTGATACTATAATCTATCGAGAGAGTAGTGATTTAGACCATGCGCACACCGAAGCGGTTAAGAACGAAATAACGAAAAACATTTTCAAAAAATAAGAGTTAAAAAAGACACTTAAAGGAGGATTTTTTCAGGTGGATAAGTAGAGGCGTACTGATAATTAATTTGTTCCTTTTAATTTGGCCATCATTAAATTAGATTTAATTTTAAGGTTATAGTTGAAACATAAATATTTCTCAAGTCTCTGGCCACATAAAATGGATTTTGACGTTTTATGTGCCTTCGAACCAAAATTAATGGATTTGAATTTTCTGTTTGTAACTGAGGTTACAGCCAAAACGAGTTCGTAGATTTCGTCAAACTTTATATTTAAATTTCTTATGACCTAGCTCGATGGCCGCTTGGTCTAAGGCGTCAATCTCGCAACAGACTAGATCGTCAACGACAGGGAGATCCGGGGTTTGATCCCGGTCGAGTATATTGATGGTGGTTTTTCCCAAATGGTTGAACACTCTCCTTCGATGGAAATGCAGGTAAACATCCTCTAAATTAAGCCTTCCTTATCCATAACACAATATCGTAATTAGTACATATTCGTAAAGCCAAACGATAGTAAGACATGGTGCTAAATGCTATATGGATATGTCATGAATTTAAATTGAATTCTAAAACCAAGCTAAATACATTTTACTGGTATGTTTGAAAATTTGACATTTTAAAATAATAGCTATACAAGTTTGGTTCGAAATGTGTATTTTTAAAATGTTTTACAAAATTAAAAAACGCTGAATGGGGAACCAACAGTTGTTTCGGAGATTAAAAAAAAATCATTTTAGGCTATTTTAAATGGCTGATTTATGAATATTTTATTATAAAACTTTAACCAACTAGATGAGAAGGAATGTGTGATCGTGTCTTAACGTTTTTTTAATTTAACAACAGTTTTAGGAAGTAAAAAGCTAACCCATCTTTATTGCTGAATAGTATAAGGCTATGCTGGCAACCTACAACCCACGAGCTTGATCTGGCACGCTGAATTAATTTATCAGGCCTGCAAAGGATTTAACGATCTAACGAACAAAAAATGTACTCATGAAAATAGGCTAGTAACTTAAATGACTAACTATATGAGAAAATATAAAATTGAAATTTTTGCACGATATTTTTTTCAAACCAGCCAACCAAATACGGCCCATGATATAAAAAATGTTACTAACCCCTCATCTAAAGCATCACTACCCCAGTATACTGGTCTTTAAATGATGGGGAGATTAGGGATCAAATACCAGTTGGGTACACTGAGGTTGGCTTGTAGTATAAGATTTTCATGGTGACCTGGTGGTCTAGGGGTAAGGTGTCAGACTTCTGTGCTGGCGGCCGGGGTTCGATCCTTGGTCCCGGCACAAATTTATCTGATTTCCAAACCCTTCCTACACCTCTGACAAGACATCTTGTGAATGTGTGGAATGCCAGGTTGCCACCGTGGTTCGGATTCCACGTTAAACTGTAGGTCCTTCATTTCATCTCACAATCACCCTACCATTACACATTAGCGTAGGTGCGTATAACCCGAACGGGTAGTAAGACGCGGTGCTAATAATAATAATAATAATAATAATAAAAGATTTTCCACTCTCCCTTAAACAAATGTGGTTAAATTTACTCTGAATTCTACCTTCCTAATCCCTATCGTGATCTTGTGATTGAATATAGATAGCACAGAGAGTATTAAAATATTGTGAAACTAATTGTACCACACAATCGCACGAACTTTAACATATTGTGTATTATAACTTCGAAGAAAATCTCCAAAAATATGTTTGTAGTAAACTACTATTAAATAAGTTTTACTCACAAAAACAAACACATGATCTTGCTAGTCACAATATGTACTCCCTATATATATACATTTTAAACCAAACTGTTCAAAAATATTTTAAAAACTCAAATTTACAAAAATGAATTATTTGTAATCTACCTTTTTTTTTTGTAGAAATGAAAACGAATTCTTATTTATCATGAAAAACTATTCAATATTCCCATTTTGAATTCAATCTTTAGGGTCAATTTCTATAACATTTCTATAATAATTTATTGTTAGTAAACTGTATTTATATTAAATTATTTCGTATAAATAAAGCTACATTATTATTTACATGTAAAATAGTCTCCCAATACCAAATTTGAACTAAGTTGCTAAAGCCATTTTTAAAATATTTCAAATTTAAAAAAAATGTCATCAGTAAACTAACAATAAACAAATTTTACCCCTAAAATATAGGTTGAGACATTTTAGAAAAACTTAAAATTCGAAAAAATTTCTCATCAATAATTAACCTTAATTGAAGGACTCGAGTATTACTTATCCTATAAAATCTAAATATCAAGTTTGAACAAATTCCATTAAACCTATTTTAGATCCGTGGCCAGGGACAGACCGACACACAAACAGATTTGTAAAATCCACATTTTATGTTCGTGTTCACATAAAACCTAAAAATTTGTCAAAATCTCCAGATCGATTTTATTTCGCGATCACAGTACTTTCTTTTGATATGAGAAAGTAAAAAAGACAGTTCTATTCACAATATGCATGTCCGTATAAATCTTGAACTTATTGTCCCTGTGCATATGTGTTTGTGTGTGTATGTGTGTGTTGTGTGCATGGCCAACAACAATGGGTATGTTTCCTGATCTGGTAATGTCAGGCCTTAGGGGAAGTGAAAGGGGAAATCAAAGTCAATAATATCACGAGATTATCTGAATGATTCGCGTGGGACCAATTTGCAAAACGCATTTCCCATCTTTTTACAACAGTGATGTTAGTTAATAATTAACTCTTACTCTCTCACCCTCTAGTATATACATCATATTTTATAAATCTGTAAGCCTACATTCCAATTTCCATAGGAAGAGATTATCTGAACAAACTAGAAAATGTCTAGATCTACTGTCACGTATTCATCCAAATCTTATGATTGACAACTCTCAATTTTGATAGATGTTATCAATATCCATAAAATAACAATACAATAATAATAATAATAATAATATAATAATAATAATATATAATATAATAAATAATAATAATAATAATAATAATGGCGTGTCTAGTTTAGATCAATCTGTTGCTCCGTTTGTGGAAATTTTGGCTGGTTCTAATGTACCATCTCCAAGGGGAAGCCCTAATGTAGGTACTAATCTTACATTTTCCGTTGGGGCTCTTTCTATGTCCCACTAAGATGAGGGGATGATACAATTGAATATAACGGGGGAGTCAATGCAGATCTTAAACTAACTTAATCCAAATTAAACAAACCCTGGTTATCATGGATTTATTCCTCTTTCGAAAAAAATCTTCCGTTTTCAGCTGGGATATAACCCGGGACTTCTAGGTCCACAGCCAGGCCTCTGACCATTATAATGGGAGGCCGATTAATTTATAATATACTAAAACGTTGATCAATGTTAACAAAAACAGAATATGTTTGTATATTACTTTGAGTGCGTGGTATTAGCTTTTAGTATCCCTCATAGGTAGGAATGCAGAAACGCTCTTCTAGGCTAATTTGCCGGTAATAAAGAGGTCAGGGTTTGATTCTCGACAGGGTGCAATGAGAGTGGATTTTCCTAAAGCTATTAAAGTTCACGGAAACATTGTTCCATTAAATTAAATATTTTAATAATTTCCTAATATTCTTCCACAAAATTGTGAGTAATTTTTTTTCACCCCAATTCTACTTGTCCACGTGATACGTGTTTGATACGTTAATTAGTTGTAGGTGCGCTGAGGGTGGCTTAAAGGGGGGAAGTAAATCTTAATTAGCATATACAGGGTTTGGGAATTCTATGCTGATAAATCCTAAGTGCAAGCCAACCTTCAACGCACTAGGTCTAGATTCGAACCTCGACCTCCCCGTCAGTGTATATATCAAGTATATTATAGTCCTGGCACCTTTAGCTGCCTGGCTATGGATACGTGTGAATCAGGGCAAGTATGAATTACGTCTTACAAACCCATTGATGTGACCTCAAGCCAATAATTTTACCCTATTATGATATTTGACGACCTTTGTGACATATTTGTCTCATTAAGTGGGGCTAATAACCAAAATTAATGATCTCTCATGTGAACTAGCAGAGTAAATCAATTTAGAGAGAGTATTTAATACCTCCCTCTCACTTTATAAATAGCAAGGGTTACTGCTCTGCGCTTTGCTGCTATTGTCAAGGGCTTTGGTCTGAACCAAAAGAAGGGTGGAATAGCAGGGGGCAGAGAGAGGGGGTGACAGGGTGTGTCAACGTCACCTACTATAGGGCTATTTGCACGGGTGGCTGCGGTGCCAATGGGTGCGCTGGTACGAACCACTAACCTTTCTGCGGAACCCAACAATTACAGGATACTCCTATGCCTCGTCAAACTAGATAAAAGACGTATGTGATTTATTTTTTCTCTACCAACAAAAATTTTCTCATGGGACTCATATTTTTTATTAGTCATAAAACAAAGTAGCCTACTGTTGTCGTCTAAGTAGTATATAAAGTTAAATTAGTCAGTTTAATATCTGGAGTGGGTTGATTCTACTTTTACTTAAACAAGAATAATCATCTAACTCTCCCAAATAACAAGATTAGAATTCAAATATTATGAAACAGAAATATAATAGGTTAGATTTCAAATATTGGTGTGAATTTTTCCTTTTGCTATATTGATACTGTTCACATAAAATCTTTAACTATTTATCTAGATCAGTGGTTCCCTTTAACTTATTTAGTATCTAGAGAATAATAATCGTAGCTAAATAGATAACATTTTTAGCGAAAGTGTGAATTCTCTTTCATTTAAGTGTTAAACTAATAGCCCGGGGTCGGTTTTAGGTTGTTCAATATTATTTTGGTTTGAACCTTTGGTAGTATTCATAAAGATCAAAAACTAAAAAAAAAATCAATATAAAAAATTCCTAAATATGAAATTTTTATGAATTTCTAACTCGGAGATTCTAAGAAGAGGCACTTTCATAAATACGAGCATCTTGTAGCTGACGAAGAAATCGGAGCCTAAATCTCCGCCGGCTAGACTGGGGTGTTTTTCCTAAATAGTTTTCTATTCTATTTTTATGAAAATTGAAGATTATTTATCTATATTATTTAAATCACGTATATTACTACCCGTTCGGGCTATACGCCTTATTTCCTCTAAATTTCCCTCTCCATCATTTGTGTAAATATGTGGGCATCCTAGAAAATAAGACATGGAGCACTTAAAATTATATTATTTATGTAAATAATGTATAATATAGTAATTTGACGTATCGATTCTTATTTGTTTTGCTAGTTTTTTTGTTTTTTTTGTATGGCAAATTACTACTTGACCGGGCACTCATAATATTTACACTAGTGTAGTAGGAATGAGGAAGGTAAAATTATTGGGAAATGCACTATCTATTTTCTTGGGGGGAGTTGGATATATAATTACAAAAAAACCCTCGTGGGGACATTATCTAGACCCCATATTCCAAGTTTTAGCCCAATTGGTAAAATAGTTTTGGTTCTTGCCCAAGGTACAGATAGTCTTTGAGAAAACAACTTTTTTTTTTGTTTCAGGGGTTTCAAATATACAAGGTTTATCAAATGGATCACTTGAATCGCATATTAAATATTCATTCAAAAACTCTTCTAATTCTCTGTCCTAATAAAAAAGACGGTTTTAGAATGAATTATAAACGTATTTATTAATTTAATGCTTATCATCATAATTCGCAGGAAAACATTCCGATAAGGAACACTGCAACTCACATATGTGTTGTAAGGGAATACTTGAAACCTTTTCATTTAGAAATTCTAATAAATAAGAGTATTACTCAAATCTATTCTGTTCTTCAGAAGATGTATATAATTCCAGTTTCTAAACAACAACATTTCTCAATTGAAGTAAAAATTATCTAATGCTCTCCTTGGAGGAAAAGATTTATTTTATTTTATTTTGCAAAGATATCCGAAAAGTACGTGGGCCTTATTAGCCGAAAGGAATTTCTCAAAATGTATTTACATTTTTGTTCTGCATTATTGAATTGAAGATACTAGTAGTCCAATACCAATTTCAAAAAGGCTCAAAAGAACCTTACCTCTAGATATCCATCTAGCTTCTGTACGTAACAGAGGTGCTATATGCTGACTTGTTGACTACCCAGCTCATCGCACAACATTTTAAATAGCCTGAAGTGAAATGGCTTAGATTTGATGAAATTAATAATCAATACTAAATCATAATATTTTTTTTTTTAGTTGTAATTTCTTGTTTGTATAGAATAAAATACTTTTAGTGATTTCTGGGGCAACATTAGTGATTCACTCTCTTCATCGTTCCGACCATTTCTCGTGTTTTATTAGTACATACATGAAGGCATTTTTCTCAGCTAATTTCACGTTATTAAAAAATAATTGTTGACACAGTTAAATATCTCTTCTCCATTTGTGTTGATTTGCAAACATGCACATTCTAGTTAGTCTTCTTTAGTAACATTATCAAGGGGGGCAAAAATAAGTCTCAGAACAAATACTCACAGCAATATTTCATTCGTCAAAATAGCTTCTTCTCGATGTAATGGTAAAAAATTGTAAATATGATCCGAAACTGTATTCTTTGAGTGGTACTGCAACTATTGTTTGACCAGACGCTTCACTCGATGTGCCCATTGCAATTTCTTTCCCACAAGGTTTGAGAATGACTTATTCTATGGTTTGCGCTTCTTCAATAAGTGATATATGGTAGCCTGCACATTAATATGATACTGGTACATTTTCTTTGCATATTATAGTCATTTTAATAATGGAAAGTTGACAATATTCAAGGGATCTCTGCTTTATCTTGAAAATACCATTATCTTTGGCTTGATATTCAGCATAATTGATTTCCAAATGCTTACAAAGTTTACTAGGAAACATATAAGTATTCATTAATATTTTTTTTGCATACAAATTTCCATGAATTATGAGTATTTATTACCAACACATATAAAACCGAAAGATAAATAAATTTCATGCCAGCCTCATCTCGGTCTTCTATTTACTTCTAGTTTTTTGGTGCGCTTCAAAAGTGCACAGTATTTATTTACTTGGGCACAAGTTAAATATCTTATATTAATTGTTTGCGTGAAGCTAGTTTCTTTCATTGAGTATTTTATGGCAGGCGCTACATCACTTGCCAACAGTCAGTACCGGTATGCAACTGTTCATTGCCGATGAATGATAGTCTGTGCAAACGTGGGGATGAGTGGGCATTGATTTATGAAGGAAGGACCTCCTCATTTGCTGGGACGAAACAGGAAAGCTGGTAGTCAGCACAACGATCGCCTTGATGGCATAAAACACGTAAGATTAATCATGTTGAGTTAATATGCCCCATCAGTACAAAATACGAGATATTTTAGTAGCCAGTAAATATCAAGCTAAACGTCAAATATTATAAATTTAAAATTAATAGAAAAATAATAATAATAATTTGATTTCCTGATTGTTTCAGTGTTACGGGAAACCTAGTTTGGGAAACACTAAGAAATCATGTGAAAATGGGAATCACAAATATTCAGAGAATGAATGCAAAAACCAGTAGGTCTATAGGATTTGACCTGTGTCGGTGAGTACATAAACTAAAGTAGTTGTTCCAAAACCAGGGCTCACGACCCAATTGAGGGTCGCAAGGATGTTCTTGAGGGTCAGGAGAAGGTTTAGATTTTATTTTAACCTTCATGAAATAACACATTTACAAACAGTTCATCAAACTGGAACATTATGAAGAATTACTGCAATACTGTCAATATCAATAGTGTTGAAACAAAGTTTTGAAACCCTCCTGTATTTGGAATTTTTGACCCATCCCAAGCAAATGCCTATTATGACTCGGAAGGTTTAAAAGTTTATTTAGCTTTTTTCTGACAATGTAGCCTACCTCTGTGAACAACAAAATTTCCGGTTTTGTAACGATGAAGATCCTCAAAAAGGTTTGTGTTGCACTCTACCCATCAACAAAGGACTCAAACTTGAAGAGCTCACCTACAAAATGAAGCAGTATCATGGCTGTCACTGGAAAATTCTGTTTTGGTCACACATTTTTTCAGGGGAACATATTATTTAAGATTATATTTGTAAGATTAAAATTTACAGAAAATTGATTTAATTTTAATTTCAATCCTACAAAATAAAAATGCAAAAAAAAACCTCTCCCCAAGAATGAAACAGTATTATAGTATCCACTGAAACAGTATTTTTTTGGTCACTTACCAAACATTGTAATAGTCACATTTTAATTAAAAATTGTGGTTTACATTTTGTTTGATTATAAAGTTATTGAAATAATACTGTTTTTATTTTGATTAATTCAATGAAGTTTTTTTATAAACACTAATATGAAAGTAATAAAAAATATAAACTAAATGTAAGGAATGACACTTTGGGTTGCCAGGCCGTGAAAATACTATATTTATGGTCGCGATCAAAAAAGTTTGGTTAACACTAGACTACGGCCTCAGTCTCGTATGGTCTGGTTTTTCAGTGACGTGGAGTGTCGTTCGAATTCTTGCTTGGTTTAGTAAAATGATTTTTCCTAAAGTGTTCCCCCTCTCACTCTTTCTTTTTCTCTCCACTCAAATTATGGTTCATCTCCTCCATAATAAGAATTTCATTATACTTACATTAAAACCGTAAGTAAGCAAATATTCTAAATAAAGGGTTTCCAACTGGCAGCTTGTTATGTCTTTTTTTTTTTTTTTTAGGCACACAAAGTTTTTCGGAAAAGTAATCTGATGTAGTAAAATTGATGTTTATAGCAGATAGACTAAAAATTTTGACTTGCGTGGGAAAAATACATTAAAGCTCCAACCGATGCTAGTTCATAATACGCATAACTGCGCTCTATTTTGATAATAATTTGTGTATCTGCGTGAATCCTAGGGCCGTATGTAAGAACTCCTATACCCACTGGTTGAAACAAAACCAACATCGAACAAAACATTTTGTTCGACAAACAAGAAAATCTGTTCGACGAAGAAATATACATTTTTTTTTTTTTAAATTGGAGCGTCCCCACATACCAAAACTTTGTTTCAAAACAGAGCTTTGTTTCTTAAACATCGAAAAACTATCTGAAAAAGTACAATGTTCGATAGAATGTTTGAATAACGAAGAGAACTGGACATGCGCGATTTACCCTCTTCAGCTATGTTTGCAAATAGTACTGCAGTACGGCCCAGCATCGTGTTTGGGTTTTTGTATTAGCCCATTATTTTGTGATTACCATAATCATGACAAAAGAGACTGAAGTAGAATTTTTATCATAAATTGGATGAGACCAAAACCCCCGTTCATTCGCAGCATCTTCTTCAAGTAAACAAAGATAAAGGGTAGAAGAGATAACTATATATATATATATATATCATATATTATATACTATATATATACATATATTTATACATATATATATACATATATTATATACATATATATATACATATATATATATATATATATATATATATATATATATATATATATACTATATTATATATATACATATTATATATATATATATATATATACATACACACACGCCTTCCTTACCGGTTGCCATGTCGCATGATGATATCTCACATCATGGAACACTTGTTTGATACAGTTGTCTGAAACAATTGGTTCCAAACTAATTGTTTCGACTAGTGGGTAAATGACCTTAGTGCGTGTGGACCCTTAATTACGTTGCTTGCGTCGACCTTCGGCTAGAAGTTTGACCAGGAGTGTGCTTTGGGCCACACTAACGCGCCACTAAGCGCCTATTCACTCTTAGTTGTTTTCTCGCATACCACCTCTAATTCCTTCCATCCTTTAACCAATTGTGATGTGACCCACCACAAACTCGTGTATACAATTGTCCAGAAAATTGAGGTTCTAATGCAATCAGTGCATAAACATTTAGTCTAAACTCTACCTTACTCATCCATATTCGATTAAAAAAATCTTCGGACAAACCGGATGGGTAGTAAGACATGATACACGTACAAAAGAATATAACTCTTACTACAGACACACTTATACAATAGCACAGTATTATTTACAAATATTTAATATTAAACCTGCAGAAATACTACCGAAAAGAAATGTTAGATAGAAGTGACATAATGTCTAATCTTAATTACTTCAACCTCTTCGTCTTTTACTTCTTTTAAAAACTTCACTTGCTTGGGCTAATAGGATTACTGGCTTCAATTAAAAAATGAAGAGAGGCCGTTGAAGAATAAAGCTCTTTTTTTGTTTTTGATATAATCTGTTGTACACAGAGGTTTCACGTGCATTGTACTTTCAATCTAATCAAGTGGTTTACGCGCGATTAGAGCTCCATAATCTTTTACGCAAATAAAAGTCTCGTGGCGTAGTGGTTGGGAAGAAGGTATTGGGAGGAGGGGGGTTGGATGCTCAAGGGATATTTTCAGATCTCTTTTGTCTCACGTTATACGAGCTTACATCTTTTCTTTTTCTTTGTTCAGCCTAAAATGCGGTGAACCCATCAAGCTACGATCTTAAGGTAGACGTATAACTTGAATAAATATGTTTCCCTCTCAAATAAAAGAATATAGTTTATTGAAAAATAAGATAAAGATTGAAATCTTGTTTTATTAGGTCTTATTGTAAATGCAAATAATGGGAGCTTTAGAAAATCGTATCTACCGTATCAGTGGTTGCATGGTCAGGGCTCAAATCTCATTTGGGTATAGTGAGTGTGGCTTCTCCAAAATTGGTTCACAATCACCCTTCATGCATACGCAGGTACACTTCCTCTAAATTATATTTTGAGTCTAAATATTTTGGTAGTACGGACGGGATGTAATACGCGATGAAAAAATTATTTACCGTCGGTACATGGTTTAAAAGGTCATTCTCGTAATATACTAAATTACAGGTGACAAGGTGATCGAGGTTTTATTATTGACAGGATGCACAGGATCTAGCGATTCCCCACTTGTGATTTATCACTGTGTTTTTCTAATACTCTAAGCCCGCCGAAGGAAGTTGTGCTCCGAACTTTTATTACTCAAGAACAATCCGCCGACCACGACAGAGGTTCTAACCCACGGACATTGGGTCTTTAGGCAAGCACTTCACCCCAAGACTACCGATTTTTACGTGGATAAACCGGATGAGTGCTAAGGTGCGATTTACAACTTACTAACTATACATTACATTTCAGTAAGTTTTAAAATATAAATGTAAAAAAAATAAAATATTGATTGATCTAAATTGTCTCCACTCCTTTACCCTCTCAAATGACAATTAAGTGAGAATTAACTGCGAGACTAGCTAAGTGGTACCATTCTAGATCCAAACCTCCCCCCTTCCCTCCTTTACCCTCATTAAATCGCTATATCACCCGTCAAAGACTTACTTCTCTCCCTCCAACCCTCATTTCCCTCCCTATCCTTTGAATGGAAAACCTCCCTCCCCCACACCTCCTTTTTTCATGCCTCATCCTTTTCATCTGACTCGAGGGAGAAACATTGGAACCGGACAATGGCCTTGGATCGCGGATCTCTCTCTCTCTCGAAACGCTTTCAAGAGGTGCTTTATATTAAACTTTGAAAAGAGGCTGAGGCGATCTTACTTATTGAATAAACCCTACGCTCATTTTCATGCATGAAGTCTTCTGCTTGTTATTCCCCTCTCTCGCCTCCACCCTACCCTCCCACTAAGTCTACAACTTGTAGCATCAATAAATTTGTGTACACTATAGGGTTCAAATTTTGATTAAACATCCGAAAAAAATCCAACAGTTTCCAAATATTTTAACCTATAGAAAGGATAGGCAATAGTATTATTATCTATTTAATCTCAGATGAACAAATACATTGCTCATACGTTTAAACACAAAGGATATTTAATGGCTTAAACGAGTATTTATCAAAATTTTCCCATTAGTAGGCCACTTGATATGTGTTAGATGCACAAGCCAACCACCCACCTGAATATAGGCTTTCTAACTACCTACCTATCATTTGTAGAAGCAGGACATTTTCTAATGAAAGTGTTTACCAAGCAGTAAAGACAGCATATTTTTATAGTTTTGTATCATTTACACCTGGGATGTGAAAACCTATTTACAAGAGGGCAAGTAATAATAATAATAAGAAGAAGAAGAAGAAGAAGAAATATTGGCTGGTCAAAAATTCAAATTCAATAAAAAAAACTTA
Source organism: Timema cristinae (assembly GCA_039000515.1). Lineage (NCBI taxonomy): Eukaryota > Metazoa > Arthropoda > Insecta > Phasmatodea > Timematidae > Timema > Timema cristinae. The sequence goes on from JBCFYV010011164.1 coordinate 35,666,565, forward strand.
CAAACACACATAATAGACTGACATGAATAAGTTTAATTGCATTGAGAATGTATAGCAATCATAATATATACCTTAGTGGCATAATATGTTTTAAGTTCGCTCATATGATTTATATAATGGGGTGTGAGATGATTGAAAACGTGTATTCAGCTTCTATCACGAGAAATTACGCAACACACTTAAATTATTTATCACTCGGTTCACATTGAATACACCACCATTTGCCCCACCGGCTGTAGTTTTCCTATCCCTGGTTTACACCTTTTACGATACCATATTAATAGGACAGCTGACAGAAACGAAACTAAAACTCTAGTTTCACATTCAGATTTAGCACTCCTAAAGTGCGGCGCTATAGTATATATAGGACGACACCTACCTAGACCAGAATGGAACGACACATAACAGTTGGGCCATGGGGTCCCTTGTTCCAAAAGTTCATAGCTTAGTTGGGCCGCGACCACTAGCCAGGAGGATTATCGTCTTAGCTTAGTTGGGCACCGATCACTAGCCAGGAGGATTATCGTCATAGCTTAGTTGGGCTACGATACCTAGCCAGAAGGATTATCGTCATAGCTTAGTTGGGCCACGATCACTGACTAAGAGGATTATTGTCATAGCTTAGTTGTTGAACCACGTTCACTGACTAGTAGGATTATCGTCATAGCTTAGTTGAACCACGTTCACTGATTAGGAGGATTATCGTCATAGCTTAGCTGGGCCACGTTCACTGACTCAGAGGATTATCGTCATAGCTTAGTTGAACCACGTTCACTGATTAGGAGGATTATCTTCATAGCTTAGCTGGGCCACGTTCACTGACTAAGAGGATTATCGTCATAGCTAAGTTGAACCACGCTCACTGACTAGGAGGATTATTGTCATAGCTTAGTTGGGCCACGTTCACTGACTAGAAGGATTATCGTCGTAGCTTAGTTGAAACACGTTCACTGACTATGAGGATTATCGTCGTAACTTAGTTGGGCCACGTTCACTGACTATGAGGATTATCGTCGTAACTTAGTTGGGCCACGTTCACTGACTATGAGGATTATCATCGTAACTTAGTTGGACCACGTTCACTGACTATGAGGATTATCGTCGTAACTTAGTTGGGCCACGTTCACTGACTATGAGGATTATCGTCGTAACTTAGTTGGGCCACGTTCACTGACTATGAGGATTATCGTCGTAACTTAGTTTGGCCACGTTCACTGACTATGAGGATTATCATCGTAGCTTAGTTGGGGCTCGGTCACTCACCAGGAGGGTAATGACAGATAATAGACCTGTGTGTAGATATGAATTCGGTCCAACCAATATTTATATTTAGGTTTGGATGGGCTAGTTTGGATTATCTTAGCATTTTGTTGTGGTTTTTTTTTATCACTTGCCATTTTGCACTCAGCTGGAGGAAACACATCTGGGGAGAAATATTTCTAATTTATTTATTGTAAGTGTAATGAAACTCTAAGGTTGGTGGTGCCTTTAAGCCCTGCGTCGCACGTGGACTTACTGCTTCAGATCAATTTTAATTAATATATAATTAGTTGTAAATATTTTAAAATTCCTTCTTTAAGGTGCACATGTTCGTGCACAGGTGCTTAATAAATTTTTAAAATTTCACCTCTATTTGAGCGATAGATATCGCTCTATGCTCATGACAAACAAACTTTCATTTTTTTAAATGAGGTAGTTATAAGTAAGGTAAAATTTAGTCTTAAAGGAACTATATTTCCCATTTGCATTGATGGCAGAGTCAAGAACTGCTTATTAAAAAATCATCATCTGTACATTCGGCTGAGATTCAAACTCTGACCTACCAATCACTGATTAACCTGACAAGTTGAGCCTGACATTTAATCTGTGAGCTTACTGATGCGGGATCCACTCTATTAATCGTCATTCTTGTATGGAAGCCCTATCACTTATATTTCATATCTCGACAACCAAATAGTTCTATGTTTATAGCCATTATTGTTTGTTTTCTTTTTATTTCCCTGCTTCTTATTTACCCTTTCATATTACACGCACCTCCTTGGTGGCCGCATGGTCTAAGGTGACACTCTCGTGGTGGAATAGACTGCCAATGGCATAGAGATTGGAGTTCGAATACTGATTGGGCGTATTGAGGGATGGTTTTATACAAGATGGTTTTCACTTTCACTTCCGCAAATGTATGTACACTTCCTCTAAATTCAACCTTCCTCAACCTTAGCTCAGCGAAATTGGTACAAAATATGAATATAACTTGAACGGGTTGTAGGACGCTAAAAACACGAACTTTTGTTTACAAATACATAATACTACCAAAGGCACCATGCAAACAGGTCAACAAATAGTGGTCGACAAGCCTTTGAAATGCTTAAAGATACAAGTGGTCGACACGAGTAGGTACAACCGGTCGACAAACCAAAGTATAGAAGGTTCAAGTGATCGACAGAAAAGTGGTCGACATGAAATAACCCGTGGAAAACGTCATAATGGATCCAATTAAGAAGGAACCAAGTAACTGACAAGTTAATGCATTACGAACCAATTGCTATACAACAGAATTATAAGCGGAACATAATATGGAAAATAAATTATTATTATTAATACTTGAAATGTAATAAAATTATATACTAAGTTTTCAAATGTTCAAATTTATTGTTTGTGTGTTGCTAGAGTTTTTATGTTATGTTACGTGAATCCTGATCATATTCTTTTTAATTTAAGTTAACGTTAATTAACGTGAAAATTAAGTTGAGCGTGATCCCAACATAATCTACTGCAGTTGGTGCATATACGTTGGTGGAAGAATGTTTAAGACAATAAGCAAAATCTCTGGCGAAGGGTCGATCAGAGTTTTAATCTCAGTCTAATGTAATGGGGGTGTTGTTTCTGTTTTTCCTAGAGGTTTTTTACTCACCCTTTATGTAAATGTGAGTACACTTCCTCTTAACTCCACCTGCCTCCTTTATACCTCACCAGTGAAAATATTCGGATAGCCTGAACGGGCAGTAAGACATAGTGCCAAAATACATTGCAAATAACCTCTGGAGTGCTGGCTAAGTGTTTAGATTTTAATAATGTTCACAAATATTCCACCATAACATTTTCTTAGTTTTATTTGTTATTAATTAACTGTTCCATCAATACATTTTTAATGATAAAACAGTATTTTTCTTTTAAGTACTCCTTGCTTACGAGAGAAGGTAGCTTACCTTCCATGGTTACACTATGGCGCCGTTTAAAGGTTATGGGCCTTGTGTAGTCCTTCAAGCTCAGACTGCTACTTATCAGGGTAAGTTTAACGGTATTTGCCTAGAGCTATGAAAGAATTACTTTATAAAATCAACTCCAGATTTTTTGTTAATATTGTTGGATATTCTAAGTGCTTTTTTTCGAACATCCTGATTATATCGTCAGACGACTTTAAACTAGCCTAATACTATGAAAAGCCCAACATTCAGTCCCCCATCCGACAATTTACCAACAATAAAACTTCGATCAAGCCGGGAATATAAACAAGGACCTCAAGCTAATCTGGCACACGCGCTACTGACTTTGATAAAGTGTGTGAATCATGACCGTAAATTCAGCCAAGATTGTATATATATAATTTTATATATACATATTTTAGATCAGACAATTCTTTATCATTCAGCTATGTTCAAATCTCATAGCACAAACAATGAATATAAATTGTTCTATAAAAAAATAACACATGTAAGTTGAGAAAAGAAAAACATATATTTTCAGAAAAGAGTGTAACAACCATTTCATTTATTTTGGGTATTTAAAGCGCATCTGAAACTACTGATTATATCAGCAAACTAGAAGTTCTATGAATGATAGCGAAAGGGTTATCTATTTTGCTGGAGTTTTTTTTTACATACCTTACAGGGTTCTTTTACATGCCAAAATCGACATGGAACCAATGGCTTTACCTTTATTCTTATTATTGGCACCGTATCTTATTACCCGTTTGGGTTATACGCACTTACATTAATGTGTAATGGTAGGGTGATTGTGAAATTAAATGAAGGATCTACAGTTTAACGTGGAATCCGAACCACGGCGGAGGCCTGGCATTCCACACATTCACAAGTTGTGATTAATACACGTCTCGTCAGAGGTGAAGGAATGGTTTGGCAATCATATAAATCTGTGCTGGGACCAGGGATTGAACCCCGGACCCCCAACACTAAGGTCCAATGCCTTACCACTAGACCGCCAGCACGGCTTTTATGACCATTCAACGTAAAGTTATTTTCCACCGCCAGTTAGCTTCACTTTCAAGGAAAAGATAGCGTCTGGGTTATTATGACCACCACATTTTGTATCGTCCGCTAGTTTTAGCTTCTACTTTGCTTCTAGCGTCAACGCACAGAATAAAATCAGTTTGCTTCAACAATTAGCAACACTTTTTCAAAGAATATTACCTTTTAAGAAGGTATAGGCCAGAAATTAGGTAAATTTGTTTCAAGAATGCTGGTATTCATGACTGAACATTATTCATATATTTTTATTTCCCAAACAGCTGATCACAAGTCACATTATTTACAAGAAAGATTTAACCTAGCTTCATTTAATAAATCTCTTGCATCATTTTGTTTGCCTACGTTTTGAAATGAAAAAATACTAGGCCTAAATTATTCAATACACAAAACATATTTTAGCTAAAATATCATAGTGTTTTAATATGCATTCAAATAGTAATGTCACACAGGGAAATGAATTAATATGAAAAGTTTGCCAATAAAGAAACAAGGTTTCTTGTAATATGTATGCTTTATGACCTAATGCTATATTCTTCATATATTTATATTTATACTGAAACAAGTGTAATATATTGTGTGAAGATCTTAGAAAATAAAACTAGTTATTTAAAGTTGATGGAAGCGTTCAAGAACTCCCAAAAGTAGTGTTCAAAATGAATATTTAATCTCAAAACAATGGGCATTTATACCCAGTCGGCCTACTAAGTTAACAATAAAGTGAACGAGAGGTTGGTTTGGATGGTTAAAAATAATAAAATGCATCTTTTATTTAAAGGAAATTCTTGAGACTAGATTTAAGTGATTAAGAATATAAGGATATTATATTTCTTTATAATGATTTTTTTTTTCAATTTATTCACTTCAAGGTAACTAGGTATAACTACTAATTATCGGTTTCAGATAAATTTAGTAAACCTTTTATGACTAAAAAACCTAGGACTAAACCAAACAACATGTAAGCTTAAACATTAAGCTAGGACCTATTTTGGTTATTTCCAGTCTTGGCTGCAGTATTCTCTAGGCCTACAACTCACATTAATGGGGATAGTAATTACTACTGTATGTACGTACGATTAAGTTCAAATAGGTTTACACTATTAAAGTTTTGTTGGAGCATCTTAAACAGATTAGGCCTACCTTTTTTATTATCTTGTCAACTTGTCTATCAACGAATTTCACACTAATACGGTATAGATGATAAAGGTTGCATTATAAAATAACATTATTCGGATTTGTGTAGAGGAAGAGTGGTAAAACCTTAAGAAAAATAAAAGAAACACTCGTCACACCCAACTAGGATTCAAATCCCAATCTCCACACCAATGGAAAATTAGATCAAATAGACTAACGTCTTGGTCAATGTTGTCCCATGAGGCGGGTCAATTGACTACTAATATCCCAAATATGTTAAAGTCTAACTAACCTCCACCTACTATAAAACCTACAAACAATCTTAATATTGGAATGTCCCAACTATCCGTATGTTGATGGTGAGTAATAATGCATTTTGATAGTATTATGTTTCAAAAAAATATTCCTTAACATTCATTGTAATCCTACTCTCGTCCTATATTATGAGATATGCCTATTTAAAGTTAGATTATGTGAAACCCACACAAACATGTTTTGAGATTTTTATATAGGGCTAATGAGATGGCAAGTTTAAGTTCAGGTAACTAATAACACCTAATAAACTACAAAACATAGCAAACATAGCCTCGTAACGCAAACCAAAGGACAAACTAAATGTCTGCACAACTTAGCATCACTCTACTAGAAAAATGTTTGCTTTCGCAAAGTGGTCGGCCATAATTGCTTTTGACGCAAAGTCTAGCGTCTCTCTGCTAACGGTCGCAAATTTGTTTTGCGTCGTGTTCATAATAGCCCTGCAAGTCACCTTCAACTTCTCTTCCAAAGGAAGTTGTGCTGAAGATGCTTTTCTTCCAAGAAAAAATAAATGACCCCAGCTGGGTCTGAACCCACTAACCACCTCATCTATATGTATATAAATGGGAAATTATTGGTTTTATAAAAATATATATTTCAAATAAAGATTTTTTTTTTAAATTTTAAGTTCTACATTGGAAATTTCTGTTTCTAAAAATAACCTTAAAGTCATTTTCATGGTAAAATGACAGTTACCACTTTTTGCAAAGTTAAACAGTGCCTAATTACAAAATTGAATCAAAATTATCATAGCGGAATTTAAGAAAATCAATTTTAACTCTTTTTTGCCCTTTAGTAAACTACTGTAGGAAATTTTTTTTTCGAAAGTCCGCCTCTCTTAGACTCTGTCCCGTGGTTTCTACTATAAATGTGCAAAGATACAACTTTCTAGGTCATCTGGGGGCCTCTGGAGGGTGCGGAAAGTCTCACACACACAAATTATATGCCGAGATAAGAATATATTAAAAAATATTTATTGATAGGATGGACTATATTATTTTAACAGTTCTCTTACGTTTCATAATTTCGTTGTAAAGCACTTTGTTTATTGTCGATTACTTGGCTCACTCATAACTGGAGCCATCATAACATCATAACGTTCGTCTATCTAGTCCTTTCGTGTAGACCGATTTTCTGTCTACCCTTGAACCTCCAATACTTGAGTTTGTCGATCACATAGACCTCCTATACTTAGGTTTGTCGACTGGTTGTACCCACTCGTGTCGACCACTTGTACCATCTAGCCTTCCAAATATTTGTTTTAATCTGGTCAACCACTTTTCTATCGATCACTTGAACCTTTTATACTTGGGTTTGTCGACTGGTTGTACCCACTCGTGTCGACCACTTGTACCATCTAGCCTTCCAAATATTTGTTTTAATCTGGTCAACCACTTTTCTATCGATAACTTGAACCTTTTATACTTAGGTTTGTCGAATGGTTGTACCCACTCGTGTCGACCACTTGTACCACCCAGCCTTCCAAATGTTTGTTTACTATTTGTCAACCGCTTTTCTGTCAATCAGCTATACCTCTCGTAGCGATCACTTGTACCACCCAGCCTTTTAAATGTGTGTTTACATTTTTTCGACCACTTTTATGTCGACCACATGTACCTACTCGTGTCGACCCCTTGACCCCCTCAGTGTTTCAAGTTTTTGTCGACCATTTGTACTGCTCCCACTGATAGAGAGACCCGCATCGATGGTTAGAAAGGAAAAAGGTGACAGTCTCGTAATAGACTGGATCGCTGGCGACAGAAAGGTCAGACGTCGAATCTTGGATGGTTCGCCATACTCTTTACAAGAAAATGAGGGTACATTACTCTAAATTATACCTATCTAATATGTGTATAGGCTAATTTTGTGTAAGTATACGAATAGCCCAAATGGCTAGTAAGACGTAGAGCACATAAAAAAATAAATGTATAATTGGGAAACCAATAATAAACTTTTAAATGTTTTTATTCGTGTCGTTTTTTTTACTTCGTTTGATGTTTTATAAATTGATGGTTTATGTATGACACTGACATGAATAAACGGGTTTATTGTTACCGCTTGGCTGCTCAATCGTATCCATACATCTCCGATATTGTCTACATGCTCAACAAGTTGATATATAGGTCAAGTTTCCAACGTATCGACATTTTAATGGTTTTAAAACGAACCTGTGAACGTAAAGTTTTCACAACAATCAATAAAGTCGGCTATATGTTCTAAGGGTAAGTTGTTAGAGTAATCGTTTTAAGTCCTTTGGTAGCTTGGATCGATTCTGAGTGGTGTTGACAAATGTATATAGGCCTACTATTTTTATACAGGTTCTTCCCAGATCAGTAAATAGCTTGGCGGCCAGGTCTTTTGGTGCTATATTAAATAAAGTCCTAGGTTGAGTTAGTAGGAGTAAATCGTGTGTTGCTTTATATATATGTTACAGGAAAAGTAGATTGTAAGGGAGAGTTGACTCGGCCTAGGTAAAGTCGACTCTTTCTAAAAGTATCAGTAAAAGTTGATAAACAGAGAATAAACAGATCAACTTTTCCTAGGAAGAGTTAACTATACCTGCTGTGGTTTAGTAAAAGTTGATTCCGCTCTGTTGCTCTCCAGATGCAACTGTTTTGAATATCCCAGCTATATTTGTTTACTGTTGTTTTCTTTGATCACTCGTCCATTTGTTGTAGTTTTCAACCGTTACCAAGGATTCAGTGTGTGTTTGATTAATTAGTTTCAGTTCGGTTTTTAGGTTAGGTTAGGTTAGGTTAGGTTAGGTTAGTCAACTTTTACTCACTTAAGGTAGTAAGAGTATACTTTCCCTAGGTACAGTCAACTCTGAGTAGTAAATGTTGATCGAAATTAATCACTTTTCGCTTTTAATCAACTTTTACTAAAAATACCAGTAAGAGTCGACCTTACCTAGGCCGAGTCGACTCTTACTGGAGAATCTACTTTTCCTGTAACATATACATCTATAATGTGCGCGTTAAATATTTTGATTTTTCGTCGGTTCGAAGCCCAGCCAGTGTCTATGGATTTTTCTTGAGTGATATAAATCCACAGAACAACTTCCCTCGGAAGGGAAGTAAAGCCGTGGGTCCCGTGTTGATTGTGGCATGTAGAAGAACCCTGGAAAGTATATAAAAAAACAGTTTTCCAGGCCAACTTGATAGGCCCTTTTGCTCTCACTCATAGAAATTCTCCTATGCTGATATATACAGTTAATTTATAAATTGCACGTTATGTACTCAAATCTGTACATATAATAAATCTGTAAATTTGCCTGTACGTTTGATTTATTATGTTTGTTTGTTTCCAGTAAACTCATAGTATTCCGGAATGGTTGGAACTTCTCTGTTGTAATCCTTATCTTAACGGACAAAGGGTAAGTAAGCTATATACCATCACGCTATCACATCAGCGATAGAAGCAGTGCTGAAAAGACGACTGTTGGTGTGGTTACATATAAGTTTTAAATTTGTAACAATTCAAATATATTCACTTTTAATGTGTAAATCTTTTTTGTAAGTCTCTTTTTCAACGATGTGTTTGAAGAGATCAACAAGCCATGAATGTAGAATTCATTTTTTCTGTCTACCTGGTCGGTAAATCAACCACAATCCAAATCTTAACTCAACTCCCAACTCCAACTATTATCTTAAATCCAAAGAGAAACTATTTTTTGTGTTGATCGTTTTGTATTCTCATTATTAGTCAAATCGTAATTCTTCAACAAATAAAACTTACACCTAAGTAACGTTCAACATATTTATGTGATTTGATCTTACATTTACATGGATACATATTCAAACAAATAGATTAATTATCCCATTAAAAGGCAGACAATATTAATTGTAAAAGTATAGAGCCAGCAACAGCACAGCAGAATAATTAAATGTAAAAAAAATTAATCTCAATAATAAATGTATTCTAATTGTGATATTTGGTTTTGTTTTTCCTATCCCTCTCACGGTTGAGTGTAAGCACATTATGGTTTTAGTGAACTTGTGACATTTTGAACCAAATATTTGGGTCCATAGCGGAGTTGACTATATATTGTGAACTTAATGCCTTGAACTCCGTGATCTTCAGTGTTTGTAGTTTCAAGCGCAAGAAAAATAGAAAAGTGGCACTTTTAAGTCTACTTAGTGAAATCCAAAGGTGTGCACTAAGGGCGTATTAATAATTTCAAATATATCAAGTATAATGCCTGAACCGCGTGTCAACTGGGAAGAGCATATTTAAACTCAATAAGCCAAGGAATGCTAAATTATAAATAAGTAGTTAGGGAAATATTTAGGGTGTACACCTTAACTTTTTTTTTACGGCCATAGTGAGAATATTAAATTATTTAATATGGTGGATTCATAAAAAGTGGATCTAATTATGTCAAAAATATTGAAAATTATTATTTATGTAATAATTGTCTATATAAACTGTTAGTTCTATGTACTTTCATTTGTTTTAACTCTTTAACAACCAATTATTTATGCTATGCTACTCTTATTTATTTTTTAACTATCACCAATAATCGAGATACAAAAATTGTGTGTAGAAAAGTTATAACTTAAGCTTTAAATAAAAAACATATTTAGATTATAATCTGTATTTTGATCTTTTGTTTTAGTCAGCCTATTTTTAACGTTTTGTATTACTTATTTAAAACAATAATTTTTTTAAGATTCGGCTACTCTTCCATGTTATTAATCTTATAGGAAAAAACTAAGTTACTTTATAGATTCCCCGTTTGAATAACGAGTACACCAGCTAGGTTTTTCTGCCCATTTGAAATTTTGGGGTGATAGCTTTTCCTTCTGGGTAGTATAAACGATAAGAACATCAGATAATCCATTTTTAGAATGTGCATCTGTATGTTTGTTGCTATTAAACTAAAAAAGTATTTATCAGATTGAGATTGGACTACTTTTGCTTTACACCTTATTTTTCAGAGAAACATGGTAAGCTTTAAAACATTAATTCAGCTCATCATTGAACAAAGAAGCACCTGGTTTAAAAATACTTTAAATTTATTTAAGTCATCTAAGTTAATCGACTATGTTTCACAAACATAGAGAACAACACGCATAACTATTGTTTTGTATATTCCTAGTTTTATATTCATTTACAGCAGGCTAAATATTAACAACTTACTGACCGGTTAGGGCCTAGAAGTATACATTTTCCGACCGTATTATTTTACAAATTTACATTCTTATAATAGTGGATCGTTGCAGCAATTTCTGCAGATTATTGAACTAAAATTTATTCAAAACATTTTTTTGGAAAACGTTCCATATATAATTGATCCTCACCTGATTTTCTAGGCAAAAGTTTAATCGTCTAAGAAAATAAAGGGTGACCTGGTGGTCTAGGGGCAAGGTGTCAGACTTCTATGCTGGCAGCCGGGGTTCGATCCTCGGTCCCGGCACAGATTTATTTGATTTCCAAACCCTTCCTACACCTCTGACAAGATATCTTGTGAATGTATGGAATGCCAGGTCGCCACCGTGGTTCGGATTCCACGTTAAAACTGTAGGTCCTTCATTTCATCTCACAATCACCCTACCATTACACATTAGCGTAAGTGCGTGTAACCCGAACGGGTAGTAAGACGCGGTGCTAATAATAATAATAATAAGAAGAAAAAATAAACTTTACAGATATATTTATTTAGCTTTCGGTGTTAAATTTGAGTCAAAACGTATATTTTGATTATTTTCTCCCTTCACGCCAAGACGAGAACTTTAAGCGAGCCCTCTCCCAGCTCTATATCTATTTGTTGCACCAAAACACTCAATTAAAAATTTAGGTATTATTTTTAACCAAAGAGACATATTTTATTTCGCGATATACAACCACACCAATCATGGTTTCCATGGTGATGTAAACAAAGAATGACTGTACAGATGAGATACAGCCCACATATAAGGAACACATGGAAAAATCGCTAGGGAATTGGGTTTTTCGTTCTGATCTACTATTTTTGACGACATCCCATACCCATAACCTTCAAAATGATTGGATTTTGGTCAAAATAGGTTCGGCCATTTTTTCATAATTAAAAATACATGATAAAGGATGATTAAATTATATATAAGAGCAGAGTCAAATATTTAAAGACAAAGAAGAGGATGATAAATATCAACAATGCATATATATATAATATATATATATATATATATATATATATATATATATGCATTGTTGGTGATGTTGGTTGATGGTGTAAAAAATAGAAAGAATACGACTATTATTAGTATATTTATCAAACAAACGGATGGTAATAGGTTATATATATATAAATATATAACCTATTAACCTAAGAATACGACTATTATTAGTATATTTATCAAACAAACGGATGGTAATAGGTTATATATATATATATATATATATAATATATATTATATATATATATAACCTATTAACCTAAGAATACGACTATTAATAGTATATTTATCAAACAAACGGATGGTAATAGGTTATATATATATTATATATATAATATTATATATATATATATATAACCTATTAACCTAAGAATACGACTATTAATAGTATATTTATCAAACAAACGGATGGTAATAGGTTATATATTTATATATATATATATATATATATATATATAATATATATATTTATATATATAACCTATTACCATCCGTTTGTTTGATAAATATACTAATAATAGTCGTATTCTTTCTATTTATTACACCATCCCGCTAAAGTATCTGTTGACTTGGTATTATTTGTAACCAGAGAGAAAACTGTATTTATATAATATATTTACAATCATGCACAAATCCAAGTTTCCATGGTGATATAAATAAATACTGAACAGTTGAATATTATCTGAGAAACTCAGCTTTTAGTTGGAAACTACTATTTTTATATCCTGGACCCCTAACCTTTAAAATGAGAGGTTGTTTAAGAAAATCTGTTAGGCTATTTTCTGGTAATTTCTTTTACTGGAAACGGGCCTATAAATTATATATAAGATAGAAAGAGTGATAAAATGAAATCGAGGGTGTAAGTGTTTCGTGTGTGATTGTGTAAGAGTGGGTGAGTGTGAAAATGAAAGTTTAAATGTGAGAAAGTGAGTGTAAGAGATTGAGAATGAGCAATTGATAGAGATCGAATGAATGTGAGTGCTAGTGAGATTATGTGTTAGAGAAAAAATATCGGTAGAAGAGTGAAAAAGAGTGTGTATAAGTGTGAGTGTGTGTGTGTGAGAAAGAGAGTTAAAGGCAAAGAGTCTGTGTGTGAGAGAAAGAGAATATGTGAGGGAGGATGCGTGATAAAATATATTAAAGAGTATGTTTGTGAGAAAAACAGAGTGTAACATTTTGGAAAAGATAGCTTGTGAAAGAGAGAGAAAATAATAGTAAGAGAGAAGTTAAGGAAGTTTAAGAGAGAGTGTTTGAGAGAGTTAGAGAGAGTTTGAGAGAGAGAGAGTTTAAGAAAGAGTGAGTTTGAGATAGTGAGAGTGAGATATAGAGTGTGAGATAGATTGAGAGAGTGTTTGAAAGAAAAGGAGTTTGAGATAGAGAGAGCGTTTGTGAGAGAGCGTTCAAGAGATAGAACATTCGAGAGATAAAGTATTTGAGAGTGAGAGCGAGAGACTGTTTGAAGTGATCAAGTGAAAGTGAGAGTATGTATGTGTTAGAGAGAGAAATACTGGGAGAAGTGGTGATTAAACAAATAATAAAAAATTGAAAATTATCTGAGAAAATCGGGTTCTCATGGAAAACTACTACTTTTCCTGACATCCTGGACTCCTAACCGCTAAAATGAGTGGTTGTTAGTCAAGTTCTGTTCAGCCATTCCCTCGTAATTTCTATTGCCGGAAACGGGCTTATCAAATTATATATAAGATTATTATTACTAGTTAAAATTGTTCTTAAATCTTTAAACTCATTAAACATTTCAACTGATCAATTGTTTGAATGGTTAAGTCCAGGGTCACTCTTCACTCATAATTAAGGCAGTCTCTTCTACATATACCTCAGCTGGCTTGACAAGCTTTTGGGTTTCCCAAACGTAATCAAAATTTCATATAATTAATTGGTTTCTTTTAACTGAATCAAATATTTCTTTTTTAAATTTATGTCTATATTTTGATATATCGTCATGTTTTATTAACACTATGTTTTTATAATATTTGTCAAATAGTCGGAATTTGATCCTTTGTTTGTCTACGTCATCGAAATCAACACCGATGACCCCAGTTATCTCCACCGCATATGGCACCAATCTAATAAAAATTATATTAGATAAACTTGGTAGTATATCGGTGGAAGTGAAATACATTAATATTTATTACACTCTGTATTATATCCCTTTTGAATATGGGTATTATTATACTTTCCGTTCATTCTTGTGGTAGTACACCATTGTTCTATAAGGAAATTCGCAGTTGAATTTATTTTACCTATATTTAACCACTTCCTTTATTATTATTATTATTATTATTATTATTATTAGCACCACGTCTTACTACCCATTCGGGTTATACGCACTTACGCTAATGTGTAATGGTAGAGTGATTGTGATATGAAATGAAGGACCTACAGTTTAACGTGGAATCCGAACCACGGTGGCGGCCTGGCATTCCACACATTCACAAGATGTCTTGTCAGAGGTGTAGGAAGGGTTTGTAAATCAGATAAATCTGTGCCGGGACCGAGGATTGAACCCCAGCTGCAAGCATAGAAGTCTGACACCTTACCCCCTAGACCACCAGGTCACCCTCACTTCCTTTATTAAATCTGCTTTAATTGAATGTATACTTGAAGTTTTATGATTATTTTACTGTATTTTGATAACATAGCTAAAGTTATTTCAATAAAATTAGCATTAATTTAATTTAAAATGTAATAAGCCACAATAAAACTAAAAATATTCTTATCTATTTATCTCAGATTCGGTTGCTGTAGCCTATAGATAATTGCCTTGGAATGATGTTCTTTAACCCGGCTGATGGGACCCCAGTGTGCGAGATCCGTCTATGAGTCAACATGAATAAAACTTAACTACAGACACTTCCACGTAGCGGGGTGGGCAAGGTGGATAATTTGGCTGAAGTAATGACGGTAGCAGGTACATTTTGTATGGGCCAAGATACGTGGGGTATATCAGGTCTCCCTGTACAGGGTTACGTGGCTGGTACCAGGCAGCAGTGCTATCAAGATCGACTTGAGGCACAGGTCAAATGACACTCTAGAACCACTGTTCCCAAACTTTTTAGACTCACGATCCCCTTTCACAAACATCTGAGTTGCATGGACCCCCTGATAAATATACATAGCCACTAATTTAATACCTAGTTTTTATGAAATTTAATAATTAATTGAAATAAAAATGTTTAATAACTTTAAATTAACCTACTATAGCTCGGTAGTTACTTTTGGATACCCCCCCCCCCCCCAAATATAGTGGAATAACATTGAAACTACTTAAGTATAAGTTCAAATAATTATACATTTGTTTAAAAAATTAAAGCTGAAATTAAATAACAAAGTACTGTAGTAACATTTTATTATCTTTAGTATCACAATATTTATCACATTTCACATGTTTTTTAAGGTGTTAGCGGAAATTGATGCTTTTACATAACTGAAATACCCTCCTTAATCACAGAATTCCATACCGATTTAATATTCGAAATTGTTAACAAGTTTTAACAGCTACTTACCTCTTCACGTGATTTGGTGAGAAAGATGCTCTTGCTTTTGATGGCACAGAGCTTTAAAGTCAGGAACCACAGATGATAAATGGAAGTCTCAGGTCACTTTCAGAATTGAGCCAGTTTCTGTATTTATTTTTCAAATGGGCAAATGAAGAAAATCTTCTCGTTCAAATATGTAGAATAAAATGTTAATAAAGCTTTAGTAGCTTTATTCTCTAGAAATGAGAAATCCTCCTTTAAACTTAACCAGAAACCAATTAATAACACAGATTTATAGCTTTTCTTTAATTCAAAATCAGTGTAAATTTCAACGAGCTTCTTTTTTTCATTCCCGCTTAATATGGAAGATTTCAAAACTGCTGTTTCATCCAGAGGATTGCGAATCCAATTGTTATTATTTGACATGGCTGGGAAATATTCTCTGAAGGTTTCTCCAAGTCCCTTCAAGTATAATTATATATTAGTAAGGCACCTATTTGTACACCTGCTTTTTTCTAATAAAACCCATCTTAACCATAATCAGTCGTACAATCATTGATCAGCTGACCTCCCCCAACCCCCCGTATCCCCGCCATCCTGACAAGATAAAAGATAAGGGGGGTCCTTCACATACTGGGAGACACTAGTGAAAGGGGGCTGTTACAAATTGGCAGTACAGGAAATTGAAATTGGTTTATTATTCCTTGGTGGTAGGGATGTTCACTTTCTGAAATGATTTATTTAAGTTATTTAATTATAAAACGGTCTTTAGTTCGTTAATTCGTCACTTTGAACGTAAAGCTTAAGTTTAACCATTTAAAAATGTTTTGGCTTCACATGAAATTAAACTTGTCATCTTTGGTTTAGTAGGAAAGTATGTTACTTGCTGAAGTAAGGTGTTGGATGTTAGGAAACTATAAACTATAACTATAAATTTTCCCCTCCCCCTACATGAGTTTGTATTGAAGTTATTCCACACCTAGCCAAATAGTATTGTGTTGAGCAAAACATAAATTATTACAAAATGAATTTCATGTTTCTCGGCTTAAGGAGAAACACTCTGTTCCTAACAATGGCATCTCAGTAAGATTTCTTCTACCACTCAAGCAGTTTTCCACGCAGCAATTAAAATATCAATATGGTGCAGTAATTCCATTTTACTCGAGATTTGTAAATCCATCTTCAAGCCCCTAATGGAGTCCTCAACTTCCACCGAAGACCCATTAGTCGTCATTGTTTGGTAATGGCTGTCCCCCATTTCTTGGAATCAAGTCCTTCATATCCCAGCCGTGTTCGAGCGCCCCTTGAGGTCACTACCATATTGACGCCCTGGCACGGATAAACGAGGAAATATTAAAACTAAGGATATAATCTTTCACTACTAGAATATTTTAAAATATTCAGTATGCAGGAAAATAAATCAAATTTGAAATTCTAGTCTTTTAAACATATTTGATTCTTATTAGCGACTTAGTCCAACAAACTTTTAAAAAATGCTATCAACCAATGATCTGACTATTAAGTTAGTATCCTGAATGTGAATTATTTTTATAATTTAGTAATAATTTATATTTACTATAAAAACCAAACACATAATGTTGATAAAATAATAAACAAAGAAACTGTTTGGTGGCTACCTGTTCTAAGGCGTCACACTCACAATAGACTAGTTTGCCGATGATGGGTCGATTGTGATTTGAGCCCAGTCAGGTGTACTGATAGTGGTTTTTGCTAAAAGATTTCCCACTATCCCTCCACGCAAATGAGAGTACACTTCTTCTAAATGTATCTTTTAATTCCTAACCAATCAAAGTAATTAATACGTAAGCGTATAACAAGACTATATTGAAAGACACGGTGCAAAACAAAAAAAGATAAAACCAAATCACTGTGGGAAAGTTAATATTTTATACTTACAATTTTTTAAGATTCGGATTCAACTCATGATTATGGATTCATATGTAAAAAGAAGATTAGTTTTCGGCAAAAATTAAACTTAATTTTTTTACACCATATATTTTAATCTTTTATTCATTCTTACTACCCGTTCAAGCTATCATCATCATGAACAACTCCAGCCACTGGTTGGGTATGGATAAAATATAAGCCTCTTCACAGTCTCCTTTCCTCCCCATCACCTCTCTCCCTTCACCTTAGCCCAGTCCTCTCCTCTTTCCTTCTCACTCCTCCTTACTTCCTTTCAGCAATCTGTTCCTTGGTTTTCCTCTTGGCCTTCTACCCCCACTTCCATATCCAACACCCTCCTTGGCATCCTCTCTCTTTCTATTATTCTCACACGAGCTATACCATCTTAGTCATGTCTTCTCTATCTTGTCCTGGAATTGACCTTCCATCACTATGTCTCCTATTCTCTAATTTCTCATACTGTCACATTTTTTCACACCTATCCTACTTCTCTCACATCTTATTTCACTGGCCTGTATTCTGCTTTAATCATGTTCTTTCATCACACACATTTCTGCAGCATACGTCAATATTGGTAAGTAATAGGCATTGTAGATAACTCCCTTGAAATTGCCTGGCATATCCCTGCTACAAATTAGGCTTCTCACACTTCTGAAAACTTCCTCCGCTTTCCTTACTTTTTCACTTATTTCTCTAGTGTTGCTTCCACTCCTCACTACAATACTGGTTATATACTTGAATCTTTTTACAATCTTCACTTGCTCCTCTATCACTGTAACACCAGTTGTATACATGTCCTTCTTCCTTTTCGGGATAGACATCTCACTCCTCCTTTACATTAAACCTTATTCCATACCACTCCACCCCTTCATCCCAAATCACCAGCTGCTTCTGTAATTCTTTATCCTCATTAGCCCACACCATCGGGTCATCTGCAAACTATATTGCTTTCATCTTTCCACTCCCAATTCCTTAATTATGTCATTCATCCCTACAATGGACAGTAGTGGTGAGATCGCACTTCCTAGTTTTATACCATCCTTTAACTCAAACAAATCCGTCCTAACTTCTCCCACTTTCACACAGCTCACACCACCTTTGTACAAATTCCTCACTCTGTTTAAGGTCTCGTCATGCACTTCTTACTTCTCCAGCACTTTCCATACTCTTCTTCTTCTTCACACGCTGTCATACACTATTTCAACATCCAAGAAGGCCATAAGCAGGCATTTACGTACTGATATAGTCACTCTTGCTGCTGTCTCTCAGCAAAAATAAGATACAGTGTCAACCTTCCTGGCTTTGTCTTCTCACTCATACTTCGTGGTCACACTAGCATTTAGCAGGTCCACAATGTACCTTCTCCACAATTTCCTTAAGTTATCCTTTCCCACCACCACATTACCACTTCCTTTCTAATCCATTCCTTTCTTTCTCCAAACCATTCCATACAGTATTTTATTACTACTCGCACTGTCCCTCTACATTGTTTTCTTCCACATCTCCATTAAATTTCTTTACTCATCCTACACTACCCTACTTGATTCCTTCTTATTTTGCCTTATAATCTTCTTTCACCTCCATTGTCCTCTCTCTGAGCCAATACCTAAAGACTCTTTTCTTCTCGGTTACTGTTTCTTTTGTTTTATCATTCTACCATGTTGTTTACTCCCATCGTCTCTTTCCAATTGTTCTTCCACACACAATCTCTACTGCATCAACCAATGCCATACGGAATTTTTCCCATACTTCTTGTTTTGGTTTCGTCCTTTGGTAGGCTGCTAAATTCTTCTCTGAAACTCAATTCTAATTTCTTCTTCATCCAATTTACATACTGTTAACCTCCTCTTATGATTTTCTATTACTCTTCTCTGTTTCCTTCCTGTCAGGTTTGCTATCATCAGCGGGTTGTCATTGTCTAGGGCGTCATTTGGAATTATCATTACATCTGTCATATGAATCCTCATTTACATATTTTATAACACTATATACTCCACTAGCGACTCCCTTGACAAATAGACGCTTGACCATGTTACCTTATGACTCTCCCTCTTCTTAAATCACGTATTTCCTATTAGCAAATAATTCTTCTTGAACAATTCTAGCAACTCTTCACCCTCCATATTCCTAGGCTTACAGCCATCTGCTCCTAGCACTTCCTCATGCCCTTGCTTATCCATCCCAATAATATGAAGTCACCCATGACTATTTGACTCTGCCCTCTTAGTTCCTTCTGCAGGTCTTTTGCAAACTTATCTTCTCAGCCCACCTGAGGGGCATACACTTGCACACTGTCCTGTTCTTTAATCCAGTTTTCACCTTAATTAGTCTATCATTTATTTACTTCACCTCTTCCCTTAGACCTTCCCTTATCACTACCTCAACTCCATTCCTTCTTTCTTTCTCATTTTCGATCAAATATAGCTTAAATCCTTTCCTCAGATCCATCTTCCCTTCTCCATTAAACTTACTTACTGTAACCATTCATAGCTAATTTTCTTGGTTGGACCGGTGTCAATTATGCCTGTCATTTCTGAGGCTTAGTTTTTCTATTTTGAAAGCAATTTTTTATCCCCTACTCGCTTGCTAAACCTTTCATAATTTCACCAGAGACCCATCAGCCGTCACTTTTTAAAGTTTCTGCATGGCCTTCACAGCTATCAAAGTGCTCGTGGGGCAAAGAGACCCATTGTACTTCATCCACACAGGCATTCCACTACTTTGTGTCGTTTCCCGCCTCCTTCGACATGGGTGAGGGATTGGAATTCTGGGGGGCATTAATATTTTTAATACGATAGTGATATGTCGGGCTATTCAACCATAAGAAACACCACTACAAGCAATTAGTATAATCTACCGCAGTTGACTCGCCACTGCCTGGCCCATGCTTCGCTTTGCTTATTCAATCCAACTCGGGTGACCTGGTGGTCTAGGGGTAAGGTGTCAGACGTCTGTGCTGGCGGCTGGGGTTCAATCCTCGGTCCCAGCACAGATTTATCTGATTACCAACCCTTCCTTCACCTCTGACAAGACATCTTGTGAATGTGGGGAATGCCAGGCCTCCACCGTGGTTCGGATTCCACGTTAAACTGTAGGTCCTTCATTTCATCTCACAATCACCCTACCATTACACATTAAGCGTAAGTGCGTATAACCCGAATGGGTAGTAAGACGCGGTGCTAATAATAATACTAATAATAATCCCAACTCACTTGTCACTCCGTTTGATTTGGCCATGTCCAAATAATGAAAGAATAGCCTTGTCTACACAAAGTAAAACTGATTGTTTCGCCTGCGCTCACAAACCACTCATCGCCAACTAAGCATCTTTTTGGTTGGTTCTTGTATTTTATTGGTCATATTTAACCCCCTCCTTTCCCTTATAATGTGCTAAATTAGATGCATATAAATATAGTAACCTATTATTAGTAAAATTGATTTTTGACATTTATCTATCACTAGATAGCTGTTGCCCGCGGCTTTGCTCGCGTGGAAGTTGATTATATACAAATACGAAAATATACATATGTATTTACAGATTAATTTAAAATATTACGTTACGTTGATGACCATAACTTGACCTCAGATCAAAAATAATGCAAGTCCGATACAAACTTTCACCCCCTTTTTCATCCCTTATTAAATAAAATTTCCAAAATTCCTGAAACACGTATTTATTTGTTTTACATCAATAATGGAAATACAAAATTTTGTTTATGTAACTTTCAAAATGACGGACTTTCATACATATTATCATACATATTATCATCCCCTATTTTGACCCCTTTGGGGTGGAATTTTCTAAAATCCTTTCTTAGTGGGTGCCTACATAACAAAATGAATATACAGTCCGAATTTCATGCTTGTAGCCTTGATAGTTTGCGCTCGGCGATGATGAATCAGTCAGTCAGTCAGTCAGGACATGTTATTTTATAAATATAGATAATTGGTGGCTGATATATTGTATTTGTTCGCCGTCCAAGGACCATGCTGCTCTTCGACCGCCAACACTAGATCTACGCCATGGTGGAACCTTCGGTCACCCCAGCTCGTTGGAGATGACGCCTCACCTACCACTCTTAATATGTAACGTTTTCTTAATTAAGCTAGGTGTTTGACCCAGGTCTGGGCGTATGTTGTAATTCCGTACAAGAATATTTTAATCAGGCTAAATTTTTTTTATCTCTGATTGGGATCCATCTAGTTACCTTCTAATAAGGTTTAACTTATTTAACTTGTTATAAGTAACTTAGTGATTTATATTTTTAGTTTTTTTTTAAATAGAGCTGTGTGATGCTCAGTATATTTTTGTTTAGATAACTTAGCCATTTTTCGATCAGATTTAATATGAGCTGACTTAGTGACATGGGATTAATACGTTAGTATTTGGTACCTAATTATTCAGTTGTTTATGCATAATGTTGACATTATCTTAGGTTTACTATTATTAGTGGGCAACCCATGGCTCACAGTGATATATTTTCTGGTTCTTTGTTATAAACAATTATAAAACAAGTTCGTCAACAGTTTGTGTTCTCTCCATATAGGCCTTTACAAATTGACATAGTTGACCAATGGTGGTGTTATAGGTCTCTCAACTATCGAAATACTTTAATAATATATTTCTGGGTCATATTAAATGTCAATATAATATTTTTTTAATATTGCTATTCAGCATGCTCAAAGGAATATACTGTTGAATATAAATATTATAGTTTTATAATGTGTGTCTGTTGATAAACACAACTAATCGCTTAACATAATTATATTTTTTCTATTAGGTTCCACCTCAATTCCTATTTTACATTATTCGGATTAAAGTGCTAGCAAATATCTTGTAAGTTCGCTCAACCATGACGGTATCCATTAAGTAATGAGAATAAAATGAATTCAAAAATTGAACTTTACTAACTCCTAATCGATATCTGAAACCAAACCATTAATTCATATTCTAAAGGTTTGTGTTAAGATAAAAGGTTACACTATTATCATGTTGCGGAATATTTTTCAGCGAGTAAGTGCATTCAACCTAAACAAAAAAATATCAGTGATCATGTTTGATCATGAAACATTCTTTTCAACAATGCAACCACTGGTTATTTTTGGAAAACTTTCTGCGTGTACCTTCATTCAAAATGTGTGGCAAAAGGACGGTCGGTATTTAAGATATCGCTGGCTTTCTTTGGACATCTTTGGAGTGATGGGGCTTTATTTGATTCTGTTTGTTGGTCACATAATATTGCTAAAGAATCCCTGGTGGAAATTCCTCGCGCCCTTCAACTACGTAAGAAACCTGATAGTTTTAGGTAGCTGTATCTACTACGACCAATACTTAAGCACTATTTTTCATTATCTTGAAAATGTTGAGTCAAGAAGAAAGTGGTTGAAAAGAAAGGCCCTAAGAGGTATCTCCGGAAGCGTTGATAGCAACAAAATTACATATATTTTGACAATAGTAAACTTGTTTTTTTTTGCAAATGATGGGGATTTCTATGTATGCGTCAGATATCCATGAAAGCAGTTGGTTTATCCACGTGGCACTTATATGTTCTGATTCTATGGCATTATCTCTACGGATATTTTGCGTAAGTATGTTTACAGCATTTTGTCATCAACTAAGATAAGATTCAGGTCTATATGTGTTCTTCTGAGACACGGTGTTCATAATGAACACCTGCTGGAACAAATACGTCTCCTTCATGTTAATCTCTGTCGCTCCGTGGAACTCCTCAACACTGCTATGGTCAACGTCTGTTCTTCTTTTTCGTAATGGTGTTCCTTGAGATGATCATAAACCTCTACATGGTGTGCTTTATGAGCACGATTTATTTAACTGGCAACCTTGTACAAAATTTCATCAACATAATTAGTATGTACGTGCTCAGTGACGCCGCAACACTTTTGTCCAATGCGGTGAGTAGATTTGGTTTGTTGTTGAAACATGATTAAGTAAACTGTATTTAAATATTAATTTGATTCATTGAACTAACAATATCGATTTATGGAGTAAAATAAATATTTGGTTCACGTCCCCACCCCCCTTTTTACATTTACATAAAAACTTGTTGGTGTGCCCGTTTACCACACGGGGACCTGAAAGTAGCTTTATTCTCTTCTCTTTTTTTAACAAAAACTAAACAAAATTAAACAATAACCTCTTAGGAACCAATTTTAAGATTTTTTCATTTTCTGATTATGTGGGCTGGTCATTAAAACTACTTGCAAATATATAAATTTATACCACGTCAAAAAGAATGTTTTCTATACTCTTTGAAACTTCACTCCATAACATCCTCTCCCCTACCCAAGGCAATGAACATTGTTTAAAGATTAACAAAATTCAAACTTCTCAGTTTATTTGGGTTTGCCCTATACATGTGATTAAATATTTCAATTTTTAATCATAGAGATAATGTTATATTATATTAGGTTTGGAATTTTTGTGGGAGGATGCCCCTCTTCCAATTTTCCAATTATTAATTTTAATTTGTTTTCAGAGCATTTGAGGTGTCTCTTAAACCTGCCTGACCAATTTAACTATTCTACCAAAAGAATAAATAATTTTGTATATAGGTTTTGGACATTTTGAGACCCCTCATCCCTATTTTACTCACCACCAATCAAATTTCCAAATCTTTAAAAATTACTTAGATATTTGGATTAATCCCACTATATTCCTGGTAAATTTTAATTTTATATCCCTCCTAAAAGTGTAGTTATCTGTTAATATCACCTCACCCCTTTTCCAAGAGTCTCATTTTAAAATTTGAAATTAGGCTTATCACACTTTTTTGTTTATTTGGGGTAGTCCTTTAAATTTCCTGCCAAGTTTTAATTTTATACCTCACCTTGAAGTTGTTTTGAAAGTTTTTAACCCCATCTCCCAACTCACCAAAATTAACTTTGAAATCTCAAGTTTTAAGACCTGTTTGATTATTTGGAAATGTACCTCTACCAGTGTGCCAAATTTATATTATCTACCTTACCTAATAGACGTTATATTTACTAAGACCCCATAAGGAGCCTCAAATTCCCAGTGCTTCATTTTGAAATTTCCCATTTTTAAACTTTACCGGTTATGAGACATTCCTTCTACCATTCTGCCAAGTCTCAGTTTTCTAGCACATATAAAAATGTCAAATATTTTTATGTGCGTGCACGCACGCACACATACACACACACACGCGCGCGCATGCCTTTTATACATATAAGATATGGTAATAAATAATTTTAAATGTATACACTTGTTACCTACAAAATGTAAAAAAAAAAGTTCTTGTAAGCTAATTAAACAATTTGATTTTCCATATGATAATATTTTTCTTATACTTTTTTTTAGGCTCCTCCGTATTTGTGAACGTAAATAATCTGTAGTAAGTTATTTTCAAAGTGTCGATGGTATTGCTTTATTTATATTAGTATAATTAAGTATAGGTAGACACACAAAACATATATATATATATATTTTGTGTCTACCTTTACTTAACTATATTGACCCTTTTTTAGCGCCACGTCTTACTACTCGTTGGGGCTATACACTAATATACTCACACTTGAACAATTGTTATGTTTTCATAGATCAATAATTGTTGTGCTTTAGCTATTTTATTTTAATATTTGATTCTATTGATTTATTAAATTATTTAACGAGCTCTTTATGAACCGATTGATTATTATATTATTATTAGGTGTTCTGTCTTATGACAGGTCCATTCCTTTCGTCAGTGAAATTTAAACTTCTAATGCGACCTGTCCTCTGCCTCCTTCTCCAGCGCCCAGAATTTTCTTCTTTCCTTCAAGTCATCTAGTATTTAATCCTCCTTCTTCCCAAGCTCCTCTTTCTCTCAACCTTTCCTTCTATGACATCGTGCAGAAGAAAGTTCCTCCTAAGAATGTGTCCGATTCAGTTTGCTTTGCGCCGAAGAATCACATCTAAAATGGATCTCTTCTCACCCACTCTCTTAGGACTTCTTCATTGGTCACCCTGTCTGTCCACCTAATATTCTCAAGTCTTCTCCAGCACAACATTTCAAATCTCTCAAAAGATTTCTTTCCCTCTTCCTAAGAGTCCAAGTTTCTGCTCCATCCGGTGCGAGGCTCCAAAAGTATCATTTTGATAATTTTCTTCCTCAGATCCAAACTCAACTTGCTGGTCAGCAGTAGCCTCTTTTGTTGAAAGCTTCCTTGGTGATGGCGATTCTCTACCTATGTTTTTAGTTCATTAGGCATCCTCTGTTAGCAGACTCCCCAGGTACTTGAAATTCTCTACTTTTTCCAAATCCTGGTTTTCAATTTAGATTTTCAGAGGTTCTTAATTTTTTTTAATCAATATCACTTTTGACTTTTTAGTGTTGATCTCATTATCTCAATGCTAGTGAGATAATGAGATCAACACTGTTGCTCATTTCCTGCAACTCTTCTTCATTTCTGGCCAGCAATGCTAGATCATCTGCATATTTTATTGTGTTGATGACTCGTCCTCCTATGCTGAAATTGCAACGCCCTTCTAAGGCTTTCTTGACCAACCACTTGCCACACAAGTTGAACAGACTGGGTGATAGACATTGTCTCACTCCTCTTACTATCTCTACGCTATTGTTCTCCCATTATTTAGTCTCACCAACACTCGCTGTCCCAGGTACAGGTTTGCAA
Organism: Timema cristinae; assembly: GCA_039000515.1. Lineage (NCBI taxonomy): Eukaryota > Metazoa > Arthropoda > Insecta > Phasmatodea > Timematidae > Timema > Timema cristinae. The sequence continues at coordinate 35,692,512 of JBCFYV010011164.1, forward strand.
TCAGCCTTCTGTCCCTGCAGTTTGATTCTGATCTTTTTGAGTATTTCCATCAGTTTCTTCTATTTCACTCTCTCAAATGTCTTCTTCCAGTCAATGAAATCAATGTAGACTTCTTCCTTACTTCCAGCACTCTTCCTAAAATTATTCTCAGCATACCCATGGCATCTCTGGTTCCTTTTTTTTTTAAATCCAAATTGGTTTTTTCCATCCCACTTTCTATTTTTTGTTCCATTCACCTGTTGGGTATTCTTGCCACAATCTTCGGCTGGCGGTTCTATGGTCATTGCATTTCTTGGATTGCTTTTTCCTTTTTAAAGCCACCATGGTTACGTCTAGAAACTCTTTGTGCTATTCTCCTGTTTCGTAGATCCTATTTATAAAATTTGTCAGTACCATTAATAAATTGTTTCACATTTCCTTCAGAAGGTCAGCTAGCATGTTATCATCTCCAGTAGTTTTCCTTCTTTGCATGTCCTTTATGGCTCTCTCTATTTCAATATTTAAAATTCAGGGTCCTATTTCATCTTTCTCTAGCACTTCTTTGGCTTCAATCTCTAGATTTACTGGTCTATTTTCCTTGTTAAACAGTTATTCTTTATATATATATATATATTCCAAATCGTAAGAACCTATTTATGATCCGTCACCAGCTGACATCTAGGGTTTTCTATTCCTATTGTTTGAACTCAACTGATTATATCAGTACATGTGAATTTCTATGTCGAGATCAAAAGAGTTTAATAATTTTTTCAGGAAAGGTATTTTCCCATACCTTCAATGGTTCTTCTACATACCACAATTGATAACAGACCAACTGCGTTACTTCCCCTCCGAAGGAATTTGAGCTATGGATTTTTATCACTAAATAAAATACGTTAACCCCAAATGGGTTTGAACCCACTAAAATTGGTTAATGAGGCGAGAATTTTACCCCAAAACTACGGATGTCAACTTCTATTATAGTTTCTATAAAGCTACAAACATACCTGGATTTAAATAAAAGGCAATTAAGTTAAAACTTTTTAAATATTTATATCTTTAAAATATTCTTGATAATGCTCTAACATTATACTCAGTAATTTTTCTTTTAAATAATGTAATATATATTTATTCAGATTGTTTTATACATCCACTCAAATATGACAATCCCAGTTGTCTTTTTCTAATTAAATTTCTATCTCCATTTTTCCTTTTATTTCATTTCAATTATATATTATTTGAATTAATCCTTTGTACTGTTTTTAGGTGTTCCTTGGATAATTAATTTGTATATTTAAAATATCAGGTTAAACAATTGTCTTCTTTTTTTCCTCTTCTTTCTTATCTATAGGCCTTTTCCCTGTTCCATTCCAAGGGCTCTAAAGGATGTCCTTCCATCCTCACTTTGGTTTTCCAGGTCTTCTCCTCTCTGGAGTCCGGAGGCCTTTATTCTCTTGCTATTCTGACAATTCTCTATCTTCTGGCATCGTGTCAATATTATGGTTCCATTATCTCCCACGTAAAGCTATCCATTCATCGATGGGGTTGATTTGACAAATTATTTTATGTTATTGTTTATTTCTCTGACTAGTAAAGATTTGTTTAATGATTCTTCTCAATAATTGCATTTCTGCAACTCTTAGCTGTTGTTATGTACGTTTGGTTTCATTTCATGTTTCAGCGGCATATGTGAGTATTGGTATTACCACTGGCTCATATATTCTTGCATTTGAATCTGGTTGTAGATATTTTCTGTACCATATTGAGTAATTGAGAGAGCTGGTGTACAGCGTTTGCACACTAATATATACTACATTATATTTCCTTTGCTACTCTGGAGGTGCAAATGCCATTTAGTGGGAGAAAATAGCTCTGTATCCTTTGTATCAATCTCTGATTTCCTCTCCCCCCACTCCCTAAATTCGTGTTCGGGGGCTCCTACGGGAGTTGGAAATTTGTGATCGACACAAGAGGGTTTGAGTGTTAAACTGGTTGGACAGTTAGATTACTGGACTATTGTCTTTAGTAAGTAAGGATATAGTAGTGAATAGGTATAATAGAAGGTATGGCTATCGCAAGTCCTCGGGTGGCTAAATCTAAATGCTCCTGAACAACACGATCATCTATAGAGTCCTTGATGCGACTCTATTAAACACCATCACTAAATGCACTCATCACTCACTATACTCAATGAAAACTGTCAACTGCACAGAACTACCTCACTCTCAGCCTGTCACCAGTTTTGTGTTTTTCCCTCCCATTCGCATCTACGGACCGATTGAGACAAAGCTATGTAGTTCCCAAGAAGTCTGGAACTGTTTAAATCGTAGTTCTAACAGGGGTAAAGCTGCGATCAGTGAAAAGTTTGTGTTACGTGCGTCCATGCTTATTGAGCTTCTAAATAATCAGGTTACAGTCTACCTACATCACTCTCAAGCTTCCGGCTGACAAGACCAAAATCGTTATAATACAAATTCAATTGAAATCAATGTTGCTGAGTTGAGAGTGCTACAAATCATAATAATTTTCGGATTTAGATTATACACGCGTTTTCACTTTCTCATATCAAGAGAAAATATTGTATAGTGAATAAAAAATCGATCTAGAGATTATGAAAAGTGAATTTTCCTATTCTGATTGACCTGGTTTAACATTGTTTGACCAGGGCTAACGTAGAGAAAAATCTGTAAGATAAAGTTGTGTCGCTGAGGATAAGGTGAAAGTGGATGCTAACGGTCCGTTCCGTTGAGAACTAAAAAACCCTATTTTCGTCAGCGGTGGAGTGACTGGAAAGTCTCAGTCACTCCGCTGACGAATATAGGGGAGTTGGGGGAGGAGTGGGCGGATTTGGCTTCTCACGGCATATCATCAGGAATAATTGTACGTTCCACAGTTTGGGAGCCGATGCTGTAGACTTTTTAATAAGCCTTCACTATCTTGGACTTATTACAATAAGCCTAAAAGCTATCAGGCTGATAAGCAAATATTATTTTATTTTCCAATTAGCCTGGCTCAATGTAAATTGAGGGGACCTTTTGGAATAGGCCAGATTTTCCCATTCACCTACGACGTATATAATTATATATAATTCGGAAAACTATTGGTTTTATAAAAATATATTTCAAATAATGATTTTTATATTTAATATGTAGTCATTTATGAAATTATAAGCTAATTCGTATCTCAAAGAGGTGCAAAGATACGATAAAAATTGGAGGTTTCCTTCAGTGTAAATAACCCTCAAAGTTATTTTCATGAGGAAATGAGAACTTCCATTTTGTTTCAATATTAGACAATATATATTGAATTTTAATCGAGTCGTATTTGATATAATCTATTTTTTTTGCTTTCCACCCTTAAGTTAAAAATACTACCATTAATTTTAGGTTTGGATGGATTATTTAGAAGAAAAAAAACTCTTAGAAACCTTATGAAAACACAATATCTCAAGTTTTAGCCCAATTGGTAAAATAGTTTCATCTCTAGTCAGAGCTACAAACTGACATTATAAAAAAAATCCGTATTTAGGGGTCATGAAACGTCGAGATCCATCAAAATCTCGATTTTGATTTTTTTGACAATTACTATTTTTTTCTCAACCAGAGAGGTGTGAGACGGTAAACTGTAACATAATATATTAACTAGTTGGTCGTTGCAGCGATGGCTGCAGATTAATTTAATAAAATGTATTTTAAACTTTTATTAGAAAGGATTTCTATAATAAGCCCTCACTCACTTTTTAGTTCAAAGTTTACTCGTAAAAGGCTACCAACTTTTCTTAGATATTTAGTTTTCGGTGTGTAATTTGAATCGAAACTTACATTTTCCCTTTTCACGCTACATTGGTAACTTTAAAATGACCCCTTTCCCTGAACGATTGAACTGCTATTATTTTGAAACAAAGACAAATTATTTATGTACCAATATACAGTTATACACAAATCATGGTTTCTATGGTGATGTAACAAAGAATGATTGTACAGACGAACCACTGCCCACACAGAGGGAAAAGATGGAAAATTCGCTAGGAAAATCGGGTTTTAATTTCAGGCCACTATTTTTACCGGCATCCTGATTCCCTTATCTATAAAATGAGCGTTTGTTTGTCGAAATTTGTTCAGTCATTTCTTCATAATTTCTATTACTGGAAACGGGCTTATCAAATTATATATAAGATATATGATAGAGTGTAAAATGTGACTGTGAAAATGAGTGTGTATTTGAATTGGTGATTGTGTAAGTGTGTGGTTGAGTGTGAAAATGAGAGTGTGAGAGTGTGAGGTGTGAGAAAGTGAACGTAAGAGACTGAGAATGATCAATTGAGAAAGATCGAGGGAGTGTTAGTGAGTGATAGTGAGAGTATGTGTATTTTTGTTAGAGAGATAAATACTGGGAGAAGAGGAAATAGTGTGTATTTGTGTGTGTGTGTGTGTGTGTGTGTGTGTGTGTGTGTGTGTAGGAGATGAGAGATGTGTGTGTAAGAGAAGAAACGTGAGAGTTTATATAAGAATAATATATATATATATATATAGAGAGAGAGAGAGAGAGAGAGAATGTTAAAATATAGATGTGGTACTAACATTTGAAATATCATTTTCTCAAAATTAATTATCAACATGGAAACATAAGTGAACCTATTGTATTTGTAAGAATGTGAAAAGATATATTGGGTACACAAATCATTACTAATTTTAAATACTATACCCTCAAAATTAAGCGGTAAAATGAAAACATAGCTTACTTTATGTATTTTTATTGTGTTACTATTTGTTAAAATGAACATCAAAACCCATTATTTGATAAACTGAGTATAAAAAACCATTATTTGAAAAAAAAATTGAACACCAAAACTCAAACTTAGATAGTTAGAATATATATTTTTTCAACATTACTCAAGATATTCTGAAAATTGAAAAATTACACCTGGACACGGGAATCGAACCCGGGACTTTCGGTTTAATATGCCAATGCTCTTATCACTGAGCTATCCAGGATTCGTCACGTGCCCATGGTCATTCTTCATTCATATTTTAAGGCAGAGTCTTTGATGGACGTGCGGAAGTCGTCAGCTTATAAACATGTGATTATATAAGATCACAGCTATCAGACAACGCAGCCACCTGCGACTCGGTAGTTGGCAATGGATTTAAGCCAATTGACAATTATATTATAATTGTACGGGTTGATATATTAATGAATCAGATAGCCGAAGCTATCATCTATGCATTTTTAGTGAGGCAAGCACCACTTAGATATCACATTCTGAAAATTAAAAAATGACATAGATGCATAGATGATAGCTTCAGCTATCTGATTCATTATTACTCAAGAAAATTTTGTTGTTTTGGGGCTTACAATACACATCAAAACATATTTTAAAATAATTTTATCATGAGCGAAACAAAACGTAGACAATATTATCACGAAATTAACTACCTAACTTTTTAATTTTCGTATTATACTCAATATTATTGATTTAAATCCAAATTAACGATAATATTCCAATAAAAAATAAATGTTTCCCTAGCTTAGGCATCTCAATTTACATAAGTTAGGACCAGCATCCAAAGAGAAAATTATGATATGTTCGACCAACAATTAATGAAGATTGAGTTATTATTTATTAGCCAAAGAGATATATTTTATTTAGAGATTTACAGCCATGCAGTAAATAACAGTTCCCATGGTTATTAAACAAAGAATAAAAAATTAAAAAGTATATGTGAAAATTGGGTTTTAGTGGAAAACTACTATTTTTTTTCCCACTATTCTGGACTCCTAACCATTAAAATGAGTGGTAGTTTGTCAAAATCTGTTGTCATCTCCTCATAATTTCTATTACCGTAAATGGGCTTATCAAATTATGTATAAGAAATAAGATATATTAACCTACAAATTTCATCTCATGGCCAATATTACTAAAAAATAATCTATCTTTATTTATTTAACATAATGCATTGTGCATACATATTAACGTAGCTCAAATATAGGCTTTCATCTCACGCTGTATTTTTGTTCAAGGGCATTCTTAAAAATAGTTTCTATTATTTTTTGCTAATAGTTAACAAGTGATTTACAGTGTATTGGTAAAACATTTATGTGGTCCGCAGCTAAATAAATGTTGGTGACTTCTGCTTTACAAAATATATCCAAGAAACCATTTAAAATTATAAAAAAAATTCAAACGTCAGCATAAAGCTACCATGAAGCAACAAAGAATTGTGTTTCTGATTGTTATTAAATGGCCGACGATTTTACACATCTATTACCTACTTACTAACCCTTAAAATATGAGTGATAAATTACCCTAACACAGGATTAGACCCAAGATAGCTCAGTGGTTGACGTGCTAAGTTGGAGGTTCCGGATTTAGTTCCAGATTTCAAAAGAATTTTTAGAAAAAGTTTATTATTTAAGTTCAATAATATAATATAGGTTTGAAGTCATTTCACAAAATTATTAGTGGTTTGGGCTTTCCGAATTTATTTGTAAAAGCGTTTCATTACCTTGGAATGCTTATTACTTTTGCTCTTTAAATCTCTTCTGCCATCTTTAAACTTTTGTGGGCAGTTTTTTATAATATAATAATAATAATAATAATGTTCGTTTCACTATTATTACACTTCACACATCCCTAAAGACATTACAATAAATTACACTCAAGCACACTGAAAAAAACCCTTTCAACAATCGTCGCATTTCTACAGTAGCCCCATGGCTTCTTTGGTGCTGACTGACAGCTCACAGCTGACTTCTGACAGTCAACATTTAGGTATATACCTAAATGTTGACTGTCAGAAGTTACAGTGCTTGACACATGTTTTTGCAGATCATATGTTCAGCGTAGGGATACATAATTTGGTCTGGAAACTTTTCAAAGCCGTCAGCTGTCAGCTGTGAGCTGTCAGTCAGCACCAAAGAAGTCATGAGGCTACTGTACACTGACTTGAAAACGGTTGAAAGCCAGGTAACAATCCCGAAAGAGAGATGGTGATGGTTCAGGGAAATAAGCTGTACAAACAAGCCAAAACCACTGGCGACATATTTATGGTTTCAAGGACAGACAGCTGGTGACTTGGAGTGAGAAGGGATGAGTTGTCTGCTCTGCTCTGACAAGGCCGTTCTGTTTAAGCTATTTCGGGGTTGTATCAGATATATTTTCAAAATCCGGGGACAAATATGAAGAGCCTCAGCTTGTATCAGTTTTAATGAATTCTCAGATTGAATATTAATGTGAATGAAGTACCATTATAAATTTAAAAGAAGTCGGCATTAATTTATTTACTTACCCCATTTATTACACACGTTTAAGTATACAAAATAATTAATTGAATATGGAATTTATTTGGCAATTTCTTACGCAATTAATTGAAGGTTCTTTGAAATAATATTATTGCATTAATAAATCTCCTCAAATACTTCTAACATTCCAAATATGAAATCTTCACAACATTTTGTTTTTTCTAGAAATTGTTGCATTAGATGCCAAAATATCAAAATTTAGTAAATACTGTGCTTAAAATATACATTTAATCTATATTAGATATATTGATCCAGTTTGGTCTAAGAAGACCTAATAAAATATATATATAATATATTATATATATATATATATTATTAATTTTAGGCCATACACTCTTAGGTTTTAATGCCTTTATTAAGGCAAGTAAAGGAAGAACTTAAACTGATTATCCTGATACAACAGGAGTTACAGGACAGTGAAATGAGATTTGTGTCCATTTAGTAATATTGTTTTCTCTAATCTCTTTCTTCAAGAGGATATATGAAACTCAAAAAAAAATAGATTCTCTACTCATTTTAGGCTTTAATGAACGGATAATGTAGAATCAAGTGTGAAAAAAGCACAAACTCTAGAGAAGTATCTTGAAAAAATATAAAGTAAACAACAGCATATAACTATTTTTTAAAAGATTAATTAAGTGATTTCAATAAAGAGCGAATGTATTTGAAATCTTATTTTGTCTGTCACTAGCCCACTACTTTCAGATTAAAAAAAAATTGGGGGAACTTGGGACATATTAAACAAAATATCTAATTTGATAGAGGTTCATTAAAACCAGAGTTGACTGTACATTCAAAATAAAAACTTTTTCTACTAATATGAATATGATACAACAAACAAAATTATGATTTAATTTTAAATCCAAGATTAAATTATTTTCTGTGGATTTTTCCTGGCCTTTTATTATATAATATCCCATATTAGTACATTTGTCAACACTATCTTTTTGTTTTGTTTAAACGTCATGTTTAAGCGCTTATATATAAATAGATCGTTAATCAATACTCTAATCCATTCAGATAATATTTGATATACTGTAAGAGCATAGTTATGTTAAAGCTTATTCTGGCAGGAGGTTAGCCCACGCTAGTACATTTACTTGGGAGTCTGGAGTATTGGGTTGCCATCCTGCTTAGAGTGGTATATAGCTCATATCGCTTGCATCCTGTTGACGAGCGAGCACGGTGCGACCGATGGACCTTCCTGGCTGGTGAAACTCAAGATCAGCATGTTTGTGTGTGAGAATAACACACGTTGTGAATGTTGGAAGCCATGCGGATGCATGTGTGGTGGAGTTGCCGTCAGACGGGTATGACGATATAACGTTTTGTTCTGGCGGTTCACCCCTGCCGGAGGGTCGATCGCGGGTCTCTGGGTAGTTTTCGCAAGTCCCGTTATCGCGCGTGCTTCCTCGTCACGGAAATTACCTCATACTCATGTAGTAGTTTGCATCTGACTAGATTAATAAATATATCTTATTGGACAACTCGCCAGTCTCATTCCCCACGAACCATCCATCCCAACCCTTACCACTCGGGGTACATCCTAACCATGTAAGTCCCTCGGTGCCCCGGTAGTGCTGTAGTAGGGTTGGCTACCGGGCACCCAGATAAACAGTGACCTTACACCATTTTGTCAGAAGTGGGATATGGACGTTACAATACTGTAAAAAAGAACCTATTCTAGATATATTTAGTAGATCTCTTGCATTAGGCAAACAGACTTAGGTATAGAAACTTTTATTATTTTTTGTGAAAAACCGTTAATTTTATTGCATTGGTCTAAACGTCCCTGCTTATCTCTCTAAATACATGGCTTTTAGATTAAATCTTAAAACTATCCTGGAAAAGCTCTTTGTAGTGTAAAATAAACTTAATCAATATTTGTTCAGCAGAGTACATCACAATACACGACATTTATTTGATTGGACGTGAATAGGTAAACAGTTTTGTTAACATTGTAAATATCTTTATTGATTTCCCTTTCAAACTCTAAGTGAACACTTTAGCAGTTCAACTGATGATTTTAAAATTACTTGTGACATAATGTGGGTACTAGAAGTACCTCAATTCACTTTGCAAGTATTTTTATATGTGTTTTATATTAATAAGCTACGTGTTTTTAGTAAAAGTCCTCGGCACACTATAAATATTATTTCAATGACGCAAATACAAACTAAGATATTTAGACTGTTTGATAAAAATATAGCCATTTCACCTATTACGTATCAAGATACAACATTCTTTACTTCAATGCAACCTTTGGTAATCGTTGGGAAATATTTCGCAACTCTCTCCATCCAGAACGTTTGGCAAAAGGACGGTCTTCTTGTACGACACCGTTGGTTTTCTATGGACGTCTTTGTGATGATAGGATTTTATCTGTTGAATTTAACTATCAACTTTATATTGGTATCATCTTCCTGGGGCCGTTTTGTTTTGCCTTTACACTACTTTAAATGTCTTGTATTGCTAGGTGACAGTATCTATTCCGACAAATATCTACCAATAATTTTTCATTTTTTTGAACAATCTGAGTTTAAGCAAAATATATTTAAAAATAAATTTCCTAGATGTATTTTACTTAGTTTTGAAAAAAGTAAGGCAGTTTATTTTTTGCTTTTTGGATTTTTCTTATCTTTAATGGTGATGGTTTTGTTCTACTACTTATCACACCCATTTATAGTCCATCCAGCAAAAAGTATAATAGTTATGTTCAGTGTTTTTTCTCCTGTAAATCTACGCATTCTATCAATCAGCTTGTTTACTGCGTTTTGTTATCAACTAGTTCCACGATTCAGTTCTATATGTGTTCTTCTGAGACACAGTGTTCATAATGAACACCTGTTGGAACAAGTACGTCTCCTTCATGTTCATCTATGTCGTACCGTGGACCTTATCAACACCTGCTATGGTCGACGTCTTGTGATACTATTTACTTCAGTTTTTGTTGAAATATTAATTGACCTATACACGTTCTGTTTCATGAATCCAGATTCGTATTCCTTTCCAATTGTATTCACGTTCATCAACATAAGCTACCTTTATGTTGTATGCGTTGCAGCAACGGAAACTTTCTCAAATGGTGAGTATAAATAATTGTTACGTTTTCGTGTAAATCTATGGCTGATATGTGAATTAATCAATTGTACGGCTCTTACGAATGTTTTATTGTTCTTATCACATTTTTAATGCAGAAAACCTTTGCATGTTTTTGAGAGTCCAGAAAAATATATGCAAAGTCTAGATAAGATGTAAAGCTAAATTCCTCGGTAAGTAGAGAGAAAATTCTGATAGTTAATTTATTAAAGTGAATGTGTGGAATGCCAGGTCGCCACCGTGGTTCGGATTCCACGTTAAACTGTAGGTCCTTCATTTCATCTCACAATCACCCTACCATTACACATTAGCGTAAGTGCGTATAACCCGAACGGGTAGTAAGACGCGGTGCTATAATAATAATAATAATAATAATTTATTAAACATGAAAACTTTAAATTAAAAAAAAAAACTAATTCAAGTTTTGAAATTTAAATCTGGAAGTAGGGCAGAAATCCACCATACATATTTAAAAAAGTCTTAGAATATGAAGTTTTTAACTGTCGGGTCATTAAGCCTCCTGCAACTAATAGGAAAAAACCAGTAGTGGAAACTTCCAATTTCTTGAATCCTAAATTATATTTGAGCTTTGAGGGAGTATTGATCAAAATGGGGAGCTCTGAGACACTTTCCTGCCTCAAGGTTAGCATCGATCATCCTCATTCCAAAATGAGGATGATGAGGAGGATAATTTCCCTTATAAGTCAACATTGATCCTCCTTAGTGTATTTGGATTACTTTCTGTAAGTCTCGTACCTTCTTTCTGACACCACCAGCCGTCAATTATTTTTATATTTTTAAAATTTCTTTAACTAATTTATACATCAATAATAATTTATTTAATTTATAGTTTTACTTTCTCGCTATCTTACAGGTAGATAAATTATTGTGATCGTCAAAAGAAATTAAACTCTATTCTGACTAAGCTCGACGTTTCAGTCCACCCCCCCCCCCCCTCCCTCCCAATCCGAAAAAGTTGTTTTTGAATCTACGTCTGTCTGTACCTCCAACTAAAATATTTTATCGATCGGGGTGGAGCTTGGTATCTAGTATTTTCATTGGGTTACCCGAAGTTTTTTTTTTTAATTTGATGTATAACCCTACAATTAATGGTATTTTACTGAAGGGCAAAAAGAGAAAAAGTAGATTTTATCAAAATAGGCTCTAACTATTTTGATTAAATTTCATTTCAAAACATTTATAAATATTACAAACCAAATAGCTATTCTCAATAATTTTTATAATTCCTCCGAAAATATTTGAGATATGAAATTACTGATCATTGCATGTATATAGATATATTTATATTAAAGTATTTTATTAAAAACAAATTTTTATAAAACCAATAACTTTCAAGCTATACGCAAATAAATATAATTTATAACTTTTCGAAAACTAAAGGTAAAGTATTGTGGCTATAAAAAAATTCTAACCTGAAATGTTAATGGATGTCGACGTCTCATGACCACCCAAACCTTAAAAAGTGGCCTTTGCGATACCGTCTGTCTGTATGTCGTTTTGAACCCAAAATTAAGAGTAACTTAATGAAAAGTGAAAAGAGAACAAATAGATTTTCTCAAAATAGGCAGTAATAATTTTGATCATAATTCGTATCTAGGCGTTGATTAAGATTATAAATAAACTGGCTATTTTCATTTTACCAATAAAATGACTTTTAGGGTACCTCACAGAAGCGGAAATTTCCGTATCTTCGCAACTTTTTGAGATACTAGATAGCTTATCATTGCAAAATTGTAAAACTATTAAAAATAAAAATCATTTTTTATGAATATACTTTTATGAAACCAACAGTTTCTGATATATTAGCAAATATATTAATACAATTTTGTGATGTTATAATAACAAAGACTACAATAAGAATTGAAATGAATATTAAAAGTTGAATAGACGAAAATGATATAAATGTGTAATCAGTTTAATACAAGAGATTGAGCAATAGCATTTTAGAATGTTTTCTAAAATGTTACAATTTTGTGAGCTTTAGTTGTAAAGAGATACTACTTAAGTCTTAGCGCAATAATTCTCAAATGCCATAGAGTAAGACTTGAGTAAGTCTCTCAAAAAGATTATGTTTTCTTTATTTCAACCTCTTAGGGGAAATGTTTGTACAGCAGTGATCTATCTCTATCATTTTAGAATAAATTGTCAATATTTACCTATTTTTTTGGTCAAAATTTATAAATGAGGAATTTAATAGCAATGCTATAACCATAAGATGTGCAACCCCTAATAAAATGTCAAAACTTTTAAACCTGAATTCAACATTTTAACACGAAGTGTTGACCCTTGAGGACACAATATCAATATTTTTACTTTCTCGTTACCTTAAAGGTAGAGCAAGTATTGTGTTCTTAGAAAAAATTGAACTCGAGATTTTATGGATGTCGACGTCTCATGACCCCGAACCCTAAAAAGGGTTTTTCGCAATACCGTCTGTCTGTCTGTCCATCTGTCTGTTAGTCTGTCTGTTAGTCTGTGCCTCGGACTAGAGCCTAAACTAAGTTACCGATCGGGCTAAAACTTGGTATCTAGGGTTTTCATAGGGTTACCCCAACGAATTTTTTAATTAGATACCCAACCTAAAATTAATGATAGTTTCCTTAAGGGTGGTAAGGGAAAATATAGATTTTTTCAAAATCGGCTTGAACGATTTTGATGATAGGCACACTGACCACACTCTCTACTGATGACTTCACAGATATTTACAGGCTATGCTTTACCAAATTGCAGGTATTTGATAAGGTGGGTGACCTGGTGGTCTAGGGGTAAGGTGTCAGACTTCTGAGCTGGCGGCCGGGGTTCAATCCTCGTCCCGGCACATATTTATCTGATTTCCAAACCCTTCCTACACCTCTGACAAGATATCTTGTGAATGTGTGGAATGCCAGGTCGCCACCGTGGTTCGGATTCCACGTTAAACTGTAGGTCCTCCATTTCATCTCACAATCACCCTACCATTACACATTAGCGTAAGTGCGTATAACCCGAACGGGTAGTAAGACGCGGTGCTAATAATAATAATAATAATAATAATAATAATAATAATTTGATAAGGTACTCCCCCACCCTCTCTCTCTCTCACCCTATTGGTACAAAAATCTTGGTACTTTATTATATCTCAATCAAAAACCAATATCAAGCAGCCCATCATATACACTCCACTAATACTGAAAGTTAGCGGTATTACGTTGATATACTACACTAAGGCAACATATTATAAGTTACCATGCATGTGGGACCATGCATGGTCAGTTCACTCACTACCTTACAGTTTTAACCAAGAGTACAACTTAAGCGCATACCATTATTTGAGTAAATTCATTTCGAACCTGTAAAAACATTAACTTTTTTGCTGAGCTCAAAACTACAAACTCTTTATCAATGTATGTATTGCCGGAAACAATAATTGTTGATTGTGATTAATAAATGAAGCAGAGTGACTTGATCTTTTTATTTATTACTGATAGATCATATAATTGGTGTATAGAATATTTAATATTCTATTATGCTACATATTGATGCTGAAATAGTTCTAAGCTACCTGTCATCACATTTTTTTGAAGCTGCCACATTGGAACAAATGACTACTTCAAAACACCACACGTAACACATTGTTTAAAATTTGGCACTTCAAAACACCACACGTAACACATTGTTTAAAACTTGGCACTTCAAAACACCACACGTAACGCATTGTTTAAAATTTGGCACTTCAAAACACCACACGTATCACATTGTTTTAAAAAACCTATGGCACTTCAAAACACCACACGTAACACATTGTTTATATTTTGGCACGGCAGGAACATAAACAATTCGAGAGGTGGTTTAACCTCTCAGTCCCCCTATCAGCCAAGCATCCCTATTTCGAGTTCATGGTGCAGATGACTCGGTTGCTTGAGGTGAATATCATCCACTAATGGACAGCCTACTAGCACCTGGCGCCGGCCAGCACAACAGTTATTTTCCTTCTTAAAATATACAATTCTCAATTTACAAAGATTTGTCACAATATCCTTCCTGCTAAGAGGCCCTCTCGCCTTCCCCTGTTGACAACAAATCACTAAATTAATTTTATATCATCCAGAAAATTATATATTATATACATATATATATAATGACTATGGATGGCTCAGTAATGAAAATTAACCAACAAATTGAACTATGTGGAAACCAAATATAACCTTAAATACCTCGTTATAGCTAAGGTAAAATAGAAGGAATATTTTAAACTTATCATGCTAATCTAAAATCAACCTTTTTTCACGTTTTTCATTAGAGCATAAATATTTCTTAATGATTACATATAGATGTGATGTTTTGTTTTTCAGAACCACGTGATTCTAGATGAACTACGAGGTGTTCCACTGCTTGATTTGAATCCTAAATGTCAAATTCAGGTAGGATAAATATGATAACTAAGGGGTGTGTCATTCATAAGGTTGTTGTTAAAAAACTTGATTTCAGCACTATCTCACTATAAGTCAAACTTTTTAACTAGATATATTAGTATATTGTGTAACTAGTTCCTCTCCCCCCCCCCCCCCCCCCAGCTTAATTGCGGTGATGTCAGTTTTTAAAACATGCTCAGTACAACAGCCACGTTTTTTTTAACCCATTCCAGATATTTTTAATACCCACAGAGAAAATAAATCCTAAATTGTATTAGGTAGAAATCATCGTGACGAAAACTTTGGACTTGATAATTATTATCTTTAGAAACAAAAGAATTCAATCTACTGCGGTTATTTCCATTTTAAGATTAGACACCAGAATAATTGTATTAATTGAAGGAAATGTAGAAATAAAATTTAAGGTAAAGCCTTTTAGTAAATTACGTTAGTGGTTAATCATCAGGAGCGAGCATTTGCGGTTGCTGCTAGAACTATCACGGGAACACACACATTAGTTGTCCTTAGAGAAACCGGTTCCGTGAATATCAACGCCTGCCACCTTAAGAGAGTTGTCCTTTTCTTTGTTGATTGTCATCATATTACAAACCTTGATATAAAATTGTATGGATTTAAACTGGAAGAACAGCTTTGATGGAATTATAAGTAGGTTTGGTATCAAGACCTATTTTCTCGTTGTTCAACCTGTCATGATAGTCATATTTGCAGAATATTTACCTGTGAGTCCCATCACACGGTTTGGGTGGGTTCAAATTACGCAGTAAAATGATAGTTAATCAAGTTTTAATTGAAGATCTTGAATGGATAAGCCGAATGGATTAAGATAATTACAAATTGTTACTATCATTATTATTATCAGCGTCTTACTACCCATTAGGGTTATACGCACTAACTCTAATGTGTAATGGTAGGGTATTGTGAGTTGACATGGAGGACCTACAGTTTAACGTTGA
The DNA here is from genome assembly GCA_039000515.1 of Timema cristinae. NCBI lineage: Eukaryota > Metazoa > Arthropoda > Insecta > Phasmatodea > Timematidae > Timema > Timema cristinae. The sequence goes on from JBCFYV010011164.1 coordinate 35,708,278, forward strand.
ATCCGAACCATGGTGGAGGCCTGGCATTCCTCACATTCACAAGTTGGGATTAATAAACGTCTTGTCAGAGGTGAAGGAAGGGTTTGGTAATCAGATAAATCTGTGCGGGACCAAGGATTGAACACCGGACCTCCAACACTTCAGTCCAACATCTTACACCTAGACCCCAGGTCACTCAAGAGAATTACAAAATTATACAAATAAGTGCGGGATTGCACTTTCATCACTCTAAAATAAAGACATTAATTTGGTTAGCCGATTCAGTTTTGTTGATAGAATATCTTGATTAGGGAATCACGAAACAGTCTTTTCTTGCAGAAGACACCAGGATGAATAAAATGGCCAAATTCGTAATCCTTGATTACGATGCATATTTGAAAGCTATTCAAGGAAATCTTGCTTTCATGCTCTGCGAAGGCTTCATTGTTGAGCTTCAGCAATATATCAATAAATAAGTTTTTTTTTTCTTAGCACAGGCTAATCTGTATGTTGTTTGACAGGTAAAGCTTCACAACGTCTGGGCATATGTATGATCTTTTAAAGCAGGCGATGACATCGTCAGCTCTAGTGGTTCTTGGAATGACCGGTAGAGTTTGTCGGAAATCTCATAAGAACAATATGTTGACGCCTCTATGAGTGCATTGCTGCTTGTTAGATATATGTGTTTTACTTAGATCGTCAATAATTGAGATCTTATACGATATTGTAGTCTCATTCCATAATATAAGAGATCATATGTTCAGTAGCTTTGATGTGAAACTTTGATTTAATGCTTTTCACGTAGCAATTTGATCTTTAGAAAAATTCAAAGATAATTTAAAAGTCAAATTTGTTGTTCTTTTCCTGTTTAAAAAATAGTAGTAGATATACCCGTTGAAGCTACTGCAAAGGCAAAAAATCCCTCAAAACTGATATCAGCCAATAAATAATAAATTAATAATTATAAAAGTATTTCCATTATCTTTGGGCAAATCTTAAAAAATAAATTTCCTATTTGATCTTGAAAACTGCGCCACGTCACCCCACGACTGTCGTGCTTTTTACATAATAATGTTTTACTGGCCAATGGTTTAAAAGTACAAGTTTCACAACCCCAGTCTTCATTTATTATTCAAATTTACAATCTTTAAACATTTAAAAAAGTATCTAAAGTGAGCTGACATATTTCACCTACGTCTCACTAATTAAAGGCTTTACATTACAACTCTTAGTCAACACGGCCGTAGCTTGGAAGCTCCATGATAAACCTGAGCTCCATCAATTTAGCTGACTTACATCATACAGTTCAGCTCCAACATGCAACTGACCTCCAGCATGGGTGTCACTCTTCTCTTTGTCAGAATAACAAAACAGAACAAAAACAAATACTTTATTTTAATTTAAACTTTTTTTTTCTATAGTTAAAAATCTTAACGCAACGCTTTTCTATATTGGTCTAGTAATTCCAATATTGATGTATACGATTTATGACTTATCGCCCTTCTCTGCCTAAGCGCTATCGGTCGGTACCCTTTAATTTCGGTTTTTGGTGCAGGTGCATCATTGGCGAGCGCTTGCCGAAAGACTTTTGATCTGACAGCGCGAAGCTATTATTTTTGTTTGTAATACACCACGCAGCCGCTCCTAAAAGCCGAGGCAACAATTATCACAAAAGACAATTGCAAGTTATAAGTGTTGGTAGTTCTGCTTTGAGCTTATAATTATTGACATTGTTTTATTTTGATGTTAGTTTGTCTCGATAAGTGGCAAGTGGCTGTGCTGTGTTTAAATCAGTAAATCAGATGTATAATATATCTGTAACAGTATAATAGTTTTGTATTTATACTAATTCAGTTTTTGTGTTTAAAAAAGTAGATCAGCTAAGAGAATCATTTTTTTTACAGCAATTGTAGTTACTTATTATAATTTAAAATGATTATGTTATGACAATAAGGACTCGAATTAAAAAGTAACATTTGCATGGACTGGATATATCTTAAGTGCGGAACGTTTGCCTGTGTTTAATAGATAGATAGTTATTTAGGTAGTGTTGGCTTCCACTCTAGACTACAACTCCCTAATCAACAAATTTTCTAAAGTTAAAGTTAGAAGGGTAAAACTGTAGTAGATTGTTGTAGTTGATATTTGATATTATTATCTTAAAGTAGTTTATATTTTCAAAATAAAAATAGTATTCGTACATTTTGTGCATTAAAAAAAATCACAATCGAAAGTTATTTTAAAGAAAAAAAAACATTTAAGGGGTGGAATATCGAAAACTTGCATTATACTGAGAATATCTACCGCACGGTCTTGAAGGCACTCGTCCGTAACTTGACGAGCACATCAAAATAATTTAAAATGCAACGCCAAATTTAACCAGCGGTTAGACTTTACGAACGGTTAAGCTACAAAGACTATAATCTGACATTGTAAGATTGGGCCTAAGTAGCAGTTCTTCATAGACTCATCAGTCATCATACACTTTTATTCAAGTGTAGTTCATCCCATTTGTTTTGTATTTTAATGACACTATAAGTGTCAAAATACATTAGTTTTTACCTACATCTAAATTTATTCATTATTGTATTTTCACATATTTCTTGGAAAACAAGGTGTACAAGGGATCCACAAACAACAAAATGACTGTAAACAACCCATTTGTGACTTTGTTCGTAAAACTATTAACTATTACTTGAACAAGTTTAATAAGCCCTAGCTCAACCCAATGTGAACTATAGTCTTACAATTTTATGGTCTGACTCTCTTGTGAAAATGAAATACTATGAAGAGATAAATTGACATTACAAACATTTTTATACTATACTCTAATATACTATACTATACAACTTTATATATTATGATATTTATGATGATAAATTACTATTAAAAATAGTTTAAACTAATGCTTAAAGTAAAAAAGGTATAAATACTACAAAATGTATGGGTGTGTGGATACAACCATTGGCTTTGGCGTAAATAGACTAGTGGAATTCTTTGTCGCCTTGTAATGTAATTGATTTGCCCCTGAAAAGTATGTGAAAGCATTGACAATAATATCGTCCTAATTTTATAAACGTATTTAATTTTATTTAAATTATATAGTATATTAAATGGCGCTTAAAGCACTTCTTCTAAGAAGGCAAAAGCCACTGATCAGTGACGTCACGCACGTGACACCAGTCAAGTCAGGTTGACAATATATAATATTTTTTTAAATAATAACTTCCTCTTCTCGAAGGTTCGAAGAGAGATTTTTAAATGTAACTTGAGTCATTTTCCGGCTCTCGAAGCTTCTAGTAAGACCGAGATGTTTTTGTCTTGTATTTTGTTTTTTCTAAACTAAACCTTCTCGAAGCTTCCATTAGCAAGGGATATATACAAAAAATGGTGCAACGTAAAGGCAGTTGGTAGTTGGTGTCCAGAACTGACAGAATTCACTTGGGCACTTGGCGTCCAGCAACACCTGTCCGCGCTCATACAATAGGCCGCGTATATATTTCAACATAATCTGTTTTCACATTAAATAAACAGATTCAGAAATAAATAACATGTCAAAATGATAAGTGTTTATTAATTATAATTTTTCAATTGGCGTCCATCGCGGCAGTAAAATATCAGAACAACATAATTGGCGCACAACGTAGGGACCCGTAATTCAAGAACGTTTCAGCCTAGTTGAAGTACTTGTCAGTCTTGATTCAAAACAACCAAATAAATTAAATTATTACTTCTTTCTGGGTTTACGATTGAAATGTATTTTGTAATTTCTCTTTGGAATTGGCGGTCGAGTTGTACAAAAAAATAATGAATTCTACAAACCAACTCTTTTTTATTAGTGGAGATCTCACCATTTTTGTAACATAATTTGTTGCCTATCCTATTTATTACTATTGTAACACAGTAAAATCATATAATCTGACACGACGCCCAATTTGTAACATTATAATATTGATCTTTGTTTCATGCATCAATTTTGTATCAAAATGGACTTCTACTTGCCTTATTAAGTCTCAGTATAATGAAATTCTTCGAAATTCCGCCCCTTAAATATTTTATCTTTAAAATAACTTTCGATTGTGATTTTTTTAAATGCACAAATTGTATGAATACTATTTTTTATTTTTAAAATATAAACTACTTTAAAATAATAATATCAACTATCAACTACAACAATCTAGTACAGTTGTACCCTTCTAACTTTAACTTTAGCAAATTCGTTAATTAGGGATGTATATAAACTTTATATTATGCTATCGGAATTGATGATTGATTGATAAAAAAAAATAGCTGTTAATATATATGTGTTACAAAATTTTAGCTGATTAGTTAATATCAGCAAACATGGTGGGAATCTCGTTAATGTGAAATAATAAAGACTGGAAGGGATTTGGGTTAGCTGAAAAATCGTATCATCCATTTTCATAAATGGTTTTAGATTGAGTGGTGAGAGCGGGAAGGATTCCTCTATTAAGTATAGTTTGTTTGTACGGGACATTTAGCGGCCACCTTTAGAAAACAAAACACAATTGAATATGCAAATACAATTTTCCTATAATTTTCTCAACACTGCGTCTTACTAGCCATTTGTATGATATTTAAATGTAGGCCACTAACATCTCCGATGGGCTAAGGTTTATGAGGGTTTGTGGAAACATATTTAAGAAAAGCCAACCTCAATACACCTTACCAGAACTTGAACCTTGATTACCCTGTCATCGGCATATCTAGTTTACTGCGAGAGTGACGCCATAGGCCACGTGGGCCCCATAGTAGGTGTTTCAAACAGCTTAGATTAATTTATGTACCACATAATAAAATTAAATATCCATATAGCTTACTCTACCTTTATAACACAAGTTAATAGTCCAAATTTAGAATATAAATGTATTTTGAAAATCAGTCCACAATAAATGAAAATCTGAAACAATGAGATTCATATCAATGAGGTTTCACTGTATATGTATATCAGTAGTGTACCGTGGTGTGGAATGTGGCCAGGGTACGTGAGCTTATTTTATTTATTTAGTTGAGGTATTGAACGTGCCCTTTCTGAACCGACTGATTATATCAACACACGAGAATCTATGAATAAGAGCAAATCAGCCTACCAATTTTGCCATGAGAGGTATTTTCACATATCTTCCAGTGTCCCTCTTTATGCCACAATTGATTTGGAACAAACGGTTTAACTCCCCCTCAGAATAATGTTGTTGTGCTACGGATTTTTATTGCTCGAGAAGAATCCATCGTATCGACTGGGCTTGAACCAACAAACTTCGAGTACTGAGGCGAGCACTTTACTGAAATACCACCAAAGTAGACTGATGAACTTATTAAAACTTTACCTTTAACATGATGTTCTCCCCCACTGGATTCCTATTGGTCAAACCCCACCAAAGCTGCGCCTCTCACGGGAATAATGTATCATTTTTAATTTTTGACCAATGAGTACTCTACTTATAGGTACCGTTACAGTTTAAAGTTCCTCTCCTGACAAGACACCGTGTCCATTATTTATATGAAACTCTTACCCTATGTCATTATATTACAGATCCAAATGTTCACCAGCCAAGTAAAGGCAAGTCCAGTTCATATATCAGCCGCTGGTTTTTGTATCGTCAACAAGAGTATTCTAATATCGGTAAGTAGCTGCACTAAATATCTCAGTGGTTCATAAATGGGAAAATGTAGTGACTACAAAACTAGTCAATCACAGAGTAATAAAATCTAATTGTATTATGATGTATGATAAATGTTCTAGATATACATTTTAACGATTATATTTAGATCGTAATTTTTTTTTATTTAATTGTATAAAATACTGTAATAATATTTTCACACTGGTATTAAAATAAAATTTGTTTATTCCTCGTTTGTACTAGGTTCAACAGTAATATTAATACTTGATTTAAATTTGAAATATATAATACTCATAAAACATGTTTCGGTGGTAAGTATTTTAAAAAATCAGACTCATTCAGTTTGGATTGCCATTAACAAGGATTGTTTGAACCCGGCAGACATAATTAAAGCTGATTTTCATAAGTAGTTTACCACTCTCCCTCAAGAGCATTGGGGTGCATTTAATCTAAATTATAATTTCTTAATTCTTGTCACACCTAGCATAATTAATATATTTTTATATAATACGAATGACTCAGGGATTTGGTAAGAATAAACCTTTTAAAAATGTATAAAATAATGCCAAAACACGCTAATATTGACAAATCAAATTTATAGTCACGTCTTCTGATACCTAAATAACTAATTTTATAACCATGTAATATATCATTTATTTTGACCCACAAGAGCCAGATTAGGATTTTATGGGCCCCTGGAGTACAGGTACTGTGCGTCTCCCAGTAATATTTTCAAAAACAAAAAAAGAAAAAAGAAAGGAAAAGTTATTATTATTATTATTAGCACCACGTCTTACTACCCGTTCGGGTTATACGCACTTACGCTAATGTGTAATGGTAGGGTGATAGTGAGATGAAATGAAGGACCTACAGTTTAACATGGAATCCGAACCATGGTGGAGGCCTGGCATTCCTCACATTCACAAGATGTCTTGTCAGAGGTGAAGGAAGAGTTTGGTAATCAGATAAATCTTTGCCGGTACCGAGGATTGAACCCTGGCCTCCAGCATAGAAGTCTGACACCTTACCCCTAGACCACCAGGTCACCTACGAAAGGAAAAGTTACATTTACTTTACAAGGCCGTTGTGTTTTACCTCAAATATATAAACAGTATATTAATTTAACACTTTTAAACAGATTACTTAGAGTACTTAAAATCCGGCACCTTATCTCAGTCGGTAGCGTGTCTGTCTACAGAGCTAAGTGTTCTTGGTTCATTACCCAGCATGATCGAAAAATGTATCATTGGTGAAATGTAGGTTTACTCTTTCACAGTGATAAATTAACGTCAGGGGGCTGGATGTTGTACCTGTCCTAGTATAAGTTAAATTATAGGACATATAAAGCTACGACAAGCCTAGCAAGCCACATTTGTGAAAAATATATTGCTTGAATAAAAAAAACTGACCCAATCCAAAGGCTGGAAACAGTAATGGATGTAAAGTAAATTTAAATAATTAAACTTTGATTTATCATTCATTTCTGGAGGCCTCCAGCTGGCGGAATCCCCTGAAATTAAAAAGTTATAAAAATATAAATTGTTATACCATGTAGATTTTATTTGAGCTATTGTGTGTTATTTATCTTAAATTATTGTGATGAATAGTCATTGATAAGAGTGTAGCTAAACATAGTCATTTTAACATGGGTGAGATAGGGAGTAACTTACCCTCTTTAGTGGGTATACTTATAATATACTCAATATGTAAACCACGCATGGCCCGGGGGTTGGTGCCACGCAGAAAAGAAACAAGAGGTTTGTATTTTTAACTGTTAACTTTCCCCCAGTAGTATATTTGATCACTCAGGAACTATTCCATGGTAAAAATAGTGTATGGAACTAAGTATGTTTATTATCGTTAAAATTTATATCAGATTCTGGTTTTTAGCACCATGTCTTACTACCCATTCGAGTTATACGCTTACGTACGAATTACGCTAAATATTTCATGGATTAGGAAGGTTATATCTTTAGGAGGGTGCCCACATTTGCATAGAGAGAAAGTGGAATTATTTTTTGTAAAAACCATCTTTAGTACATACGACGTAGATTCGAACCTAGATCAACCCGTCATCGGCAGTCCAGTCTACTACTAGAATATCGCCTTATACCATGTGGTAATAAAAGCGGGTATGTTTTATGTTGAATGATTGTAATTTCCCAGTGTAATCTCGTCAAGTCTAGCCAACCCTGTTAACAACACACTAGCTGTCTCAAGGGAAAAGGATAGTAAAATGAAATCATTGTTATTTGGATTGACCCGCCTCGGTGGCGTAGTTGGCTAACGCGCTTGTCGTGTTTAGCTCGACTGCTGAGGACGGGGAGATCGAGGTTCGAATCTTGGTTGGGTGAACTGGGGGTGGTTTTTCCTAAATGGTTTTCCACACTACCTACACGCAAAAGCGGGTTCACATCCTCTAATTAAACCTTCCCAATTCCTAATCCATTAGCGTAATTAGTACTTAAAGCGTATAACCCGAACGGGTAGTAAGAAGCGGTGCTAAATATTATTATTATTATTATTATTATTGTTATTTGGATTGGATCAGTAGTCTTATGTGTGATGAATCTATGTCAAAGCTGGAAATTTAGTTTTCTCACCCTGTTCTAATAATTCTATAAATATGTTAGGCAGGTTTATAGAAGTGTAGAAATCCTCTTTTGTACTAATATTCATTTTTAGTTATTATTCTTTCAGATATTGATGGCTCTCATGACTTACTTCATTGTCGTCGTCCAATTTGCGGAATCGCTTAAGCAAATCACTGATCGTTTTGTGAACGCATCTAATGTGTTTACCACATAAGGGTCACCAACGACAGAACTATAAATTACCACACGATTTATAGCATGGTATGATTTTAAATCTGATTACAGAGTTGAAAAACCTATCTGCACAATGCGTTTTTCAATACTTCTCTCCGACTTTCATAAACTTTAACGTTCAGCCAATGAAGCGTAAGAATAGAAAAATTACAATTATATATAATGGTACTGTTTGTATTTAAGATAACAAGTATTTTATTTGTGTATTGTTTTTATTTCATCATGTATAATACATAGGCACAGAGTTGCTTTCTATTTCTATGTTAAACATAACCTAGTTATGAGGTGTTCCTTAACTAAGGTGGTAAATTTACATCAGTGTGGTGCTGATGATGGACCAAAACGTGCACTTGAATGTAGGAATCTTCCAAGACCCTCGGAACACAGTTTTTAACATGTGTGATCTCACGCTGACCACAGGCCCAAGCACAATCCCAAGAAGTTAGCAAAACGAAGCTTAGTCTAAATGTATATATATCTTATATAAAGTTATTTTTTACTTATTTAAATTTATTCCATAGTTGATTATTTTATGATAAAGCATTATCTTTAACAAATTATATATTTAATGTCGAACTAGTTTATACCAGCTTCGATTATTTTCACATTCTAAATAATGCGATTAGGTTTTCACTGCTTGCGCCTTCAAGAGTCCATGTAACACAAATAACGAACTGGTAAACTCCAGGCATCTGGGAAGAAATTATACGTCCTGGGCGCTAATTAAGGATTCTGAAAAGTCTCACATGGAGGTGGTGTGTGATAGTATTAAGTTAAATAACTTAATTCTATAATTTATTTATTGTAGTAATTTGCTAATTTGATAAAATGCTTCTTGTACCACAGCAATCATACTACCCACATATAAGTGTTGCATTTTCACATATTTTATTTAAATTTAAAGATAACTTAAATTTGTCTTCTTTCTTTGGCATAAAACAGGAAAATAGTTCTGGCTGATTGGGTAGCCAAACCTTTTTCTTTGCGTTTCCAACATGCCAAATTTGATTAGTCAAAATTATGGATTTATTAGATGAAAGTCATAAAGTGTATGATCACATTACCATAATTTGAATTCTAAGAGTTATTCATCCGAGCAAAAGCTTTTTACCCCTAAGTTACATTTATAAATGGTTAAAAACGGCTTCATGACTACAAAAAAAAAAATATTTTCACTATTAAAGGAAAAACACCTAAAGAATTTTGAGAATTTCAAGTTTGAAAAATGAGTTAAGTAGGCTGAATAGTATTTCTAAATTATATTGAAACATTTAAATGAATGTTCAAAACGCTAAACAATAATACTTTTTGACAATTAAAAGGATCTAACTTTAATCTAAAATAAATTATTCTCATAGAAACACATCTCAATTTAAAGGAATCAAATAGCCAAAGCTATTATTTATGTTTTAGTGAGGATTACTCCATCTAGATATCATATAATGGAAATTGAAAATGACACCTGGACACGGGAATCGAACCTGAGATCTTGGACTTAGTACGCCAATGCACTTACCACTGAGCTATCCAGAAATCGTCCCGTGCCCAGGGCCATTCTTCACTCATATTTTAAGACAATTTTCAGAATATTATATCTAGATGGATTAATCCTCACTAAAAGCATAAATAATAGCTTTGGCAATTAGATTCTTTAATATTCAATCCCTTACAATTATCATAATTGTACAAGTGAAAGCAATAAACCAATTAACGAGTCGAAGGTGGCTGCGTTATCTGATATCACGTGATTTACTAGACTTAAGTTATTTCTTTATGATATAAACAATAATAATAACATTTAGCACCTTGTCTTACTACCCGTTCGGGTTATGTGCTTTAAGTACTAATTACGCTAATGGATTAGGAATTGGGTAGGTTGAATTTGAGGAAGTGAACCCGCATTTGCGTGGAGGGAGAATGGAAAACCATTTAGGAAAAACCACCCCAGTTCACCCGACCGAGATTCGAACCTCGATTTCCCCGTCCTCAGCAGTCGAGCTCAACACGATAAGCGCGTTAGCCAACTACGTCACCGAGGCGGGTATGATGATGATATAAACAGTAATATCTGTACTTCAGAGACACAATTCCTGATTATGGTATTTTAAAATAATGAAACATGTCGAGTTAAAATTCAACAGCTGGTTTTACACCATCTTTAACTTCATTTCAATATAAGACTTGGAAATCACATATCGTTTCACATTAAATTAAGAAAATACATTCATAATTATAAACATTATTTCATGATTAACTATTATTTAATTTTATTTCTTGACTATCACTTTTACACTTTTGTATTATTATAACTGTAATTAACATTTTGTGTTTATAAAGTAATTTCAATATACCGTGTGGATAATGTTTGACATGCTTTAATGATACACTTTAACTCGTTTAAAGTGTATCAATATGGTAACATATATTTCCAATTTTAATCACATTATAGTATTTATTTAAAATGTTTTCACAAATATTTATTAATGTTTCATATATTATTTGATAATTTGTATTTAACAATAATTTAATTTAATAACGTTTCATCACTAGTCAATAATTATTGCTCAATTTACCTCATTTTTATTCAAGACTATTCTATTTTCATTGTATTTTAAATTGAATTTCATCCAACATTCTACATCTCAAATAGAAAAAAGAACTTAACACTAGTAAATCTCTTACTAAGTTAAAAAAATATTGTAAATTCTTTTTATAATTATTAATGAACTTTTACTGATTTAGTTCCATTTGATTAAAAGAAACATTATTAGAACATCAAGTTTCAAGTCTTATAATTTTATATTAGAACGCTCCTTAATAAAATATTACTATTGTAGAATGTTTTCTAAAATGTTAATTTTTTATGTAAGAATCCATGTTATTAGAACTTGTGCTATTTTATTATGCCTATAATAATTAAATATTTTTTTATTACTTATTTCTAGTAAGCTTAGTATTAGTGACAAAAATAATCTGTAGTCATCTATGTGTTTGTGTAGTCTCTAGATTTGATATCATTGCACGGATTTGAAAAAACAGGTTGGATTTATATTTCAATGATCACATTCACAAATACAGTTTTTTGGTCACAATATATATATATATATATATATATATATATATATATATATATATGTTTAAAACTCAAAATCTTTCGGAAATATCTATCTACTTTACTCATGACATCTATATTAGAAAATAAATTATTAAATTATTATATTATTATTATTAAATTATTTTACTAAAAGTTCCATTCCAAATCTGAAAATTTGGTGAAATTTTTTTGACAAAGGTGTTTTGGCTAGAAATTTGAAGGGACTGAAGTAACTAAGCCATCTCTCTGTTACTTAAAATGGGCACTTAATGTATTACATTTAAAAATATTTTTTCCACATAGCTATCAGTCACAAATATTTAGTGTAAATAGAGAATTTGTCTCAAGCTAATTTAAATCTGAATATGTATCAAACCTAGGTATAAATGCAGGCAATGAAAATGTTAAATTGCACAAACAATATTTAGAGATATTAAAAGTAAGAATATTAAAAAAAATCAGAACTAAACTATTAATTAGTTACACTATTTTCACTATCAGTGTCTAGCCTGTTAGACAAATGTTGAAACATTTCACTTGATACATGTAAACATAACTTAACCCAATATATGTTGCTTGGTAAAAGTGTAATTTATTGTTAGTCTATTTTAAACTTAAATTAATATATTAATGAAATATTTATGTATTCTTAATCTTGTAACATTATTGTAATATGTGTTAAACAAAATAAAGATCATGAATCAAATTGAAAAATGACACCTGGACACGTGAATCAAGCCCCGCGTTAATGCTCTAGCTACTGAGCTAGCCAGGAGTGGTTTGTGCCCACGGGGTCTTTACTCATATTTTAAGGCAGATTCTGTGATGGACATGAGGACATCATCAGAGACATATGGGTGATCAATTGAGACAAAGAACTAACAGGTAAAGCAGCCACCTTCAACTTGGGGAGAGTGGGGGGGATTTATGCTGCCATTAATACAATTACAATACGAACGCGCATATCCTGATGGATTAAGTAGCGAGGATATTATATTTTGTTAATTAGGGTTATCGCTAGAGGAGTCTTTTTTTAATTTAGAGTATATTATATTTAGATAAAGCTATAGCCTTAATTAACAAATATAATAGTTTAGATATTTAATGAATAATAATATAAATATCAATAGTTAGATAGTATTTTATTATATATGTATTTGTAATCAAACTATTTAATAAAATGTACCATCTACTTACACTGAACGGCTTCAAAATTACCTTTCTAGATAGATTATAGATAGAAGTGTTTTCAGTCAAGTAACGGCTTTTACCTTTTAGGTTAGACTGAGTGTATAGGTAATATAACTTATTTTAAAAATATTCAAATTAATTTTTTTAATGATCACAAACATTTGTTTATGTAAATAATAACTTTTTCAAATATAAACTTGATTAACATTAAAGTTGTAACAGCAAACTAAAAACTTTTTCTATACTTACACAAATATATTATTTTAAATAAATAAATAAATTAATCTTAATCCATGCTATGTTATTATATTAATTTGAAAATACATTTATCCTGATATATTTATGATATGATTTGAATTCACTAGAATATTTTACAAGCATTATTATATTATATTATTATTATTATTATTATTATTTATATTGATATTTTTTTCTAGATTTCGTTTATATAATTTATTGGCATTATAGATGTAATGTACGTAAATTCATTAAAATATTAATTAGTATCACAGTTATATTACTCGACGTTGCCATAGCACATTTAAAAAGAGTATTATGTTGAGTTTTGGATCGGTTTCACTCAATAATATATGTAATTTGTGCATAAACCAAAATAAAAAAATGTCAGAAAAATACAATAGCTTATTGAAATATATTATCATCTTTTTTATGTTGTTTTTATATAAATATGAATTCATATAACAAATGTAAATTAATAAGTTAAGTATTTTGAAAAAATAATATGTTTATTTTACTGTACAACAGTTGGCGATATTTTTAAAAATTTCATAATTGATTTTTTCATGAGAATGTTTGCGAAATTTGGCTTTCCATTGGTATTTGTAGAGAGAGAAATTCATGTAATGCACTAGGTTTTGTAATTTATATTAACAAGTTTGGTAGAGTATTAAATATTATAAATCGCAACCACAAACTCCTTAGATAACTTTGATTGTTATATAATTTCACATTTTTGATAATACTTTTAATATCAAAAACCTCAAGTTTTAAATTGAAAAAAATCAAAACTAATACCTAGTAAATATGTTGTAGTATCTGATTATGTTAACCTTTACTAGCAAAACTTGAGTATTTTCAAATTTAGAGCCATATTGCAAAATACATATCAATATTACAGAATTTATTATTCTACATCCGTTTGCTATTCTTGGGAAATATATAGCACTAAGCACCGCTGAAACATATGGTGAATAAAAAGAGATTATTTCATGACTCTGGCTTATTGTAGAAGATTTTGCAGCGAGAGGGAGATGTGATAGCCATAACTATAAATTTTATGTTGATAAGAAATACATGGTAGACGTTTGTCTATTTTACTATGTAAAACATTTTGCAGTCATTGACAACTTTTAAATCTTTAAGGGTACAATAAGGAACACTTTTACATTTCAGAATGTTAACACTGGTGACACGTCACTTATTGTGAATTTTGCGGTTGTAATCTAAATAACAGGTACCTATATTAAAATTGTGTTCTTCCCGTAAAAGAAAATAAATCACTTAAATCAATGAAATGACTAAGAAATACATATTTTAGTATCCTTACACAAAAATATGTTCCGTCTACGTCACACCTTGTTGTCTGATTGGAAATATGTGTCGCTCTCTCTGTAGGAGAGGCGTTGTGGTGGAGTATGGGACAGTGAAGTCGGGGTTGAGGTACTATACGGACGGTGAGAAACGTGGCAATTATTGGACTGTATAAAGTGTTAAGATAGTTTGGCAGAGAAGTGGATTAGAGTGTGCCCACCCATACCAAATTAAAATAAATCATCGGCGAATTATGACGGTGCTTGCTTTTCTTTGTTTGATCTCCCAAGTGAAACGTTACCCAGCCACGTAAAATAAGGAATAGGCCGTGTTCGGCAATGACGCATTGGTAATCGTGATATCGGTAAAAATGTACTCAGTGTAGTAAAAGGGGTACAAATGTATAAGCTTATATGTATATTAAATTATATTAATTAAAGATATGCTTTGTGGAACATCCTTCGCTCTACATATAAAGCTGAAAGTATATTTGTCTGGAAAAGAAAACCCACGTCCAGATGAGCTGTAAAACTGAAATTTTGCAGGAAGTTGGAGGGGTTGTCCCATATAATCAGACAAATTTAAATCTGGGAAACTTCAAAATAGGGTTCCAAGGATTGCGAGGGGGAGTAGCTATAATCAAAAAATTACTCTTTAAATGACATAGAAAATTAAAATTTGGTGGGAGGATAAAGGGACCACTCCAAATACTCATAAAAGTCTGAGAACCTCATAATTTAAGAAAATAACCCTGGATATGGTGGTGGGGGAGAGATATAGGTGGAGGGGTGTACATAAAAAATATTATTAAGTGTGGTATAAAACATAAATTCGGCAGGCAGGTTGAAGGAAAACTCATGATAATGAAATAAGTCTTAATATTTGTAGTTTATAGGTGGTATTTGGATACATGGAAGAAAGGCAGTATGAGGTTTAAAATTTCCAAAATTAATAAAAACAGCTTTTTATCAGTGGGGCAGAAAACCAAAATTTGACAGGATTGTAAAGTGACCATTTAATATATCCATAACTGTCTCAACACTTTAAGTGGAACTCCTGGGACGATTTTAGGTGGTGTAGAAGCATTATTTGCCAGTAAGATAGTTAAATAAGTAAAAATATTAATTTCTAAGGAGTTGGAGAAATGCCCTAGGGTTGGGGGAGAGGAGGGAGAACATTTCTAAAACTAATAAGAACAACTCAAATACTCCTCTGTGTGGGAAAAAAAATTTTGAAATTTGACAAAGAATTTATTTTATTGGCCACTTCAAATAAACGTTAATTTCTACAAATTTTAAATTTCAAAATGTAACTCTGTAAAATGGATAGAGTGTGTGGAGGGGATATAGTCTAAGTGGAAAAACCTATGGTCGGTATGAAATTAAATTTGCCAGGAATGTAGAGGGATCACTTCAAATACCAAAATAAGTTATATATTGTAACAAGATTAGTGCTTAACAGTGTGACCAGCGTGCTCTCATTGTTTACCCTGGCTGCGCTCCTTGTTCTCTCTGTCTCCCTCCTTGTCTAGCAGGTAAGTAGTGACCTTCTCACTTGACTGGGGGGATTAGAGGGGCCAGGGAGGTGCGGGGGGAGGACGGAGACACGTCTGGAAGAGTCGGGATTCTTTTTATTCTGGACTCTTAACTTTAGAAATGGAGGATTCCAGACCCATTAGCTGTCACCACCCCTATATAAACAAGCTCAGTGATAGCCGTGCGGAAAGAGAGTTCAGTTTTTGGCTCTCAACCAGTGAGACTGGGAGTGGACCGGCGTGTCCAGTGTGTGGACCAGCGTGTCCAGTGTGTGGACCTGCGTGTCCAGTGTGTGGACCGGCGTGTCTAGAGTGTGTGGACCTGCGTGTCCAGTGTGTGGACCGGCGTGTCCAGTGTGTGGATCGGTGTTTGTGTATCGCGGGTCATCGCAGTCTATCATTATTTTATTATTATTATTATTATTATTATTATTAGCACCGCGTCTTACTACCCGTTCGAGTTATACGCACTTACGCTAATGAGTAGTGGTAGGGTGATTGTGAGATGAAATGGAGACCTACAGTTTAACGTGGAATCCGAACCACGGTGGAGGCCTGGCATTCCCACATTCACAAGATGTCTTGTCAGAGGTGAAGGAAGGTTTGTCATCCGCAGTCTATCGTGTGCGGGACAAGTGTTGGATTAAGTACACGGGTGATGTAGACATTTATTGTTACTGTGTTAATGAACATGTTTGTGACTGTATTTAAATATTGGAATAGTCATTAGGTGTTTTAGATTTGTTAATTTACTTATTTAATTTACTTATATCTCTGTGCTCTATTAGTTTAATTAAGTTACAGACTTGTGTAACGTTATTTTTATTTTACTTAATTACTTGTTTAGTTATAATTAATTTAGATATACTGTTAATCAGAGTGTGTATGTAAGTGTTAATTTTAATAATCACAACCTTGAATATTCCGTGGGCATTTTTATTCGTGTTTGGTCAGCAACCTACCCCAGTATCTCTAAAAGAGCTCGTGGTTCACACTTTCACGTGTGAACGGCCTGTGACCCTCCCCGGTCACGTGCGCCCCCACGTTACAATATATTCTCTCTTCATGTGTGGGTGCTGGTGAAATTGGGAGGTACCAAAACTTTCAAAACTAAAAAATAAATTACTTATCAATTTGGTAGATCAAAATTTGTCACGCAAGTGTAAGTACCACCTCAAACTGCTAAGAAAGTATGAACATTTTTTAGTTTCAAAATAAAAGTCCAGTAAAAGGAATGGTGCTCTCCTCAATGTTTCCAAAATTATAAAACCATCGTCGGTATGATATTGAAATTTTTAATTGAATCTACAGGGAAATAACCAGAAGAGTTTGCATATAAACATAAAAATGGGATTTCGAGAAACGTTCAGTAATGGAGATCTTCCAAAAATTTATCAATCTATTATCGGTGTGATAAAAAGATGATATTTGAATAAATTTTAAAAAGAACGCTCTGAAATCAAAATATTTTTATGTTTGAAGTTAAAATGTGGAGAAGTGGTGGTGAAATGGAGAGTGAGAAGAAATTTAAAAACTTATAGAAAACACTGTCTTTCATTATTGTAGAAAATAGAAATATCGCAGATAACTATGCAAAATTATGTATAAATATTTATATTTTAAAATCAAGGTCTGTATTTAAGGAGCGATAAGAGTTTTAAAAACTTATATAAAAAACTTTTCTAAGTTTGTTAGAAAATTTAAATCCTTACACGCAGATAAATGACCAGCCGGTATGATTTAAAATAAAAGTTACTAAAAATTTGTAATTTCAAAATTGGTTCCAAGAATTAAGGGGGGCCTCATAATTTACCAAACTAATATAAAACATTTTTTGGCGCTAAACAAAATTTAAATTTGTCATGTAATTAAATACAACTTTCTAAATAGTTGAATGATGTCTGAATAAATTTAATTTCAAAATTGAAAACTGTGAAATGAGCTATCAAAATTGATACGAGTATTTTGGTGTGATCAAGAATTTAGATTTTACAGTCCCTTAAAAGATTCATATCAGCTAGACAAATAAGTTCTAAAATTTTAAAATTGTAATTTTGAAACTTATAGGCTTTGTGTGAAAGGAGAGAGGAGAGTAGGTAGAGATTTCCCCAAAGCTATTAGAAATCTAGTTTTCAGTGTGGAGTTTATATCTGGCAAATATTAAACACCTTTAGAAATTCTCTGAAGTGCTTTTTATGGTAACAAAGCCCCCTAATTTGTACTTGTATCTTAATTTTGATCTTGTTTGAACCATAAATAAAGCCATCTATATTTTGTTCATATAAAATTTTGGGGGGTTCTGATTCTATTAACGTCCATACTCCACAGTCCGAAAGTATATTCTCCCACAAGTTGGTTAAACTTGGTAGCTGATTATGTAGAGCACTTTGGACTAGCTCCCTAACTACACCTCCCTCGTCAAAAGGTCTAAAAACTCGATGATATATACACAAAAATGTAGGGGTGTTTCTCGTAAGTTACTAGTTTTGACAAAACACTGTGTTATGACACTCGGCAAGACAAACTTTGTTTTTAAAAACATGTCCTAGTACCCATCCATTGGGGCCACACGGCCTAGGCCCCAACAACATTTTTTTTAAATAATATAAAATAATTTCTTTCTTGTTATTCTATAAAATTTTATGGAAAAAAACACGAATAAGGTGGAGCATCATTATCTACATGCAGTGAAATTATTGGATTAGTTATACAGTATTCAAGACAAAATTATTCA
This sequence comes from Timema cristinae, assembly GCA_039000515.1. Classification (NCBI taxonomy): domain Eukaryota; kingdom Metazoa; phylum Arthropoda; class Insecta; order Phasmatodea; family Timematidae; genus Timema; species Timema cristinae. The sequence goes on from JBCFYV010011164.1 coordinate 35,726,831, forward strand.
TTCCTCGCACCAAAAGTAATGCGAGGATTGTACCAGCATTCTAGCATAGAGAAATGTATACTATAGAGAGGACATCAAAGGTAAAAATATTCAGTAAAGTTTTTTTTGGGTGGTTTTTCCACTGAGTCTCGATAATTTTAGTTCTGTCGAGTGACCGCTTCGAACGCTAGTGTTTCAACTTTTGGTTTATTTAGAAGCGTCATGTTACTATGGCAACCAGTACTTTACAGTGTTGTCTATGTCTACCTTTATTTTCATCATTCATTGAGTTAAAGTATGTCTGGCCCGTAGTGGTTTTGTGTGGTTGAGGGAAAGGGGGATGGTATTCACAATAGACTTACAACAGACACTAGGATAATAAACGCAGGCACGAGCACAACCATTTGCTAAAGGAGGGGATGGGGAGTACGAGTCCCAGATTATTGTATTTACAGTTTTAAGCCAACCACTCCCAAACCAAGTTTCATGTTGTGGGCCTGACTTTGAACAAAGAGGTCATGTTTCGAATGTTGGAGTACCGGTGGGTACAATGGTATTTCATATTTAAAAATATATTGGACACATTTAAATATACTTTATCAATGGTGGTCTAAATAAATACATGCTAATTTTGATAAGTATAATTTCAACGTTATTAGATTTATAGCGCCATACGGGACTAATTTTTTTTTTTTTACTTTGGACATCTTTGCCCCCAAAATAATAGACTAAAGTTAGATCAAAAATCAAAATATTTTGTCCCTCTTGGGTGCCTATGTTTATTAATATTTTAATCGAAATATATCAATCTGTCTAAATATTACGAAGAAACAACCAGAAACAGTCGTTTACATTTATCTTTTTATCTTTAAACGTAAAGAACTTAATAAAAGATACATAAGATATAGTTTCTTAGATTATGTTAATATGAGGTGTAACATCAAAAACACAAAAGCTGTACAATGCAAACACCTTGGCAATTAGTTAATTAACTATTACAAACACGACATTTGAATTGGGAATGTAAGGGACGCGAGAAAAAAAAACCGTGTTTAGTTTTTATATCAAAATAATTTTTTGGCCTAAATAAATAAAATAGGCTTCAATAGAAACAGGGAGTTTAATTTTCTTCACATGATTATGCCAATAGTTGTTGGATATCTGTCATAAGCATGGCGGTATTACCTAAAAAACCTTTTAAATGAATAGAAAAAGTTGTCATTATATTCCGGGACACCATTGACAGATATTCAAGAACCATCAATATCACCATGTGGAGAAAATTAAGCTCCATGTTTCTATTAAAGCCATATTCTATTTATTTTGACCAAATATGGTTTGCTATATAAACTGAAAAGCACAACTTTTCTCGCGCTCATACATCTTCTCCTAAAGGTTAAAAAGCTCCTTAAACTTAATCATGTTTTTCTTGAAGTATTATAATAGCAATATTGACACCTAAATAAATAAAATGAATTAATACAATATTTACACAAAATAAAACTTATGAAACTCAATTAAAAATAATATTTGTAAAGAATATAACCATTATATTGTATACATTATTTTCGTGAGAAATTAAATTTAAGCTAAAACATTTCTAGCACAGTTATATTAATTATGAATTATATATTTTGACAAATATATTATTTTGATAAGAATTGGAACTAATATTAACTTAATATGTTTTTATATGCTTTGCACAGCAAATTTGTTAAATATATTAAAATAATATTATTAATAAACAATTTAAACGTGTTATGTATGATATAATATAGATTAATTCAAGATTAGTCAATAGATTTAAATTCATATTTCTTTTCTTCTTCTGTATAAAATTATCACGATTAAAAAAAAATCTAAATAACGGGTCCGTTAACAATGGCCAAAATAATATGGGTCAAAATAGGGCCTAGTAGAATATCAATATATTAATAATTTAATTTAACCCGCTTCGGTGGCCACGTGATCTAACGCACTACTCTATTGTTGGACTAGACTGCTGAAGACGTAGAAGATCCAGAGGTTCAGCCCCGGTTGGGTGCGCTGAGGTTGGGTTTTCCTAAATGGTTTTCCACTCTCCCTCCACGCAAATGTGGGTGAATTTCATCTAATTAAGCCTTACTAATCCCTAACCCATTAGTGTAATTAGTACATAGGGGCGTATAGACCGAACAGGTAGTGATACACAGTATTAAAAAAAATTAAAAAGATTAATAAATGACTATACATTTTGTATACATTTAATTTATTTTAATTTTAGATGCACTTGATCTGGTTTATATGATCAATAGGAACAAAGTCATTTGACTTAAAATGATATGTGTAGCGCAGTGTTTTCCAACCTTGAGGTCACGACGTCTTCAGGGTGGGGTGGCAATGTTTTTGAGGTTTTTTTATACTTATTTTAAAGTGATTATAACAATAATAAGTAAATTCAAAATTAAAATATAAATATACGAGGTTAAAATAATAGAAACTGTTAAGTTACTTATTTTTCTTTTTGCTAGTTAGCCAACTCTGGCAATAAGCTTTCTTGTATTTGGTTGAATGGCGCTGCTAGCTCAACTTCCAAAATATCGACCAGGCTCATTGATTCTCTTTTGCGACCTTTTAGTCCCTTTCATGTAAACATTAACTAAGAAATTTCATATAATTAAAACAAGTGTTAGTGAGCAAGCGGGTTTAACATTAGGCCTACTCTTGTTTGGTTTGGTTGTTGTTATTCGAATACCAGCCGAATGTACTAGGGATGATTTTCCTAAATTAATTTCTCATCTCCCTCCATGAAAATAAAGGTACATTTCCTTTTTAATCCTTTCTACCTCAATTGTGTAATTAAATGTGGATATGCCGGACGGGTACTAAGACGAAGTGAAAAGATTAATCTATAGACCAGGACTAGAACGATTGAAGGTTATTAGATAAATCTGGTTACCATTTTTTTATTACTCCATAGGCTTATATTTTAATAAATATGATTACCCAATTATAAACGCTAACCTTAAGAATTGTAACGACAGTCCTTTTATTATTTTTGAAGAGTGACAAATGACCAAAACTGTTTATTTATATTGAATTTAAAAATCCCTGACTAAAGGTTGAATGAATTTTTTTTTAATCTACATCATTATTGTGATGATGTAAACTTGGCTGTAGATAGGTCTACATGAGGTTTTCTCGTATATATAAAATCTTGGCAATGCAAACCAATTTATCGAGCCAAATATGTTCTAATGTTTAATATTTAAAAGGCTTATGAAATTGTTTTTCCATTGCGCCCCACGACCCAACCGGCCTATACGCATTTTATTAACAACACTCGAATGGGAATGAGGAATGAAGAGTTTTTTTAAGAAAGTCCACCCATATTTACGATCAGGCAGATTAGAAAACAATATAAGAAATATTTTATATTTAGCACCGCGTCTTACTACCCGTTCGGGTTATACGCATTAAGTACTAATCACGCTAGTGGATTAGGAATTGGGAAGGTTGAATTAGAGGAAGTGAACCCGCATTTGCGTGGAGGGAGAGTGGAAAACCATTTAGGAAAAACCACCCCAAGTTCACCCGACCGAGATTCGAACCTCGATCTCCCCGTCCTCGGCAGTCGAGCTCAACACGACAAGCGCATTAGCCAACTACGCCACGAGGCGGGTGATAAAGAAATAGTACCCCACCCTACACAAGGGGTTGAACCCTGAGTTCTTCGTCACTGACAAGCCGGACTAGATGAGCCTGATATTTATTCAATGTACCTACTGATCCGGGTAGTTTTATTTTCAAATTTGACATAAGTCTTGAGATACGTGCAGTTAAATGAAAGCAAAAATATTAACATCTACCACACCAAATTTACTACCAAAAGCTAAAATTGATGCAAATACTTTTAAATTAGAAACAAAAATTCTATATTAATTACTTAGACAGTTTAGTTTGTTAACAAAAGAGTTCATTAAATTTAAAATGTAATTTAAATTCTAAACAAAATTCTAAACTAAACTGAATCCATCCTTTACCACTCACAGTACCTACTGAATAGATGGTAGTATTTTTTCTCTCTATCAATTATTGGTAATGTTGCTGTTTGGTGTGGTGGGTCATTGATCCTGGTCGGGGGAAGGGGGAGGACAGGAGGGCACTACTGAGTGACATTGTAAGCTCTTCTTCCTCGCCCATGCAAGTCTCCTTTTGGGGCAGGTTTATTATCTTTTACAATGATGATGGGTCATTTACAACGTTGCCAGTTCCTCTAAGAAAACCCACGCACTACATCGGAACCTAAGTCTTATAATGAATGGTTTTGTGGCGCGAAAACGCGATCCAAAATTGAAAGTACGTTTGTTAGCGCTCCTCTGCGGTGACTGGACAGAACTACAGTTTTCATTGTTGTAAAATGGACTGAGTTTTTCCCTATCCTTGGTTCCCTCTAGTGTTACTCCTTTCTCTATGATTCTAGTGACCGAATATAGAAGATAAGCAGGCTACCTACACCTAGTGTCTGATGTTTCTCAAGGTCACTCGCCTTTACCATTCCGGTTCCAGTTTTACACTATTGAATGGGGGCCAGCCTGAGTTGGCCCGCTATACGATAAAAGTGGTATAGTTTGTTTTTTCGTTTATGTGTATTTTTTTAGTAGGTGATTAGACCCAAGAAGCAAGACGATGCGTACTTTATAATAAATAAAGTAAATTATTTATCAAAAACTCTATTTTATTCAGTAAAACTGCAAGAAGAAATGGAAATTAAACCGTTAGGAGCACATATTTCTAATGACTTTACATTTATGCAGGTGGATGGCAAGAGGAATAACTTTTTCTAATGCTTGGTTTGGTAAACAATTGTGGTCAAACGTGAGTGAATAAAAACAGATATTATATTATTATTTTTGTATATTATTTGGTGGTGAGGTGTTGGACTATGGTAGGCTGTAAGAATCTTAAAAATTTAAGTAAAAGAATTTTTTAAAAATATGAGAAAAATTGAATTAATTTGTAAAATATATTTAAGTTTAAAACATTCGGAACAGTAATTATTGCATCACAGATACAGTCCGTGGTCAAAATTTCAGTCCAAAAACACAATGAATCTGTGTAAAAATAATAGGCATATATTAGGCAGATCAATATAATGTTTTAAATAATGTGGTATTCATTAACTGTCATTAAATGACAGATGCTTTCAACTTTTGTACAAGTTACTAAGTTAAATTCGAAACCTCTTATTCTTTTATTCATTTTGTTTGTAGATTTGTTTAGTGATTTTGTTATTATAGTTATTTTTGAAAATTAGTAAAACTGGACATGAATTCAATTTAATAATATGTAAACACATGGAGAGAAAAAAGTAATTAGCGGTAAGCTTTGACCTGGTCCCCCCAAGAATAAAGATCACACTCAATCCACTGCCTAGTATGAATGTGCGACTGCCGATTCAGGAGACTTGACAACGTGAGTTCTTAGGCTTACATCATTCTGGCATACTCTAGTTTACCTAAGCTAGAAGCTATGACAATACTTAGTATCCTCTAGCTTATGTGTGTCTTATGTACGGATTCTATCATCAACATGTTAATATTGTGGTTTGCTATCATTTGGTTACGAAGTTGGAACACATTAAAAATAATGAATCGGTGAGTGGAAAAAGGATAACATTCCAGTTTACTTAGTTCTCTGTAAAATGATAAAAACAGTTTAGTGACAAAACTATGTGTTATCGAAAAGGCTACCATTAGCAATTGTAATCCTAGTCAAAAAGTATTCTATACCAAAATAAAGTGAAACTCTAATTAGTTTTAGGCAATTGTAGTCCTAGTGAAATTTTCATTAGTTTGTTAATTATTAGTAATTAAAGTTGTTGATATTTTATCCTATTCCCAATCATTGGTTTCACAGCAAGTAAATAAGCAATTAATATTAGTTTATAACACACACACACACACACAACAAAATTAATACTAAATCAAAAATTAAAAAACTTTTTCTTTAAATTGATATATTAAATAGTTTTTTTAATTGGCAGCAGCTGCACACTGTTACTGACAAAGTATTGGCAGCAGTAATATGGAGGGAGACCCACCGGTGCGGTCAGTAACGGTCTCTAGTCCTCTGCTCTAATGGTTTCATAAACTTTATTATTCGATAAAGAGCTGCTACTTGATTAGTTTATATGGTGGTGGTCTTCCTCCTTTTAACAATAACAAATTGTAGGATTTATACGGTGTTGGAAACAATATGTTTTATAGTTTTACTTCAATTTTACTTTTTGTGTTGCAAAAACAAATGAAAGACTTGTTTTCAGTATTTCACATTTAATTAGTTTAGTCCAAATTTGAACACGTCTTTCTATCGCGTCACACGTGTAACGACAGTGAAAATAAATGGTCCATTGTTAATAATATATTAGTTTCACAAGCTCATTGTTCAGTAGAGAAAGGTTAACATTTCAAGAATATTATCCTTTTTCCACTCAACGAAACTTAAAGGCCGTTTTAAGCAAAATACGAGACTAAAATGTTATTTTTTTCATTCATTAATGGCTTATAAATAACCCTACAAAATAAATGGTTATCTCAGTTTAATTTACCATATCTATGGAATATTATCCTTTTCCACTCACAGATCTAACACACATTGTCCAAAATGAATGACTGCATGTTCACCTCTGTGACACCGTGGATCTTCTCAACACCTGATATCGTCAATGCCTTGCGATTTTCTTCGTGGTCATGTTCTTTGGTATATTTCATGAATAATGAATTGATCATCCGCCCTATTATAGTAAATTTCATCACAACAACTTATTATATATGTTTTTTTCATTGCAGTGGGGATATTTTTCAGAATTACGAGTGCAAAATAATATTTATGTCTTGTGATGTATTTTTTTTAAATGAATGGATAATAAATTGGGTCTGTTCTTTATTGATGTTATTTTTAATTGTTTGCCTAAATTATATATGGAACAACACTTGTAAAGAAAAATGGTGTTTTGGTTTATAAAATATTTTAGAGTTTAAAATTTTGTTTTCATTCATTTCCCTAATTAATTTATATAATAATTCTTTCATGAAAATGTTGCTTCACTTAAAAATAGTTTACTCTATCATAATACTGTATTTACTTTAGTTTGGTGAATTAATTTGCTATATACTTTCAGTGAAATAAGTGAAGTTTCTATCTTATTTTTTACTAACTTATGCTTTTTAAGATTTTCACAGTAATATTTTTTTATCGTATATATTTTATTTAAGAATAATTTTAACTGTTTGTGGTGTTCTAAATCTTTTTGAAAAAAGCGCATCCTCTAAAAATATAAATATTGTTATTTATAATAAATATTTAAACTATTCTTACTAAACATTGTGTGCTCAACCCCTGGACTGCATGGTCTCAGGTACCACAACTGGCCTCAGCCTTGCGATGCGTTTCCACGCTGACCAGATGTAGGGATTACCAAACAAAAGGTGCACTTGTCAGGGAAGCACAAGAACACTATGGTTGCGATTGGAATGAGAAATCTAAGAAATGTGGAAAAACTCATATGGACAGAGTTAGTAATGAATGGATGCTGAAGGAATGCGCTTTGGAAGGCCATCCAATAGGTAAATAGGAAAGAAGCGTCTTACGTTGGTTTGGGCATGTTGAGAGAATAAGCGTGGATCGTCGAGTGACGAAGCAAATATATGAAGGTAGAGTGTGTGGATCATAAGGAAGGAGGTATGCCATGTAAGACGTGCAATTACGTTTTTTAAGCTATATGCTTATATGCACAGTTTCTGCATACCTAGTAATGGGATGGCGTGATTAGGTATGTATATATGTATATATATGTTTATATATATATGTGTATATATATGTATATATATGTTTATATATAATGTAATATATATATATATGTGTATATATATGTATATATGTGTATATATATGTATATATATATGTATATAATAGCTATAAGATACAAATTATGTCTAGTATATATATGACATAATTTTTTTCTGATAGCTCAACCCCAGAAATATGTTATATAAACTTTAATAATTGAGAATGATTTGATAAAGCTATATCCTAAATAACCCAAATAAAATAAATAACTGATTAATACAATATGTATTATTTTTATATACCCTGATTATTTTCTAGCTAGTGTTTAATATTCCAAAATATTTAACATATTCTTAATTAATTTCTATTGTTTGGTTTAAATAATATGTTTTAAATTATTTTTTAACACTACTAGTAACTTTAATGGTTTTGGGGGGCATTATCACTATATCCTCTCATTATTTTGGCATGTGAAGAGATATCCTATTACTTTGGAGCTTAGGATGATTAATTTAAGCTGATCTTTGCAATAATTACTACAAGAGTATGATAACTAATGTCCTTCAACTTTTATCCAAACCATGGTAGCTTACTCACATAGCTATATCCTAAAACATAATTTTTATGAACAATAATGACGACGGTTATATACAATATTTTTTAATGTGAACTCTTTACAAAACTAGCTTAATAGAGAATTGATTTTGATAATCTATTTTACTGAAATTTCATCACTTTTAAGATGTGGTTCTTTTAACTCGTAAAATATCAAGATGTGGTGTTGAAAACAGTTTAGTAATAACTGGTTATTATAGATGACAGGCTACCATCGCACAGTCTGAGATACCACTCGCTCACGACTGTCAGGAGTGACGTTTGACATGAGGTAGTGAATCGAAACCTGGTCAGATATATTGAGTGGTTTTGACAAATTGTCCCCCCCCCCTCTCCTTCCCACACACCTCCCCTCACTTTTCCACTGCACATATTAAATAACATTTTCTCTAAATTCTACTTTGCTCATTCACCCCTTTACTATTAATGTATATTTAAGGATAGCTCGGACGGGTAATAAGAAGGAGATAACTAAAAAACTTTAATGTATAGAATTGTTATGTTATTATTATTTCTTTACTAAGTAGATTGATACAAGCAAGAGAAGCGTAGTGAACCTTGGGAGAGAAGAAATTCTTAAGAATAATTATTCAAACTGTGGGTTTGAAGTGTTTCGAAACTAATATAAATATATATCTCAATGTTGTCGAATGTACATATTTAAACAGGTCGAATTGAATAAGATGAATCACACATACAATTATATTGTGGCAGGTGGCTACTAGTTCCCTTGGGCGTGAATAAGTAAACAGTGGTTCTATATTTCTGGATATGTCTATCGATTCATCTTCCAATTATATAAAAGCTTTAGCCGATCTTTGTTACACAAGTACTTTAACAAATTTGATTGCTATACCAACTATTGATAAATGCATACGTCAAATAATCTGACATGTCTTGGTATGATCAGCTACAACAATTATTTATTTGGTTGTATACGATGAACAAGTTTTAAATTCAGTAGAGTACAAGGACTTATGATAAACGGTTCTATGTCTACCATAGTGGGGTCATTATTTCAAAAGCTCTGTGTAGTTATTAAAGGGAGAAAGATAATACCAAACAAAATTCAAGATGAAACTTTCTATTCTTCAGTACAAGCATTGGTGATCCTCGGAAAAGTTGTAGCATCAGTCTCTATCCAAAATGTGTTTCAAAAGGATGGTCTTCTTGTTCGACACCGTTGGCTTTCTGTGGATGTTTTTACGATGATAGGAATTAATCTGTTGGCGCAAATTAGCAGCTTAATCAAAGTTATAGATGTCAATAATAATTTAACAATGCCATTAAATCACTTTCTATATATAGTGATGCTAGGTAACTGTATACATACTGACAAATACCTACCGATTATTCTTCAATATTTTGAGAATTTCGAGATAAAAAAGATGATAATCCAAAGAAATGTTTTAAGGAATTCCTTTATTATATTTGAAAAGAGCAAAGTAGTTAACTATATACTTTTTGTGTTACCTTTTGTCGAAATGCTTATCTTTTTTTTCTTTTACAGTAGAAAGACGGAAGAAGTTTGTTTGGTGAAAACCATATTAACAACATTTTATAGCTCTTTTCCTTTATATGTGCGCATCATATCGATTAGTATGTTTACAGCATTTTGTTATCTACTGAAGACAAGATTCAGGGACACTCGAATTCTTCTGAGACACAGTGTTCATAATGAACAGCTGTTGGAACAAGTACGTCTCCTTCATGTTCATCTCTGTCGCACCGTGGACCTACTCAACACCTGCTATGGTCAACGTCTTGTGATTCTATTTACTACCATTTTTATTGAGATATTGCTCGACCTATATAAATTCTTCTTTATGTATCCTGATTCCAACATTAACCTTTTTATATTCAATTTTATAAACATCAGTTCACTTTATGTTACATGCGCTGCTGCGACAGAAATTTACCAAATGGTGAGTATTAAGTAATATTTATTAAATATGGTAAATCATTTTTTTATATGTAATTACTACTTATTTTGGACTGCTAATATTTTAATATCATTACATAAATTAAATATGTAACCATCAATCGCTAATATTTTTTTTACCAGCCTATCGTAGTAAATTACGTGTAATCTGGAATTCATGGTTCAAGTTATATTATTATGGCCTTGTGTAGTTATTCCTAAACGGGTTATACTTTTTCACTATTGAAATACGGTTATATTTTATTAAAACTCTACTTTTATTAATCCTACCACATTAAAGTAGTTAAAATATAGCCCAATATAGTATAAACGGATGATTAAACGTTGTAAAAAGTTAAAAATAATATTTTTAAATCACTAAATAACTGGAGCCAATGTTGAATTAAGTAAATTCAAAATATTCATAGATCCATTAAACCTATCAAATACATCCTATGTTTAAAAACGACATGTGGACAAGATATTTGAGCCAGGAGCTATTAACTTTTATTCCCAAGCTCAGGTTTAGTTAGAAATCAATTAAAACTATTATTGTGTACGGCAGCTCCCTGTAGTTAATGTTATTTTGATTGATTCTGTGATGATATTATTGCTTTCCTTCTATTTAAGAAGAACAAAACATGTGCTTATAACGTTTATATATAATATAAATAGTGAAAATGTAGCAAATGAACTAGTTTATTAGTAAAAATTATTCACCTAGCATAGCAATGATCTATTTTTATTTGAGCATTTGTAAATCTCTCATTCTGTTTGTACGAATCTTTGTTCCACGATTACTGTCAAATTCGTGGACTAGCTTTAATTAATTTGGCCAGGTACATGTTTTAGATCTACGCTGAGCAACGTAGGCTCTATATACACTTCTTTTACCCTGAAAGGTAGCAGAACTTATCTTGTTGGGCCACACCATGGACCTATCGTTTAGGCTACACCATAGTGGAACCATGCCATTAAGGTGGAGTGCTAGTGAGCGTAAGTTTAGGGCAGTATTTTTGCAGTTTTTATAGCACAAACATTTTTTGGCCAAAATAAATCAAATGTGTCTTCTATAGAAACATAGAGTTTGTGATTTCTGCACATGCTAATCTCAACAGTTGTTGAATATCTGTCATAAGCATGGCGGCGTTTGGTGACAAATTTTTCTCTTTATTTAAAAAGTTTGTCACCAAATGCCCCATACTCATGACAGATATTCAACAACTGTTGATATTAGCATGTGCAAAAACAAAACTCTATGTTTCTATAGAAGAAATATTTGATTTATTTTGTCCAAAAAATGTTTGTGCTATAAAAACTGCAAATTTAATGCACTAAACTCGCGCTCACTAGCACCCCGCCTTAAGCTTTCTACCTTTCAGGTTAAACGAAGTGTACAGTACCTGAGATTTAGAAATCATTATACATTTAAAAATGGAGGCTGCTCAAAATGTGTATATCTATTTGTACCGTGATAGCTGCCAAATGAGTAGACCAATTTTAGCCAAATTTGGCAGAGAGAATCTTTGAACCTAGGCCGAATGACGCATATAATGTACCGTACATATTACTTCAATTTTACTATCTATTTCTATATGACGGCCGCTAAAATGTCATTTTTCTATTAATTCATTTCATGTGCTTTGAATTTAACAATCGATTTGAATCCAAGCAATCGATCAAATACCCAAGGCATTTTATTTTAATTTTGTCATCTATTGCTATACTAATGTTTTAATGCATGTGAGCACAGGCTATTCTCCATGAATATAATGTACTATTGAGTTTAGTATTATTATTATTATTATTATTATTATTATTATTATTTATTAGCACCGTGTCTTACTACCCGTTCGGTTATATGCACTTACGTTAATGTGTAATGGTAGGGTGATTGTGAGATGAACTGAAGGACCTACAGTTTAACGTGGAATCCGAACCACGGTGGAGGCCTGTCATTCCCCACATTCTCAAGTTGTGATTAATATACGACTTATCAGAGGTGAAGGAATGGTTTGGCGATCAGATAAATCTTTGCCGGGACCGAGGATTGAACCCCGGATCCCCAGTACAGAAGTCTGACACCTTACCCCTAGACCGCCAGGTCACACATAAATTTGTTTTATGTCTAAATTAATCAATAATAAAATATAAATATATAAGTTTGAAATCCGTGATAGCTTCATCTTCAACGCCAAAGTAAAGTTTCACTAAACCCATTGAGGGAGCGAGATGTAGTCCTACTATTCACAGAACTACTAGTACATAATGATATAGGCCTACACGAGCTAGCTTATAAGATAAATTATACAGTAAATCAATAATTTAGTTGCCAAATTATATTAACATGAACTGATTTCAAACTAAAATATTCATTTGTGAGAAAGTATCAGTAAATGTAATAATTTTCTAGTGTATTTCGTAGGGAATGTGATCTTCACAATATATTGAGCTACACTTTTAAAAGCGATTTATAAAATGCAATTATTTACATTTATAGGCCATATATTTGAAATTTGAGCAAAGTTTATACCAAAACGAAGCAGGTGTGAATCTAGGACAATTTCACTCCAGGTCAATTATCAGTGTTAAAATGTATTGAGAGAATTTATTATTCGTTAAAATTTTAGGAGTATTTGCTAAAACCTGGGTTTTTTTTCATATCATAATTATGAAAACTAACAACTCTAAAACATTTTAATTATTATTACATTTATTATGCTTTTATAACTATGATATCCATCATATATAACAATAGTATTTTAGACGTATTTAATTACTACCTAAGACACCGTTTTGTAAAGTACGCGGACTAAGCCATCTGTATAATCTTAATAAAATAATTGTAAGTTATTGGGAGTTTGATGTCAATACAATCATTTAAATTATCGTGGTTGCTACAATTAAAATTTTGTAAAACCACTGAACACTGTTAGATTTAATTAAGTTAAACTGGTCTTTGGGTTAGGAATAATCCAAGTCAGTAATCAGGATCACCCTTTCAATACTGGAACGACATAAGTAGTTATATATGTAAAACAAGTAAATTTCTTACAGTGTAAAAATCTTTTGCTCTCCACGCAAAGTAGTTCATAACAATATTACTTCTGACTTGCGCACCCCGTGAACTGCTAACTCAACATCATACGGGTCATTTTCAGAGTTGTTTGCATGTCTTTGAAACACACCTCTCATATCGATGTCAAAGTTGTGCAAATCTGCTGATATAGCTATAACAGTACCACACTTTGTGGGATGAAATCTCATCTCTTTAGTGAGTATTTGAAATCGTTTTTAGAAACACAAAAGGTTCATTCCACCATCTTTCCTGTAGAAATGTGATCGCATTTGTAATGCCTATTTCCTTGGATTTGTGGTACTAGAACTGGAGTCATTAGGCTTATAGATAATGCCTAACCCCCATCGCCTACAAATGTCAAATCTATCAGCCACTCTGCTATAATCCTAAATTCTATCAACATGCGTTATACCCAGACAACGATTAATAGGCCAGTCATAACACGTTAAAAATGAGAGTTTTAAAAAAAATCATACAAGCAAGAGCATTTGTAGGCATATTATTTCCAGCCCTCTGAAATTTTATAAATTCCGGCCCCCCCCCCCTCCCCACAAAAAAAAGTTGTGCTCAAGCAGCAATTTTGAAATATGACTGACAAAATTAAGTTTTTGGCTATTTATTTGAAAATAATTCGTTTTACGCAGATAGCTAAAAAAAAACTGCGTACTTAATCCAGATTCAGTAACTTTATCCCCATTTCCCTATCCTGGCACACTCCCTTCGTTTCAACAACATCCATACACCAAGTCAAACATGCTATTTTATTCTTAAACTTTTAATGTCAACTTTTAATGTTACTCTTTTACACATATTCGTCTACAACCCTTAGTCTTTTGAGATAAAGTTACAGCTTTCAAGTATAATACACCCGCCGCCTAACGGCTAAGGTATTTTGGACTGTACAATTAAAGCCCCCAACGGACGTAATATCAGCATCATTTACTAAGCGCCTTACACACATGCGCTAATATTACGTACTCTAACGTAACTGAAGTTTAAGTACATAATAAATGCTATTCGTGGAAATATCTTACTACCCAAACAATGCCCAAACAGGTTTTTAAAAACATTAAGCAATAAGCAATAAATCTATGGAACCAAATTATCCCGCTTTCCCATAGCAATCTAATGTAATTCAGTGCTCTCGAAGATAAGTTACAAAGCGCTACGCTAAAAGTTTAAGAGCTTGTTTCTCGTCCAATCAAACATTATTCAACAAAGCAATAATTTGGATTAGCATATCGCTTTTAGTCAGAGTCCCACATGAATAAATGTAAATTTAGACAATCAAGGAGTAATTTACTCATATAAAACCTATTTGGTTTTACCACCACAACATAGCATAAGTTTGAAACAGTTAAAAAAAAACCACATATCTGATAGTTAAAGTGCTCGGTCCCCACATAACCATATGTTAATTTAAACTACATAGGTAAAATATACTCAAAATATTTCCAACAAACATCAACTGCTACTCAGACAGTCGACAAGAGCTCAAATAGACGCAAACCGCCAAGCGACGAAACAGAAGTTACTTTGCATAGGATAATGGTTAAGTTCCCTTTAATATCAAAAATACTAGTAGATACGTGGTTGCAAGTCAACCACGCTGATAACAACAAACCCATCCCGTAATAGAAATTTAAATTAATAAGTCCGAAAATAATAATTTTGAAAGGTTCCCCATAATATAACCGTAAGAAAATATGTATAGAATATAATTGAGTCTAAGTGTAATCCGCTCTCACCTAGTAAGCCAGCGATACAATGAGTGCTTATGAAAAAGATACATGAAATATATAGTCCACACAAATATCAGACATGCCCACAGAGGGGAAAAGGGAGGAGAAAATGGAGGGGTAGAGGGGATACAAGCAGCGCTTAGGAGGATAACGGCGACTCTAGGAGCTACAAGAATAACGGAGAACCATCTAGACGGCTGAACCGGAAACTACACTGGTCAAGTTTAGCTTTGTTTATGGCGGGGCCTTATCACGTGTGATCGTTGGGCTGTGTCTCTATTTAATCCGTGGGATTGAGTAGTAGGAAGAGAATATCACGCACGTGTGCTCCAATGTTTACTTTCAGCAAGGCAGGTGGTGAGTGTACTCCCATAATTGAGTTGTAGGGAGAAATGTCGTGGCACGTGTGCTCCAATGTTTACTTTCAGCAAGGAAGGTGGTGATGTTCTCGCAATAGATTGAGTTGTAGGGAGAGAATTTCGTGGCACGTGTGCTCCAATGTTTAGTTTCAGCAAGGCAGGTGGTGATTGTTCTCCCATTAGATTGAGTTGTAGGGAGAAGGATGTCGCTGCACGTGTGCTCCAATGTTTACTTTCAGCATGGCAGGTGGTGAGTGTTCACCCATTAGATTGAGTTGTAGGGAGAGGATATAATGGCACGTGTGCTCCAATGTTTACTTTCAGCAAGGCAGGTGGTGAGTGTACTCCCATTAGATTGAGTTTGTAGTTGTAGTTGTATTGTACATCGTTACATTTGGTAAAAAAATCTCTTTAACGCTAAATGAAAATTGGCTCTTTCCAGGGTCGTAACAAGGAAAGGAGATTTCAGCCCCTTTCTTCAAAAGTATGAATACTAATATATTTTTTATCTACAATCAATGGTTAATCTTGTAGCATTTTGGAGTTTTAAATTTTCTAATAGCTACAAGCTTAATTATGTGTTAGAACACTTTAAAATGTGTCAAAGATATTTAATATACGAAAATTGACAACTCAATTTAGGGGTGTCACCACAAGCCACTGCAAGTACCTCCTCTTTACCGCTTACCCCTTCCAGCCCCCCCCCCCCCCCCTAAAAAAATGCGTAAGGACTTGGTTAAAGTCTTCTCCTCCAATAAATAAGCGCTAGCGACGTCTATAAACATTATTAAATCACCACAAAAAGGTAGGAAAAATCTAAAAAGACTTAAAACATTAATTCTGTTTCATTCAATATAGGTCGGGCAAAAGGAGAGCTATGGTTGAAAAATAGATTTTACTTTCTGTTTTTTGTCTTAAAGAATCCTAATTTTCAATCTAGCCAATATTTTTTAATTTATTAATACTAAACTATATATTTTTAATGGGTCCTCTATTTATAGAGAGTTATTTTAGTAAGAACTTTCTTCAACTGGGCAAACAATAACATATATTTTTACATATCTCGGGTGTAATTTTTGTATTGACACGTTAGTTAACGATATAACTATAGTTTGATATCGTGAAACGTGTTTTTTTTTCACAGTGTCTTAGTTCCCGTTTGGGTCATTGCATACCTTAATTAGAATAATTGAAAGAGGATTAGTAAGATCAAATTTTAAGAGAAAATTGAATCGATTTTGATGACAGTAGAGTGATAAACTTTTTAGGAAGACAGCCCTCAGTAAACCGAAATGAAATTCAAACCTGTATTTCCCCATCACCTGCAATCCAGTTTAGTATGAAACTGATGAATTAGACAAGTGATAAACAAAGTACGGCCCGAGGGCCAGATGTGGCCCACGGACATGTTCAATGCAGCCCATGAAAGAATTCCAAATTCCGATGAAAATAAAGTGTTAAAAAAGAATAAAAACCAGGGAAACAATGCAATTTGCACTCGTTTGTTTTTATTTCTATTTTATAGCCTAGTGATTAATGTCCATTGGTTAAATAGTACGCAAACCATTCAAGACACTCAGCTTTAATTAATTAAATTGCAATGTAACACCACAAACAATGGAAACAGTTGTTTCCCAACGTCCCAAGACTTGAGTTCTACAAGTCCTTATCGAAATTAAATTTCCCAAATTTGATAACTCATGCTCAGAAGGTTATAGACATGTTTGCATCATCATCATCATCATCATATATATGTGAGCAGGTATTTTCTACCCTGAAACCTTGAAAAAATAGTGTTAGAAACAGACTTTTTGAAAGATGGTCTATTAGCTTCACTTCGTACCAGTAGAAATCAGACTATGAAAAACTCTTAGACGAACAGTCACAGTTCTTCTACTCATCACACACTCCTTCATTCAAGTAGTGTTAATAATCTGTTTTATTTAAGTATTTATTAAATAATGTAGACAACTCACATTGTATTAGAATTAGAAATCATTTAATACAACTCAATTTAATAATTAATAGGACTTTCTAAAATGTACCATTTTAACTTTTTTATAAACTATATTGATCCTCCTGAGTTTTTATTTTTTATTTTAGCCCACTCTCTGAAAAGATTGCCCATCACTGCATTAGAATCTTGGTTCGTTTGGTTTACCAGGGATAATTAATACACTCAATTTAAAACCAAAGGAATATTAAACCTCAAACATTAAATGTACAAGTTTAACTGTCTAATGATTATTTTATTTAATAATCCTATTTATAGTTTTAGAATGTTAAGTAGTCTAGTGAAAATATTTAATCAAAATCAACCTAGATATCAATATGTTATTATAAATAAACCAAATATGTTCAACTGACTACATATTAAAAATTGCAATTCAAATTATAAAATATTGCCTAACTTCTAGAAAGTATATTGATTAAATGATATTTAAGTTTACTATATTCTGTAATGGGACAGCCAAAGTCCATTAGCTATATTGCATGGGAATAAGTAAACATTTGCGTACTCGTGAATATTTATATTGATTTTTCTTTAAAATATTAGTGAATGAATTAACGTTTCATAAAATGGTGATCGTTAAAATATACTTTACCAAATTATGTTTTAAAGTATTTGTGTATGTATGTGCTACAATATTACAGTTATATATATTTTTAGTGAATAACGTAGACGCACGATAAGGGTCTCCGACCTATCAATTATGGAAGAACAAATTCAGAAATTAGGTGTATTTAATAAAAGTCGAAAAATATTACCTATTGAGTTTCAAAATGAATCATTCTTTTCTTCAGTGAAACATTTAGTGATCCTTGGAAAACTTTTAGCTTCAATATCTATCCAGAACGTTTGGCAAAATGATGTTCTTCTTATACGTCACCGTTGGTTTTCTGTGGACGTCTTTGGAATGATAGGAATTCATCTCTTGATACTAACTATCAACTATTTAGCTATAACAGCTAGCTGGGTGTACTTTATACTGTCTTTACACTACTTTAAATTTATTGTGTTGTTAGGTAACTGTATCTATTCTGACAAATACCTACCAATGATTATTCAATCATTTGAACAGTTTGAGTTCAAACAAAAGATATTTATTAAGAAACTTCCTAGTTGTATATTATTTAGTTTTGAAAAAAGCAGAATAGTTTATTTTCTGCGTTTTGGAATTTTATTTGTCATAATGCTAATCGGTTATTTCTTTTACTTAACAAATCCACTAGGTAATAATCTGGCCCAAAAATTATTTTTTATGTTCTGTAGCTCTTTTCCTTTATATGTGCGCATCATATCGATTAGTATGTTTACAGCATTTTGTTATCTACTGAAGACAAGATTCAGGGACACTCGAATTCTTCTGAGACACAGTGTTCATAATGAACAGCTGTTGGAACAAGTACGTCTCCTTCATGTTCATCTCTGTCGCACCGTGGACCTACTCAACACCTGCTATGGTCAACGTCTGGTTATTCTATTTAATACCATTTTTATTGAGATATTGCTCGACCTATATAAGTTCTTCTTTGTGTATCCTGATTCCAACATTAACCTTTTTATATTCAATTTCATCAACATCAGTTCGATTTATGTTGTATGCGTGGCAGCGACGGAACTATCAAGAATTGTGAGTACAAACAGCCATTACGTTTTTAAGATAAATATCTAATAAACGACTTGATAAAAAACAAATCTCAGTAATGATTTTATTTATATAAACAGAAAAGCGGTGTATGTGTGTGTATTGTGTCCATAAATGTATAGAATACTTCTAGATAAACTGAAAGTCCGACATTATGATGCCAGTTAGAGGGACAATCCTAGATAACCCCAGATAAATGTACACGAATAGTAAAAAAATACAAGCTGAAATTTTTAAATCAATAGGGTCGTAGAGGTGACTGCCTTGTATATTCTTACAAGCTTTAAAATATAGAATGCATATTAGAAAGCTCGGGAAAAGGGTGTTTCGAAATTTCCAAACTAATGGGGAAAGCCAGGCCTTCACCGTGGTTCGGATTCCACGTTAAACTGTAGGTCCTTCATTTCATCTCACAATCACCCTACCATTACACATTAGCGTAAGTGCGTATAACCCGAACGGGTAGTAAGACGCGGTAATAATAATAACAAACTAATGGGAAAGAAATACATCTGAGTGTGGTAAGAGTGTGAAATTTTTTAGGAATATAGAAATACAAGGATCACCAAAAGCGTTTTATTTAAAGTTTTAAGATAGGGGTTGTGAAATGGGGAGAACCGTATATTCCAAAACAAAAACACTTTTTGGTTAGGTATAAAATTTATAAGCCATAAGAAAAAACATAAAAATAAATTAACTTTAAGACATAAACTATTGAAATGGGGGTCCATTAGAATTGAATCTAAATATTCTAAAATTGAGGGGTGAATTATTTCCTACCTATTGGCGATAGTTAAAACTAATAAAATAGAAATATCTGACGACAAAACTCGGTTATTATCATTGGTATATAAGTGACTTCAACCCCTTGGCTATAAACATTTCTAAAAATAAATACTTTTTTTGTCTTATGTGTTTAATTTTGTTAATGTTTTATATTTATCCCTCAAAATCACCTGGACCACCTGAACGAGTTTACGGGTACCTGGGGGTCCGTGGACCCCACTTTGAGAATCCCTATTCTAGCACATTCTACTTTATATGGTACAGCACCCATTCCTTTGTCCTCTCCCTTCCTTGTTTCAGAAGAAGACTCCAGCCTTTATAGAGTGAGAAAGGGACATAATAGTGTTGCAATACTTAGAACTCTCATCGTCATGAAGGGGGAAAAAAAAAGTTTAATTCTGGATATTATCATATTATATAAATTATATATGAATATTAATAAGAGACGAATAAAATGATTTATTAAAACATCGGAGCTTGAATTGCTAAGGTGCTTTTTCTAAATTGTTTCCTATTCTCTCTACACACAAATTATTATTATTACTATTATTATCAAGGAAATTTAAATTTAATTATTAATAACTATTATTATTATTATTATTAAAATAAATTTAAATTGAAATAATAATAATTATTATTATTATAATTATTTATCATAATATGTCAGCTATTACCAGAAGAGACATGACATCCAGGTTCGGTCGCCTGTATATAGACTATTAGCAGTTATGATGGCACAGAGCGTTGCCCAGGGTACATCATAGGAGATGCTCTACAGGTCGTGCCCGCAATGAGAGGATGTGATTATAGCGATTATGTAGTTGTGGGTCCTAAACCTAGCTAACCAAACTCTGGTGACATTTGGGATCAATTCCCACAAGGAAATGATACCCAAGGTTCCAGTAGAGAATGGAACCCGTGACCCCTATCGTCGTAGACAGGTGCAATGACCGCTACAGCATGGGGCCGGTTACCTTATTAATTTATATCCTATTAGTGTATGCATTCAGATAGACCGAATGGATAGGAAGACTTGGAGCATGGAAATTACGGTCTAAGCACGATTATTTTCGCAACATTTCGAAGATTTGTTTAAGTATAGATGGTTTGAAATATTTGGTTTGTAGTTGTGAACTGAGGACAGTAATTCACCAAAAGGAAAATGATGAGGGGAGGGCGAGAATGCAATTATCTTTGAAGCTATTATTCGTGTAGTAAGAGGAATTCTTTGTTGGTGCTTTTAAATATATTGGCAATGTGTATATGCATATACGTCCTTACATTAATTATGTGTTTCTTGATTTATGATTATGAGCAAAATAAAAATTATTAAATATTATATTTTATCAATTTAACTTCAGAATAATTTTCTATTACCGTACTTGTGTCTATAAGCTCCACAGTTAGGGAGGTTTGGGTGAATTGTTCCCCTCTTTTCTAAAACCATAGAGGGACAGGGTTTAGTAAAATATTATCAATTTTTTTTATGGTAAAGGAAGTCTTAAATCTTCAAATTGAAGTGTTTTTTCCTTAATCAAACAATATTTTTATAATAATGTATGAAAGTTGACCCGTTTTAGTCCAGCGTCTTGTTTATCGTTGATGACGACCATACGGTCACTGCACATGCGTCTCAGAGAGATTTCATGATTAATCAAAATAATCTTCTGAGGAGGCTGCGTGTTGCTGAAAAATTCTGATATGGCCGACTTGTAGATGTCCTATTCTTGCCACTCTGTACGGTTAAACACCGCATAGTTCCCTCCACATTTTTATAGCTGGACATAGGGTGTAAAGTTTTGCTTGACACTCATGCCAACGAATACCCGCTTGGCGTCGACCTCGTCCAACGGGAACAAAGTGTTGAAAATACAGGTGATGGCGAGTGGCTTCACCGGGTTTGCTTTGCGGTTGCAAACGTCTTAACCTTCAATGGTATTTGTTCACTTCGACGAATGTCATGGTTATGGCCAGCACGCCTTCTATAGGCGCACGCTGATTGAATGCAGCCTCTTGAGGCGGGGCAAGACCCTACAGTCTTGAGTTTTTTTTAAATATCTCACCACCTTAACGTTGTTACCTGTATGATTGATGGGCGAGAAAAGGGTTAGGAAAGTTTTTATCGGAATGTTCTGGGCACTATATAGAAGATACATAAGACAGTAATGGCCGCAAACCTCCGAGGTTATGCTTTGAAGTTGTAGCGTACTATGAGATGTGCGGGAAGTGTTTTTTCATATAAATCCCAGATGTGATTTTTTACGGAGTGGAAAACCATAACTGTCAAATTACTCTCCCACACGCCGTTCTTGTCTATAAAGATGGCGACCCAATGCGTCCCAGGCTTGGTGTGTGGTTCAGTGTTGATGACGAGAGCGGCAGGTCTAGCTATTCTTGCGGGTAGTGGATCAGCAGGGAAAACACGCGATTGTACAGAATGGAACAACGGGGTTGTTTTCAGCGCACGTCTTATGGTGTGCGTGTCCATCTTCAATCATCCAATCTCGAAGTCCCCAAACAATAGAGGCTGGACAGAAATTCCATTGAGAACTATGTGTCATGCACATGGTGCGGCCCAATTTAAGTGTTTTCAAAGACGAACAACCTTTGCTGTACAGATCTACGACGGTTGTAGGCTTTTATTTGACTAGAAACTTTTTATTTTCTGCCTCCCTACCGTAGACGGTTTCTTCACGCGTTGTGGCACAGGAGATGAGGGAATCAAGCAGGCTGTAAACCACATCCCCACTATCCCAGGGAATACCGTGCAGTTTGTTGACGATATAGTCGGCTTGTTTCTAGCGAAGGCTGAAAGATTCTCGATAGCGTATGGGTGTTTTAACACCCAATATTGAAGTAATGTACTATATACAGATAAAACACTCAGTTCCTTGACTATAAACTCTTTGTTGTCGCCGGTAAAGCTCTGGAAAGCTACAATGACGTCAATGTTTTAAATGACAAGAGTAAGGGGCGGGAAGTCACTTATATTAACTCCCATAGTCGGTCACGGCGTTTCTGTCCTTGTAGATAGGGATGATGTTGGCAAACTCCACGTACACGATACAGTTGAAGGTTTCGGTGAGAGCTCTGGTGAAGCTCACTTCGATGCTCAGAGAGGCATGCCTCGTCAAATTCCAATGCGATGCCATGTGGGCGTAGAGATTAGGTGTGAGATTGAAAGCCATGAGATGATATCCCTTAGTTAAGGCTTCCCGTGTAATGTCACTACCTTCGTTCATGAAATGGATACCCGTTCCAGAAAAGAGTGTGTGGTGGACATAACATAGTTGTCGTTTGAAAAATCGGGCTGTAGTGGTTGCAATGGCACTTGTTCCCTATCCACATACAGCGATAAATGGTTAATGTCGTATGTTTGGAAGTTGAACGGGTTCTTGGTGGCGTCTCCGTTGAACGCAGCGTTCGATACAAATTCCACGATGCATCGTTATGGTAACTGTCCGGTGAATACGCTGTCCAGTGATTTCCATCCATTGGACACCCGTAAGAATAGTGAGTGTTTTTACTTCCACACGGGTGATGAAATAATTTGCGGGAATCACGTTTAATGCCTTGGCATGTGCCAACAGTTGAGAGGGTCCTACTTTGACACGGGGCACTAGAAGGCCGGCTTCAGCGATGTGAACCTTAAAGTCATAGAGTTCAGGGACAGTCATAAGACTAAGCCCATCTCTGGAATGGACCAACTTGAATCTGAGTTTGGTGCCATTCAAAAGGTATTTCTCTTGGTTAAACAAGTCACCATGTAGATACCTTAAAAGATCCACCGTTTTACTTTTTGTGGTGGGACTGCGAAGAACAGTAGAAGTTATTTACTAAAGTTACTAGAACAATTTTAATATATCCATACATCAAGCCATGTGATCTGCAGCTGTCATTTTTGATAGATATTATCAATTACTATAAAATAACACAAATAATAAAATGAAATGTTATCAATGTTGGCTGCAAATAAACATGTTCGAATTTTCTCTACTGTTCTCCCAACCAAAATCAGGGTATAGCAATTACGCTAATTAATTAGGGATTATGAGGGTTGAACTTAGTTGAAGTGTACACGCATTTGCGTGGAGGAAGAGTGGAAAACTATTTTGGAAAACCACCCTAAGTACATCTGACTGAAATTCGAACCCTAATCTCCGTGTCATCGACAGTCCAGATTAACATGAGAGTTAAGCCTGAGACCATGTGGCCACCGAAACAAGTGACTTGAGTAAATGAGGGTAAAATAATTTAGTTTTTAAAATAATGACTGAACAAATTAGGCCCAACTATCAGCTGGCAGTGTAAAAAATTTATAAACCTTGTTTTATGTTTTGTCAGATTAGTGGTAATATTAACAGTCTGTCCTTAGTTGTGTATGACCCCAACATTAATTTGTTTTCCCTAACGTCCCCCACCCTAGCTACACCCCTTCCACCATACCGCACACTCTTTATATGACCTTGTTTGATTGATTTTTAGTATTAAATAGGGAGCTGTACTGAATTATGCACCATATCAAATAAATTAGTTTGCCACATTACTTGGCCCCCTTGGCCCTATAATAGTCTTTGGATCCACTAAATACTACACCTTTATTGTTTTTGAACTAATTGATAAATTTAAATTAAACATTGAGGTTCACTGACATACGCAATCTACCCGCAGTCACAGCACAGGCGAGAGAGAATAGAGTCAAATTTTGTTTCATGCTTTTATCTAGTGTTATACGACGTAATTACGTTCATAAAAGATTCGCATAATATACCAGCCACATATTCTATATAAACCCATTCTTGGCTTTCAGAACCCTTTAGAAAATATTAAAAAATCACTTTAGACTAGACAAGATTGATAAAAGTTTACGAAGTTTAGCTTCCAGCTTTTTGAAATTGACACAATCCGTTAATAAATGCTGTGCAAAGACTTTCTCGATCCTTTATCTGAAAATGGAAACAGTTATTTAAACTCGTAAAACACTTGAAACAAATAATAGATATTGGCCTAGGAACATAAGTTAAAATATAACATCAAATTCTAATAAATATAATTAATGAACTATGAAGTAATACACACTATTGTAGAAACATTGAGTAAAGAGGAACATCTATGTATAATAACAAGAATAACAATCAATTCCCTCAATCCTCCATCAAAAAGTTATCTTATAGCTGGGAAATGTCTGCTTGTGTAAAGTACACTCAAATAACTTTAATTGGGAAAATGAGAGTCACCACCTTGTTTATAAGTTAAAACAATATCTGCATACGAGCTTTAAACAAAATCGTTAGCGCAGATTTTGAGAAAATTGTGTATTTTTCTTTTTGCCAAAAAGATGGTAAACTACTCTTAATTTTAGGGTTAAATACCTGATTCCAAATACCCTCTGGAGAACCCTATGAAAGCCTAATAGGACCTCTACACGATCAGTCAGACTGTCATTCCTCCAAGATATACAATCTGACTGTCATTCTGCATTAGTATTTACAACAAGACCGTACACGGTCAGTCTTTGTATCATCATTGTTTTCAATATCAGCTCCTGCATGCACCGTGCAACAACATGGATGATAAGAAAAAGGCGTGGGCAGTCTGTTTGCTGCTGAGACTGAAGGAAATACTGACGAGCGTACGAACACAGCCAGTCTCTCCCACCACTTGCAAGACTGATGGAGTGATACTGATGTTATCAGAAAATTCGGATCACATCAGTATTTTAGTCAGTCCGTCCATCAGTCCATCAGTACTGCCCCTACACGATCAGTCAGACTGTCAGTATTAATTATTTATTTAATAATACTGGCAGTCTGACTGATCTTGTATGGGCCCTATAATAGTATTAGTCAGTCCGTTAGTACTCAGAAAAGTTTCTCGAAGTTACATATCCATTATTATAGCTGTCGTTTTTCTACTTTTGCTGTTGAATCAAGCCATGAGCTAGCTCTGTTTGTTCGTAAAGGTCAGCCGCTCGACCTCCATTCGAAAGAAGAAAAGTGAAATGGAGCAATGACACCTTGTGTGTGAAACCTAAGTTTTTAGGAGTAAAAAGTTGCCACTGTACAGTAACACCTCTAGGTTCTAGTGGTCGGAGTTCCTGGCAATAGATTCAGAGGTACTAGCCTCAATCCCCGAAGCTATCAAAAATTATCTGTGAAGCAGTGGTTCTGTAATGGGGTCAAACTTAACCTCGTGAAGACAAATGAGGAGTTACTTGAATAAAGAAGTAGCAAATTTGGTTTAGAAAACTTAGATTAATAGCTGCGGGGTTCATTGTGCTGACACCATGACACCCTCCATCCGCAAATGTTGGCACTATCATCGCTAACGGAGGGGGCCGCTTGGTCGGTAAAGCTCGCTTGTGGGCTCACACCATGGAGCTTTTTTAAATGTTTCGAATAACCATTTATATAAATTATAAAATATTAATTACATAACCTTGAAAAAAATTAAGATAACTCGATATGTTTAAGTCAAAACAAATGTTTTTGTTTTAACTAACCTAAATGAAATCATTATTTAGGAAACAATATTTAATCCACAGCATGCGCAAGTTTATTAAACAGTCTTAATCAACTATAACATTTAATAAACGGTTAGAAAGACCTACAATAAAGTAAAATCAATTTGTTTTTCATTATACTCCAAAACAAAACATTTGTGCACATTTTTACTTTGAATATAAGTATTTTTTAATGTTCATAAAAGTAACTTGTTTTTTTCTTTCAGAACCAAGAAATTCTGGATGAGCTAAGAGGTGTGCCACTCTGGATTTAAATCCCAAATGTCAATTTCAGGTAGGATAAATATATTAACACGGCTGCATCATTCATACTTATTCATTCAAATTGTATATTTGCATGTGCTTAATACAAGTTGAACTCGGTAAAATGATATATAGCTATAGATTGTGAGATAGATCCAAATTTATAGGAAACAATTTTTATCCAGATCTCCCACCTATTTGAAGCACGGTAGTTTATTATTTTGTGCCACGGCTCCAATTTTGTAAAAAAAAAATCGAACCTAATTGGTGCATCCCTATTTATAAAACGCTGTAAAACCATACAGATAGGCCAAAAGTCACTCACATAAAAAAATACTACAAAGACCTAATACTTTATTGAAGCTACATGATTCGCTAGCCTTGTAACTACATATGTAGTCAACATTTACAAGTGATTTTCTGCAGTGACTGTACCATAAAAATATGCCCCAGGATTCCATGGCATGGATACAAGCCCAAACAGTAACACAAGGTTGATTTAGATAACCTTCAAGAACAATTCTATGATTCTTCGTACACTATCACCAACAATTAAATTATCATATTGTAATTCTAATTACATTTGAAAAGTAGTGACTTTTGGCCCATCCTGTAAATTTCTTCACGGCACTAAACACCTAACAGAATAATATTTACCTTATTTTGGTGCATCCCTATTAAAACACTGTAAAATCTTATATTTTTCTATTTGTAGCGGCACCAATTTTAAGATAGTAAGCTTTGAACCGGATCAGATATAACATTTGATTGCAAGAAAGCTCATATATTTTGTCGGGCGACCAGTTTTGTAACTGTACCATTTTGATTCTAATCTGGAGCACTAATTCTTAAAAATTTATATTCTTAATTATTTCTTGACATCAAATATGATCTCAAATATCGATTTTGTAACAAGATAAGATTCTGTGCTTGTCATAAAAGTGGTTCTACTTTGTAGAATATTGGCAGTGAATATCTATAAGTTGTAAATTTGATTCTATTAATTATTCTTAGAAATTATAATCATTGCGTGTAATTCTCTTGGAATGCGCTCCCACCGATACCCTGTTATGGGTATTTAATCAATTAGTGTTATTATAATAATAATAATTATATTATTATAGCACCACATCTTACTAACCGTTTGGGTTATAAGCTCAAGTACTAATTACGATAGTGAATTAGGAATTGGGAAGGTTGAATATAGAGGATGTGAAACAACATTTTCGTGGAGGGAGAATGAAAAATCATTTAGGAATCCCCCTCCACCCCCCCACCCCCAGTTCACCCAACCGAGATTCGAAATGTATTCATGTTAAATAAGTATACATTTTTATTTTTTTAAATTAAAATAATTTTAGGATATTTTATAAATAACTTATTTGTGAAAATTTGGAACTTGTAAAAAAATATTTGAACAATTTGGTTTAACATTTACATAAATATATTGAGTGTTTTTTGTGATTAACAAGTTGATGTGTTCGTTTTATGAGGAAAACTTATTTAAGGGTAGCTTACTGCCTTCAGTTGTCGTGTCGTAGAATGTCGCACTCTTTCAAAAATACATTGGACTAAGGTGCTTGCTTTCAGGGCGAACGTGGCCATTTCGAGCACTTACTCGATTGTTAATCATCTCCGCATTATTGGAGTGCAAACATGACTATAACTTGGAAACAAGTTCAAATGTGTATTGTATCTCTGGTCCACCCCTGAAGTTGGTCCCTCATGTTACAGTACATTCTGTATATTTATTAATCGTGTGTATTGTGGCTAGGATACGTAGAGGCTGTTAAAATGATACATGTGATATGCTTTATCCAGTTCAGTCCCCCATTTGACCAACTACACTTAAGCCTTGCCTGATTTGGAGTTGTATTTATTACTGTCCAACAAGTTTTGTACTGAGTAATTAAACCATTAGTAGCTAGAGCTTAAACCAGCTCTTCCTATTTATTTCTATCTATGTCACGCCAATTATATAGGCTCTAATAAATTCAAGCTTAGTAAAGGATGTAATTTCTTACAGATCCAAATGTTCACCATCCAAGTAAAGGCAAGTCCAGTTCATATATCAGCCGCTGGTTTTTGTATCGTCAACAAGAGTATTCTAATATCGGTAAGTTTTTTTAAGTTTATTTAGCACCGCGTCTTACTACCCGTTCGGGTTATACGCTTAAGTACTAATTATGCTAATGGATTATGAATAGTGGAGGTTGAATTTAGAGGAAGTGAACCTGCATTTGCGTGGAGGGAGAGTGGAAAACCATTTAGGAAAAACCACCCCCAGTTCACCCGACCGAGATTCGAACCTCGATCTCCCCGTCCTCAGCAGTCGAGCTCAACACGACAAGAGCGTTAGCCAACTACGCCACCGAAGTGGGTATATATATCGGTAAGTAGCTGCACTAAATACTTTAGTGATTCATAGATGTGGAAGAAAATAGTTGTTTGGTCGTAATATACATGGTTTAATTACAATATCAATTTAAGGGTGCAGTGGAAAAATGGAACGTGACAATAAACACATTTTCCAAGATAACAACCCATAAGGACCCCAGCAAGTAAATTATATTTTAAATTAAATATAACATAGATCTCTTTTCCATAATCTAAAGTGCATTAAAAAGGTATCATAGGGGTTTAAATGATTGCAGCACTAGCTTAATTTTAGATAAAAACCCTCTTTGGTAGCCGCGTGGTCTAACGCGCTACTCTTGTACTAGACTATATTGCTATGACGGGAAGATCGAAAATCGAATCTCGGTCGGGTGTACAAAGTGTGGTTTATCCTAAATGCTTTTCCACTATCTCTCCGCGCTAATGTGTGTACACGTCCATTAATATAACCTTTCTTATAACCCTAAAACCATTATATAATTAGTACATAAGCGTATAACCCGAACGGAAGATAAGTTACTAAAGTAAATGATTTGATATAGTTGGACTTTCCCTTTTCCCCCTTTAGCCTTCAATTTTAATGTCTTTAAACAATTCAAATGCAAACTAATAAGCTAAATTATAAAGTCTGTTCACGGTAAGAATTGTTTTCTGAAAGGCCCTTTCTCTACCAGAAATATATTATATAGTAGGATATTGATAGGAAAAAGACCTTTCAGAGAGAAATTCCTACCGTGAATGGAGTATATGAATAAATGGTATGGTGTACCGCACAGATGTTATATTGCCCTTATTTAAAAAGATCGTAAGATATGTAAAAATAAATAATATATATTGTTGCAGAAACTTTCCACTAAAAAGCATGAATGAAATACCATAAATTGTTTCAGTATAATACTAAAAAAAAGTAGCATATATGTCTACCAAAGAACATGATCAAGTTCCCAGACCACAATTTAAAAAATCTATTGGCCTACAGATCATACAGTATTGATTTATAATAATATATCACAAAATAAATTTTTTTAGTTTTTAACAGACCTACAAATTTACAACTAGACCTACAAGATATTTCAGTTAATTTTTCCAGAAAAAGAGTTGAGCTGTTGTTTGTAATTGAAAAAACTTAAAAGCCAGAAGACTAAGGAAGTTGAAATTTTTTAGGTGCGTAGACTCTAGCTCATAAGGGTGCATGAATACTTGGCGACTTAAAATTCAGATGGTTGCTCCAAAAAAAAACCAAAACTTATTTTAATTAATTTACTTAATTCACCCCTAAGGAACTCAAATCATAAAATGAAACTTTAGAAGCAAAGCCACTATATTATGTATTTCAAACTTAAAATATAAAAGTACACATATTGCTATACACCCAACTCCATAGCTTTATATTTATTAATAAGATAGCAGGACGAACAAACCTTCATTCAAGTAGCAAATAGCTTTGTTATTACAACCTGGAATATAACTAGGCTATTTTGGATCCGTTGTCAACCACACATATAGGGGTAACAATATACAAATACAGTCCTGCCAAGTCTTTAATAAGTTAGTTGTATGGTACTTTATATATTTTGTAAGAATATTAATATTGCAAACTGATACGGTATCTAATAGAGATGGAGGAATGAGAGGGCTGGTAGCCCAAATAAATATGTCCTTCGTTCGTCAGAGGGAGTTGCTAAGGGCTAGCCTGAAACCGTGGGTGTATTTCCCCCAAGCAACCAGCTCATTTAAACCCCAAAGACGTGTAGAATATTATTGGTGAATAACTGGATAGTGGTGGTAGCTCACTTACAGAAGGTTCCTTTTGGTTTTCTGTATATTAAACTCAACACCAGCTCTAAGCAAACAATCACGGAAAACAGTTTTTTATTATCAAAGCGTAATACTACTACCTGTTCAGATTATAAGCATATATGATAATTACTCTAATATGGTAGGGATGAGGGAAGAATAATTTTAGAGATAATATACCCTAATTTGCATAGAAGGAGAGTGAAAAACCATTCAGGGAAAGCCACCCTTATTATACCCAACAGGATTAGAACCTCGATCTCCCGTCTTCACCAGGTAAGTTTAACAGAGAGTAATGCCTTAGACTGTTTGGCCACTGAATCGGGTGCAGAAATAAGTTGTCCTGAACAACTGGTCAACCATTAGCACTGCTAGATGCTGCACAATGTAGTCTCTATTACCAATGTAACATGTTATCAGAACTTATATTAGTTTGAATCATTAATATAAAGAATAAGCATACATTTGAACAATTATAAAGGAAAATGATAAAGGCATTGTCTAGTTTAATAATCTCAATCAACGATAGCTATGCCAAGATAATAATTTATATATTTTAAATGTAATACCTTGCATGCCTTGGAAAACCATTCCGGTTCAATATGACAAGGTGAATTGTTCGTTATTTGGATTAGAGCAGCACTTCTGACGTAAATATGTCAATGTTTAAGATTAAATTTCTCTGCCCTGGATTCAATATTTTATATGCATGATAGACAGATCTATCATACATCCAACATAGAAGTGTAGAAATCCTCATGTGTACTAATAATCATTTTTAGTTATCCTTTCAGATATTGATGGCACTCGTGACTTACTTCATTGTCGTCATCCAATTTTCGGAATCAATTAAGCAAATCACTGATAATTTTATGAACGCATCAAATGAGTCTACCACTTAAGTGTCTCCAATGACATAAATCATGTCAAGGTCAAATCTTAAACCACCAGATGCATAACCTATTTGTACAATTAAAACCCCTAACTTAAAGACATAAAGTGTTTACTTTGATAAACTTTGTATCCACACAACCATTTATAGTATACACTTTAAAAAATGTAAACATACAGCATTTTACAAGAATCAAGAAAATACAATTATGACATACAGTGGCATATTTTGTACTAAGATAGTTTACTTATATTTCGATAATATACTATTTAATTATTAATCGACTTGAATTTACTCCACATAAATCATATTACTTTTATAACGGTGTTGCGTTTTCACATCTTTCAAATGCAATAAATGTTTTTCCCTTTGATTAAAATACTTATTCTTGATTGGATAGCCAACAAACTTATATTTTACGTTTTCAACATTCCAAATTTGTCAATACTAGTTTTTAGTGTCATCAGATGTGAATCACAATTGCTTCTGACCGCATTGCATTTCCTTATTTTTAATAAAGTCACACATCCAAGTAAAGACTTTATGTCTGTGGGTTATATTATTTTAATTTTTAAGCATACTTTATAAATATCTCAAACCAAGACATTTGCTGGATATACTGGGATGAAAAACTCTAGAGATGTTAAGAAAATTTAAAATGCTTGGTATTGGTGTCACTAGAGTAAATTAAAATATTTATAGTAAAAAATGGTTCGATGAATATAAAGTTTGTAGTTTTGTAAATTCAAGCAGTCAATTGATTCATAAAACGTGTTTAGTTTTTTTATTGGGTTTTCTGTGTTGAAATAGGTCCATTCATTTTATCAGTGAACTTAGACTGCCAATGCGCTCTGTCTTAATATAACACTGATATTAATAATAAAAAATACTTAATTTTAGAGTTATCATAAGATAACAAGTGAAAATAAATGTTTGTAAAAAAGAAAGAAAATACAATAAAGAATATTGTAGAAATTTTATAAAATAATTTTGCAAAAATTAAAGAGTCAAGCATTTTAAACTTAAAACACTAATGTTGATACTGTACATACTAGATTTACAATAAAATAATAATAATTTAAAATAATTGAAACAATAAATATATTGAAAGGTTGATAGAACTTGAAACTTTAAATGAATGAATCAAACTTATTTTCTAATCGCTTTAGAGAGAATTGCATTTGATAGTTTCAAAATTTACTAGACATAGTCCTAAGTCTATATATTTGCAAACTAGCCAGTATGTTTTGAACTGTTACAATTGACCGGTGGTGTTTTTCTTTGACTTTTATAATATTAATATTTGTTCAGTGTTGGCTTATATTATATAAAGTGTTATTTTACGATTATATAGTAGTTCCAATTCAAAATAGTTATTTATTTTTGCCCATGTATATATGCTCTTGGTAATGTGTTGCTGAAGTTGTCGCTTTTGGTCAATGTCAATAATAAATATCAGTATGAAATTATATTAAAATATTTCATCTATGTTTGCTACCGAAACATTTATTTTATATAACTTCTGAAAGCCATAATCGCTGGAACCATTCGGATCACCTAAGACCGGTTGATATTTATATCTAAGATTAATTTATATTATCAGATACAACATCGACGCTTTAATTTTAAAACCTCAAAAATCCATAGGTTTATCTGAAAAATGTCACTATCTGTTTTTAAATTATCCTCCTTTTTATATAGATTACTCTTCTTGTTTTATCTTGATCGGTTTTCCTACCTTTGTTGCGTCCTATGTAATGAAAGTTTTTGATATCGCCGCTAGAGGACATAGCATGAAATATGTAGCAATCTTAATTCATGGTTTTTAGGACTATAATAATTAATAATATATATTAATATATCTATTTTTTTTAAATCGTTCATAGCAATAGTCAGATGTTTAATATAATTTTTAACATTGAAATACAAGCTCCTAAAGGCATCCAGGGTCTACACACTTTCCTAGATCAGAGGTGGCAAATAAATGGCACGCGTACCACTCCGTGAACACAACTCGGGTGGCACGCCAACAGGAGCAAAATAAGCATTAAATAAAACTTTTCCCAGCGTGGTATAATCTTTTGAGATCAATACTATTTTGTCAGCCATTTTGTTTAATGACATATCAACTTTACAAAGTCAATAGCTAGGAATCGTCTTGGCTCGTACCTAAGTGCATCTTGTGCGCTGTTGAGGACAACAATCTCTGAATCGATTATAAAGATCTTGGCTAACAAAACACAATATACATTATTACAAACTAAAGTGGAAAATAATATTTATGTTTATGACTTTACATATATATCAATTTATTGTATTTTTTTAAAACTGAAGGTGCAACTTTCAATGTTTTTACTTTAAGATATTGAAATTAATATTATGGTCTAAGAACTCACTTTGGTTATTCAATCAACTTTCCTTTTTTTTAAAAGTAGGCGATATTAAAATATTTAAAATTTGATTTGAGTCATTTTTCTTTTCCTAACACGCATTACTACTTGTTCAGGCTGTACGCATATATGATAATTACTTAGATTGTATAGTGAATAAGCAATAATTTTAGAAATAGCCTACCCACATTTGTGTGAAAGAAGATTTGAAATCATTCAGGAAAATCCACTCTCAGTAGTTAAATATCTTTTTCCGTTCTGGTGCTTCTGCTATAAGGATCTTTCCATTGTTCTCTTACATTATTATTTAATATTCGTAGTTTAGTTCTAATGTATTTAGGATCTTACTGTATAATAATAATAATGTGAGTGATTACCAATACTTGGATTACTTTTTTTGCACGTATGTATAACAAATTGTATCACTAGATATTATTATATATTTAGAATAGCATTTCCTGATTATATCTATATTTAAAAAAGTGTTGTTCGTTTACTTTATTTAGAATAGTTTTAATAAATTGTCATTAAATTATGATGAATAATATCTACTTTAAATAATTAACATTATTTAGGGCCTATTATAGACTATTATTCAAACACACGGGGCACACACTTGCTCCTAAAACTAAGAATTAACTTATTAAGAAAGTAGGTGAGGTTAAGAGGTGTTTTTGTGTTGTTTTTTTCAGCTTTCACTGAAAGTGTGCTATACGTTTTATAGGCCCTCTTGGCTATTCTTTTTTTTTTATTCGACAGCCCAAATGTTGGTTTGATGTGATTTCTATCAATCCGGATCTGGACATGCCCTCAGCCTTTCAGATAATTAGTGCTGCCTGCATCATCTGGGAGAAATCTCATATACTAGGAGAGTTTAGAAAGAGTGGTGGTTTCACATTGCATTCCACATTGAATGTATATGAGCGAGCATGAAAAGGTCAAACAATTTTGGCCGGTAAAAAGTATTTGACATATCTTAGAGTTATTTTACATGCTACTATCGACATAGAACAGAAGGCTTTACTTCCATTCTAAAGCAAGATTTTCTACAGATTTTCATTGCTTAGTAAAAACCTGTTGACACTGGCTGGGTTTGAACCCACGAACATTTTGTCTTGAGGCGAGTACTTTGCCCCAATAACACCAAGGCCAACTCTTGTATATTAAGCACCAGTAAGACTATATAGTGATGCCTCAAGTTATATCTATAGTAGCTAATATTAGTAGAGATGTATTATATAATAGTGGATCGTTTCAGAGATGGCTGAATATTATCGCACTAAGATGTACTTTAAACAAATTATTGGAAAATTCTATATAATAAGCCTTCACACGACTTTATAGTTAAAAGTTTACTCATAAATATTTAGCTTTCGGTGTTTAATTTGAATCCAAACGTTTATTTTCTCCCTTCACGACACGATTAGAACTTTAAAACGATCCCTTTCTCAACCCTCTATCTATTCGTTGCACCAAAGCACTCAAGTAAGAAACGAGCTGTTATCAAAGAGAAATATTTTATTTACCGACTTACAACTATACACAAATCATGGTTTATATGGTGATGTAAACAAAGAATGGTTGTACAGAAGAACCACTGCCACTCATAAGGAAAAGATGGAAAACTCGCTAGGAAAATTCTGTTTTAGTTTAGGCTATTATTTTTGAAGGCATCTTGGAACCCTAACCTTTAAAACGATTGATCATTAGTTTAAATCGGAAATTTGCTTTCTTGTCATTTTAATTATCGGAAATGGGCTTATCAAATTTTATATCAGATTTTTAGAAAAAAAAAAGTGAGAGATTGATAAAATGTGAGAGTTTGTTTATGAGTATGTGTGAAATTGAGATTGATTGTAATAGAAAATGAGTGTGATAGAGTGACTGTGAGAAAGTGAGTGTGAATTAGTGAGTGTGAAAGATTGATATGGATCGAGTGAGTGTGATTAAATTAATGATAGTAAGAGAGAGTGTAGGGAAATGTATGCAGTAGGGGGGAAATGTTTAGCTGTGAGAGAAAGTGTGAGATAGAAAGGGTGTGTGTGTGAAAGAGAAAACGTGAGAGAGTGTGTGTATGTTAAAGAAAGTCTTTGTGAAAGAGGGTGTGTGTAAATTGGAGTGTTTGTGTGTGTATGATGATTGTTTGTAAGAAAGTGTGTCAGAGAGTGTGTGGGAGAGAGATAAAGTGTAGGAAATAGAAAAAGTGTGTGGAAAAGAGAATGTTTGTGAAAGAGAGTGTGTGAAACCAAAGGGTGTGATTATGAAAGTGTGTGTGATAGAAAGAGTGGGAGAGTAATAGAGTATGTTAGAAATATTTTGTGAAAGAGTGAGATTTTGAGAGTGTGCATGTTAGAGAGAGTGTGTGAGAGATAGATAGGGTGAGAAAGATAAGTTCAGAGGTTATCAATATAAGAAGAAAAACTATTCGTTGGAGAAATTGTATATACATATAATACTTGTAAGTAATCTTAAATTAGAAGAGAACAACAACGATGTAGTAAATAAACTCTCACTTGGTTTACATAGAATTGTTGAGTATTCCGACAGTAAGCCAACTACTTCTATCTTTGGTTAGTCAAGTGCAAGTGAGCAGTGTAAACCAAGCTCTAGCTTAACAAGTGCAAGTTAACAGTGTAAGCCAAGCTCTAGCTTAACAAGTACAAGTGAACAGTGTAAGCCAAGCTCTAGCTTAACAAGTGCAAGTTAACAGTGTAAGCCAAGCTCTAGCTTAACAAGTACAAGTTAACAGTGTAAGCCAAGCTCTAGCTTAACAAGTACAAGTTAACAGTGTAAGCCAAGCTCTAGCTTTACAAGTACAAGTTAACAGTGTAAGCCAAGCTCTAGCTTAACAAGTACAAGTTAACAGTGTAAGCCAAGCTCTAGCTTAACAAGTACAAGTTAACAGTGTAAGCCAAGCTCTAGCTTAACAAGTGCAAGTTAACAGTGTAAGCCAAGCTCTAGCTTAACAAGTGCAAGTTAACAGTGTAAGCCAAGCTCTAGCTTAACAAGTACAAGTGAACAGTGTAAGCCAAGCTCTAGCTTAACAAGTACAAGTTAACAGTGTAAGCCAAGCTCTAGCTTAACAAGTGCAAGTTAACAGTGTAAGCCAAGCTCTAGCTTAACAAGTACAAGTGAACAGTGTAAGCCAAGCTCTAGCTTAACAAGTGCAAGTTAACAGTGTAAGCCAAGCTCTAGCTTAACAAGTACAAGTTAACAGTGTAAGCCAAGCTCTAGCTTAACAAGTACAAGTTAACAGTGTAAGCCAAGCTCTAGCTTAACAAGTACAAGTTAACAGTGTAAGCCAAACTCTAGCTTAACAAGTACAAGTTAACAGCGACACCTTCATTCCATTCATCACAGGTACTGGGTTTCAATTCAATGATGTTACTAGTATCGCTCTTACCTCGGACATTTCCACATTTTTCAGAGCCATAAGTGATACCGAGACAGATCAATGAAAGTAACAACTTGCTCTAGCCCGTACCAGAAGATTAGTGAATCTTAAACACTATATCTCACCAGAGATAGATCTAGACAACTAATAATAATTTATTAATATGTCTATATTATTTAAAGTGCGTTTTTAGATGGATTTATATTTTAATATTATATAGGCCCTATATATTGAATACAAATATTTCATACTATGTATATATTAAGGAGTCACAATATTTATATAATAAGAACATGTACTATTATGTTATGTCTATATTAATCGTGATAAAATAATATTAGAATCAATCAAACATACATATTTTTATGTGTTGTTGTAGTTATATTGGTGTGAGAATTTTACAAAACATGTCACTACTTTATATTATTTATTGTTATTATTCAGATGTCAATTCCTTGCGACTAGAGGTCTATGTTTGTATTTCAAAAATTAACTAAAATATCCATCTAATATGTAAAGTAGATTGTACTACTGAACAAAATACAATTAAACTATACTAAGAAGGTATACTCAGTTGGCTTCTGAAAATCTACAAGTGTGTCTCTATTACTTAATATCGAAACCATATATACTTTCCGAATACGCCGAAGTCAAGGTTTACAGCAATCTTAACGTAGTTGTGTCAATTGGTTTTTGAATAGAAGTTAGATTGCTTGAAGTTTAGATTGACAATCAAAACAGCTTTATGTGGGATACAAACACACATTTAGAAGTCTGGTAAAAGCGATAACTGTCAATGTTCAAACATATGCAGTAAATATACAAAAATGTCAAAAGCTCTTTTTTTTTAAATTGCAGTAAAATCTTAACGCTAAGAAACCTTGGGAAGGTATAAATCTGCAGATAATAAATCTTTGGTTGTCACTAAATCGTTTTAAACAGGGCCGCTCTTAAGGGTGTGCAAACGGTTTGTCCGCACAGGGCCCCTCGGTTTGGGAGGGCCCCACGTTTGCTTGGAAAGGTTTTTATCCCAAATGGTTTTCTACACTCTCTCTCTGTCTGTCTCTCTCTCTCTCCACGTGGATACGGGTGCACTTCCTATAAATCTAACCATACTTATCCCTAAATCATTAGCGTAATTAATACATAATCGTATAGCCCGAACGGGTGGTATGATGCGGTACTAAACCATTTTTGGGGTAGAGGGTTAAGGGCAGATAGCTGAGGGCCCCACACACAAAGTTTGCCAATTGTCCCACATCTGGCAAGGGTGGGGCTGGTTCTAAATATAAATGTGAACCATGAACCGTTGTATATATTTTTTGGTACTCTAGTTTCTAGTAACTGAAGTAACTAAGATATTTGAATGCTGCTTAATATAGACACTAAATAAACTAACATATTCTTTCCACAAAGCTTGTGTTCTCAAATATTGTCAAGGCCAAGAGTAATATCCATCACAAAAGATATTAATTGAATTAAATGTCAAAATGTTTTACTTATTATATTATATTAAAAATTATGTCATAAGTGTATAGAAAATATCTAAGGTTATTTAATTAAAAATATCAATAAAATTTCAATTACTATATTTATGTTTCTTAATATTTTTACATTTGTGATATAATTTTATTAGATACATGTTTATATATTGTCTGTATATGTATATATATATATATATATATATATATATATATATATAGTGTAAATTAAATATGATAATAGATTTGTGTGTGTGTAAACTTTAACACAAAATGTAACTAATAAAATTTTTTAACATTTTACATGTAAATTTAATAAATATATGTGCATTTTTTTAAATTAGTTTATATCTTATAGCATTGTTTCAAATTATTTGTAAGCAAAATAAGTCTCAATAATTAAAAACTATGTATTATAAAATGATAATATTACATATCTAAGTTGTATTATTATTATTATTATTATTATTATTATTATTATTATTATTATTATTATTATTACTATAACAAAATATAAAATACTTTCAAAAACAAACCCAATGATTTTTGGAAATAAAAAATAAATAAAAATTGTGAATAAAGTATCACCGTCAAGCATGGCGAGATTATTACTGATTATTTATTAGTCGGTGTGAGTTTGGGACCAACTTTCATTCCGTGTATAGTTAGTCTTGTCTTTCTTACCGTGCCCCGTTATTGAAACTAGCGTGTCCCCCCCGTATCTATGCCACATTTCACCCTTGGCTATTGCTAATGCTATTAAAAAGTTGAGTTATACTAGATATGCTGGAACAGATGGAATTCCAACCTTTATTATTAAAGGTTGTGCTAACATTTTTCAGCCCTTTATTAGCCCACATCTTTAACATTAGCCTATCAAATGAAACTTTTCCCCTTAAATGGAAACAATCTGTTGTTATACCCATCTTTATTAAATACTTTATCTAAAGTATCCAAGAAAATAATATATGAGAATACTTTCACTGAACTAAAGAATAAACTCTCAGCTAAACAACATGACTTTATAAAAAAAAATCTACTGTCACAAATTTAGTAGAATCTCTTGAAGACGTTACTCCTCAAGTCTCTAGCCAAGGTCAGGTTTTTGCTATTTATTTTGACCAAAGTAAGGCTTTTCACTTATGTCAGCATATTATTATACTCTCTAAACTTTGTAGTTTTGGCCTATCCTACTCATATGTAAATTGGTTTAGCAGTTATTTACATGAAAGATCATTCACTATTAAAATAAATGATCACTCCTCCAACATATTTTTAGGCCCTTGCGGTATACCTTAAGGTTATAATTAGGTCCTCTTCTCTTTAATGTGTTTATTGATGACATTGGCAAATATATAAACTATTATAGTTATATACTCTTTGCGGTTGGTTTAAAATTATATAAATTATCAAAGAGCTGCAGATTATATGGAATTAGAAAACGACATCAATGGTATTATAAAATTGTCTCTTGAAAATGGAATGTCCATTTATAAATCTAAGGCCAAATTTATATCTTTAACTAGAAAAACTAATCCCATAATTTTTACTTATAAATTGGCCAATTGTTTGCTCCCCCTATAGAAATGATCTACGTGTTCTCGTGGACAATAAACTTTACTTCCACTATCATGTTGACCATATATGATCCCAATCATTGAACTTACTAGGTCTTATTAAATTTATTACCTCATCCTTTAATAAAGCTGGCAATTTTTATGTCTGTACTATGACCTTGTTAAATCTAATTTAGAATATGCTACTGTTGCTTGGAATTCCATTACCTTAACTGACTCTCTCGAATTGGAAAATGTTCGAAGAAAATTTGTCGCGGCGTGCATTGATAAATTCTTTACTAACCAGATTTAACTTATTATGATTTTAACAGAATTTGAAACCTGTTATGGCTCCCAACACTATACTCCCTTGGACTTTATTGTGATGCCCATTTTGTTTATAATATTTTCAATAGCAACATTTCTTGTAAATTTGCCCTTGATCATGTAGGTAAACATTTCCCTTCTCGGGCCTCTCGCTATCCAAACTTAATTTTCTCTCAACAACTCTTACAAGATGAACCCTATAGGCCGTTGTACCCACAGCGCTAATTCCAGATTTGTCGAATTCGACTTTTAACACAAAAGAAAAGTCAAATTCAGATAATTATGTAAGGAACTCCCTTATAACTAATTGATTTAGTAGAGGCTCTGCTTCTAATATTCAAATTTACTTGATTCTGCTTGTTTTGGCTTATTGTTATCCTTTTTAAATACTTACGCTTTTACTACTCTTAAGTTATTTATTTATTATTTTTATCATATATCATTAATAATTATATATTTTATAGTTGTTTATAAGTATAT
Source organism: Timema cristinae (assembly GCA_039000515.1). Lineage (NCBI taxonomy): Eukaryota > Metazoa > Arthropoda > Insecta > Phasmatodea > Timematidae > Timema > Timema cristinae. The sequence goes on from JBCFYV010011164.1 coordinate 35,768,272, forward strand.
ATAATAATCTAGCTATTGTTGATTATTTTATTTTGTTATTATATGTTCTTGTACGTTATTTGTGTATTTTTCCGTGCTGGCCTGTTATAGGTCTCACGACTGTAATAAATAAATGTCAAATTATTCAAATACTAAGCTGAACACATTTTATCATCAACCTATGCAATATATTCTTTGGTAAATATTTTAATTCAAAATTTAATTATGAAATTGTGTATACTTGTTTATTGCATAGGTATTAGCTAAATCATTATTCTAAATTTTTAAGTATGCTATTATTTTACCCTGTACAGGGGCGTCACACTAGGGGGGGAGGGGAGCTGGGGGGTGTCACCTCCCCACTGTTGGTTAAAAGCTTAAAAGTTGGGAATTTTGTGAGATTTGATATATGTAGTTGGGAAATTATAGGCTTATTATTTACCCCATTACTTTATATTATGAAAGTCCTTAGCCACAGACCTGTACAGACAAATTTAAAATTTCCCAACTGTTGATCCCTACTCTACAAAGAATCCCAACTTCAAAAATCATCGAACATTGAGAGGAGATTCTTTCTATATTAAATTTTAGAAAACTTGGTTAATCGAGTAGTCTAGTAGCGCCGTTGTCAGTAGGCAGAGACAACGGCCGGTGAGTGTATGTCGAATGAGGTATGGAAACGTATCATAAGGGAACATGAGCTGCCCAATAGCAAAATTGCACTCAGCCAGCAATGCTTGAAGAGGCAGCATTGTTAATCTTTAGTGTTTTAGTTGTGACTTTCGTGACTGCTAGACTGTCGCAGTTTTATGATTCAAATTATCATATATTGGACAGCCAATGCCTTTATTAGGGCTTTAATACATTTTGAAGGCATAAATGCAACATTTTATTGTTTTCTTATCGAAAGCTCTGACTGATGAAATGAGGACATTGAGTTTAGTGTTAATGATTTACTTCTGAAATAACACTAATTTTTCTTGCAAGTATCCATACTAGTTTGAATTGAACTGATGTATCTTATTTCATTGTTTATTAAAATATGCTTTCATGAAAGCCATTCAAATAGGCTCAAAGCAACAATGAAAGAAGAGGAGTAATAGGGCTGTGTTACATTGTTATAAATCTTATAATTTTTCATTTGATTAAGTAAACTACATTAAACAAAAACTTAGGTTTCTTTTGGATATTCCATTCTGATAGCTTCTTACTGACTTCTTTACTGTGGCAGCCTTGTAATGCTGCTAGCATAATATAAAATCATCCCACAACTACGGATTGTTGATTCTCTTTTACTACATATTAGTCACATATAATAATTATTATAAGCAATTTATAATAATTAAATTAGCATTAGGGACATACGGGCTTAATGTCACGCTCTTTTGATTTGCTTTGTTAGTTAAGGTGAGGTAAGTTATTATTATTATTATTATTATTATTTTATTATTATTATTATCATCACCGCGTCTTACTACCCGCTCGGGCTATACGCACTTACGCCAATGTGTAATGATAGGACGATTGTGAGATGAAAGGAGGACCTACAGTTTAACGGGGAATCCGAACCACGGTGGAGGCCTGGCATTCCCCACATTCACAAGATGTCTTGTCAGAGGTGAAGGAAGGGTTTGGTAATCAGATAAATATTTGCCGGGACCGAGGATTGAACCCCGGACCCCAGCACACAGAAGTCCAACACCTTACCCCTAGACCGCCAGGTCACCCTGAAGGTGAGGTAAGGATTTTAATTCTGGCCAGGGGTAGTTTATCCTAATATCCCTCCAAGCAAATAAGGCAACCTTTCCTCTAAATGTTACCTGTCCCACTGGTTTAGTTAACTGTAAATAGTCCGGGCTGGTAGTAATACAGAGTGAAAAACTTAAAAACTGGGATTTGAGTGCTTTTAAGTTACCAAAGGGTCGCAATGGCCACAGATAGAAAATTTGTGGTCATAAACTACAAAATGTTGGCAACCTCTGTAATAAAGTAAATTAAATTTTATAATCTAAAATACACGATTTGAACAATATGTGCAAATCTAAATAAATATATTTAAGCTCAATTGTATATTTAGCTTAGGTGCAGTTAAACTGAAATAAATAATAATTAAAGTTATTTTCTTATGCACTGAAAAAACCTTGTATATTTAAAATTCCAGTATGAACCATTAAATAAATAAATTTAAAAATACAGTTGCCTAAACAGCTCGGTTCAAGTCTTGATTATCACCCCAAATTAAAAAGTAATCTGGGAGCCTCCTGCCCCCCCCCCCCCCCCCTTCCTGCTCCGTTCTCAACTTTACTCTTCTAGTACTCTACCTTTGTTACTTGAGAATTTTTCTAATTTCGAGATGCTTAGAGTAGGGAAAACACTGGTTCTCTCCCCCCACCCAATATATTTAGTGCAACGCCCCGAACCCTGTAATGTAGCAATATTACCTGTCACTAACCTACTATGATATAGCTTATAAGATAGAATCATTGTGTAATTCATTTAGGCATGACTGCCTTTCAGTGTAAACAAATGTACTTCTGTATGCCATAGCTAAGCACATATGTTTGTTTAAGAAAACAAACAAAATGGGTTTCACTAATTGGGTAGTCGTGGCTAAGTGATAAGACAGGGGAATTAAGATGAGTAGAAAATTGTTATATAAATATAAGAGTATTATTATTTAGAATTGAAAGAAACTATTTCATTGATTCCATCTTGTCATTTGTCACGTGAAGAAGACATGAAACCACACTTGTCTATGCGCAACATCAGCCAGAGCTAACGCAATTAATACTCGTATTATAATAAGCCTGTATGACCCTAAGTTTGCAACAAAAGTAGTGAGGAGTGGCATGGATTTTATTGTGCGTTTTCTGTGCTGGTGGCCGGGGTTCAATCCTCGGTCCCGGCACAGATTTATCTGATTACCAAACCCTTCCTTCACCTCTGACAAGACATCTTGTAAATGTGGGGAATGCCAGGCCTCCACCGTGGTTCGGATTCCACGTTAAACTGTAGGTCCTTCATTTCATCTCACAATCACCCTACCATTACACATTAGCGTAAGTGCGTATAAACCGAACGGGTAGTAAGACGCGGTGCTAATAATAATAATAATAATATTATGTGTTTTTTTAAATTGTAGTCCTATTTGTTGATCGTGTAGTGGATATGGCTTGTTGTGTAAATTTACGTATTAAAATCAATGAAACAACGTCTTTTCAATATTCATTATTAACCAAACTCCTAATATCATTTAAATTAATACACTACACTTATAATCGAGGCTATGATAGTAGCACACAAATTATCAATTAGTAATGTGTGTGAAGCTTCGAAAAATCGAAGTCAAAAGTCACATCTCCTTCAGCTTCGACTTCAACATCTACAATGACCTTCGCATACTTGAAAAATTTTGAAGGAAGGATTAAACCTCGATAAATTATCAAAGATTTAATTTCATCTTACTAAATATTATATGTTCAATATTTGATCATTTTAAAACAGTCACTAAACAGAATTTTAACATTGACTAGTAATTTAACTAGCACAATGTAAACATGGATCATAAACGGGTAAGTAAATTTTAATATACTAAGTTCACTATCGTCAACAAAATTTTGTAAAACATAAAAATACCATGGTCACTGGTATGAAGCAAAGAAAGCTATTTAGTTGTGCTATATAATCGCATCTCACGTCTAATATTTGCTCCTTAGTATTCTATCTCTTTGGAATTATGTTACAAATTATAAGTGCATTTTTACACAGAAGTTTTTCATAGATTCCTCGCATTTTCTTTACTATTCAAAATGGCTGATACGGAAAGTAGGAAACGAAAACGAAACGGAATTTAATCTATTATTATTATTATCGGAGAAATGCAGATAAAAAGACATGCACATGTAAAGTTTGCAAAATAATATTATAAATTTCCACGATGTAAATAAAAATTAAAATTAATTAAGAATCAAATAGCCAAAGCTATCATATTCTGAACATTGAAAAATGACACCTGAACACAGGACTCGAACCCAGATCGAACTAAAGTCCCGGGTTAAATTCCCGTGTCCAGGTGTCCTTTTTAAATTTTCAGAATAAAACTTAATTGATAAGTTTCAAAGCTTATCAGTAAGCCTGTGTGCTTTAGTTATTAATATAGTCCTTAAGTAACGAATAAAGAAATTTTACTGGTCCTTGTTACTGACAAGTACTAGAAAAATAATTAATTTAAAAATTAAAAGTGGTGTTAAGTGACAGCTTCGACTTTTCTTCGCAAGTTTCAAGATTCAAGATTAAAAAGTGGCTTTCGTACACCCTTATCAATTAGTAACTTAATATTAAACACATAGCATGGAGTTAAATTGTATTTATTTAAAACCATGACTAGCCAAAAGGAGCAAAAGTGTTTAGATTTAAATTTTAAATGAATGTCCCGAAAAGTTATAAGGAATTAGAAATAGTCTCAGAAAAACACTCCATTGTCCTCATGAATATAAACATGTACTACTAGAAATATATTACGCTGCTCTCTCTAAGATAATTTAAAATATAATCAGCATTATTGTGTCAATTAAATTTCATAAATTAATGTTTAGATATATAACTATTTAAATACTCCTGTCACCATAACACGATTAATATTATCTTAGATTATTAAAAATAAAAATAAAAATTATAGTAAAATATATTTAACTTTATAGGGTATTTTCATACTCAATTTAAATTAAAGTTTGTTAACTTATTTGATATTAAAATAAATTAAGTGTCATTGAAGCATGTATGAATAAAGAAATATTTAAAATTAATATTTTCACTTATCGTATTTTGCGTTGACCAGGTGTCAGCAAAATAATATCTCAAAAATTAATTATAATTATATTGTTTAAATTTGTCTTTATCAATAGGTATTAAAATTAGACCTGGATATGGATTTAAATATTATCACTTTGTCTATAAATTGAATTTGTAAGCATTGTATTTAAAGTGCACGCTCTAAACATACAAATAATATTATAGCTCGACTTACAAATTAATTTAAGCTAGTGTAGCACATTTAATGCCCCACACTCAGTACTATAACCTGAGTACTCATCAACTGAGCAGCCAAATGATCCAGTATGGCAAAAGTAAAAAATATATGGTCACTACTCTGGGATAAATACCAGGACACCATAGACACATGGGTGACTACACTAGCCCCTTAAGAAATAATGTCAGTATATGTGATAATAAATTTGTAGTTTTAGCCTGTGGAGGATATTCAGAAATGAAATGAATAGTTCAGAGAAAGAATGGCTACTATTGGGATGGAGTGAATAATTGTGTTAAACTGTATCTACCAAATAGCCTCAAAATGAAAAAAATATTGGTAGTCATACATAGACAAAGAAAGAGTAGACGAATTTTTGGTTTCCACGTTAAAACTCAAAATTTTACGTGGGTTGCCAGCTGTTTAGAAGCAAAATATCAAGTGGTTTAGTACTAAACATATGTAAATCAGGTTGCCTCAAATACTTAATTGTTTCATTTAAATGTTAAATTAGTTAAAATAGTAAACATTATAAATTGAAACAGATATAAATTTTAATTTATTCAGTATAAATAAAATTTTGGCTAGTGTGATTGATACCAAACTACATAATCAGCTATATTATATGTACCAACGTTTGACCAAAAAAAGAGGCCATTCTCATCATTCTATTCTGTCAATTTAAACGTTTAACTTCTTGCTTCTAGTCAGCTTTTTTTTTCAATTATGGCCTCAAGTTTGAGGTGCTGCATAGCTGCGATGTGCAATCTGCATCTTCTTAGAGTTATAATTTAAAACAGAACATTTTTTATTAAAAGGGCTGAGGTTCAAAGCAAAACAAGCACATTAGTGGTGGTTTCCTCATTAGGATTATATTTATTTTACCTGTGGTGAAAGCTTTCTCACTATACAAGATCTCACTTCTCTTGCGCTATTTTATTTTTAATTCTTGTTTGCTCATCAAGGTGCATTCATCAAGGTGTGCCATGATATTTGAATTTCAATTGCATCTATCCACATTTTCAAATCCCCCATCCCCCTCAATCTGCCTAATATCAAATATTAAATTAAACATAAATGAGCTCTGGTTAATAAATTAAAAATTACTATTCTATGGTATTAACACAACCATCTTCTCTAGAAAGTATAATATAAAGATTCAAAATATGATTTTACATAATTTTAACACTTTGTATTGGGAAAAGGGTTTTTAACCACCTACTTAATAATTTTAATAGCTTGAGTCTGGGATTTTGCAATAGTTACAGCAACTATTTGTGTTTAGAATGTCCAAAGAGTTTAAGCACTGTAAAGATATTTGTTAGATATATTATAACCTGCTTCGGTGACCAGATGGTCTAAGGTGCTATTCTCACAATAGACTGGCTGCCGATGACGGAGAGATCAGAGTTCAATCACGGTCTGATGCACTTGGGGTGGTTTTCCCTAAATTGTATCTCCACTCTCCCACCAAGAAAATTCGAGAGCATTTTCTCTAAATTCAACCTTTCTCATCCTTAACGCATTAGAGTAATAAATGCATGGGCTTACAACTCGAACGGGTATTATTTGCTTTCCAGGTATCAGGCTAGCAAAAGAGAACGATGATTTATTATTATAGTGGTGGTGAGTTTAAACCAAGCCGAGTTTATTTATGGGGTTTATTATTTAATGTAAATATACTATGGGGAATGTTTCTGCAATTAAAAACCTTACCTTAACTAAATCAAAACAAAGCCAATTTGGCACACATAAAAATACTTAATTAGGGAACAATAAATTTATTTAGCTTCAATAGTAATTCAAGTCAAACATAAAATCAAACATATTATTAAATGGATAAAATAATATTATAAAGTTTTGTTCTTTTAAGAACATCATTGTAGACAGTGTTTTAAGTTTTAGCCTGATAATATCTCAGAATTTTCTCATTTTATTACAAAGTAGTATACGGGAATTTATATGGAACAGTGTTCCATATTGTCTTTTTCCCAACCTATGAGAATTGTTCTCCTTGTGCTATTCTCCATAGTTTACCTTTCTTCATCATCCCGCAATATACTAAGAGTAGGACACAGGTAAGAAAGGGGTATTTTGGGAGGCATCTCCATAATTTGTTCTAAGAGTCTCTAATTTAATCCAGGGGCCTCGTGTTATTGCTTACCAACTAACAAACCGGGCAAAATTAGTTAGCTGAATATGTAATAATGAACTTTAATCTCAGGGCGAATGAATAATGATGTTTGATAGCTCCTCGCATTTGTGGTCAGGGGGAGAAGTTTCGGGGGATTTGCTTATATATGGGATATTTTTATGTTTATTTTTATTTATGTTTTTTATCTACCTATGTCATTGGTTTCTTGATATATAATTTGGTATTTTCACTATATTGCCTATTAATAACTAAAAATAGACACACCACCACACTCATTAAAAAACTTGGTTAAGTAGTCATTATCTGTAAACCAAGGAATACATTAATAATTATAAATAATTAAATTAATAGATGGTGAATATAACATAATTTTAAAACTAACCACTACCTTGGACAAAAAGTGACGTGAATTAGTGGTAGGAAGGGCTTTATTGGGTTTGGTAGCCCCTCTTCTCTTCCACCCCCTACCACCTTAACTGGACAACATATCCACTTTACAAATTGAATGCCAGCCTCTTTGTTCTCACACGTCTCAATGGTCAATGAGGAATGTCACACATGCGCAGTCCAGAGTTCCCTGCAAGTTTTGTATCCAGTATCATTTCTAAAAACGCTTTATTTTATGTATACCATTTCTAGATTAACAAGCGTGAGTCCAAAGTATATTTCCATTCCATGAATTGATTGTCTCATTGTTAAACAAATATTTACTATTTAAAAAGTTAACAGTGGAAAGAGGGCGTCCAAGTATTACGTAAGAATTGATATTGTTTTGCTATATTAGTAGTAGTATCTGATAGGTATTGATATTATTCATCAAAAGTGTCAACTGAAGATCACATTCTCTGTCGGTTATCTGCTATGGCGACTACATGTAATCTAATAATAAAACTAACCACCTTGAAGAAACTTATCAAAAATCATTCGGTCATTTATTTGTTCTAATTGGACTTTAACTTGTTTGCTCCACGTCATACTACCACTCTGGACTGTTAGCATTCAATTTAGACTTATAGCTTAGCGATAATAAAGGTAAAAATAAGAGTAAATGTACAGTACATGTATTTGCTTGGAGTGAAGAGTGGGAAACAATTTGAGAAAAACCAACCTCAGTACACACGGCCATGACTCTCACCCAACTTCTCTGCTACCATCAAACCAATTGTAGTTTAGTCCACGTGCCCACTGGCGTAACTAATATTTTTTAAATCGAAGATTATTGCTAAATTTGCTTTAAACTACATAATTTTAAAAAATCCTACTAAACCAGAGTAATTTTTCATAGTTCCAATTCATAATAGATTGTTGTAGTATTTTATCTGAATTAATTAAGTTCTATAATGTTATGCTATTTAGTAAAAGGTAAATGAAACACTTCAATTAATATATATTTAGCTTTACTGTGATGATAAAAACTTTACAATTGTTGATAAACAAAACAAACCACAATGCAAATAGGGTCGATGTCTAGTGTGATGGCGACACTATTGTTATCACTTTTATCTTATAGATATTTATTTACAAGTCTATGTAATTCATCTAAGTCACATTTTCTATAAACACAGTACATTGATAAATATTAATATGTACAGTATAATTACAATCGATTAAAAGTAATAACTGAACATGAGCTCACATATTTATTGTCACTTCCTTAAACTATTATTCTAGAACTTTGATCTAACAATTTATCTATTAATTTAAGTTAGCCTCCCATTGTTGAAATAAAGTGTGGCGTATTATGTGTGTTCTTGTTAGTCCAAATGCAATGCAAAATCATGCTCACGTGTTTAGGAACTCTTTCGATTTTATATTAATGTTCGTTTTTAAAGGCTCCATGTAAAAGAAATAATATATTCGAAAAATAGGCTTAACAAAGATTTGAACGTTGGAGCTTTAGTTTGATAAGCTTATAAAAACATGCACGACAAGTTTATGTTAACAAGATGTATTAGGTTATAAAGACATCAGATGTCCTGTCCACTTCATTATATATATTTAGTTTTCTTTTCGACCAAACTCCTAGTCAGTGTTCCGTGACTACTGATTTAAAGGTCCTTGGATCGATTTCCGGTGGTACCATTGGTATTTTTCCCAATAGAGAAATTGTTTCTATGGTCACCATAGTCTGATTAATAATTAGAATTAAGTAGGCTTAAGATTTCCACTCGCCCAACACTTTCATAATTGTTGTAATCAAAATTAATAATCTCATTGAAGGTGTGACGCATAGACAACCTTTAAGGCGACGTTATGTTCCCACAGAGCGGCTAAAAGCCTACTTACACGGTAATCGAACTTGATACAGCATCTCTCACGGCCAACTATACCATACGGTAAATGATAATAAAAATATCGCATACATTTTAAGAATCAATCAATAACTAAGATTCGCTGACCGATGAACATTAGATTAGAAACAAGATAACTCTCAAACCAGAAAAGTATCGACCTAAGGTTTTCTACATTCTCAAATCAGCAAGAGCAAAATTTGGATCAATTTAGTAGTTTTTTAATTCTAGAATGATTGTTTTAAAATTTTATTTGTTTTTTAAACTATGGTAAAACAGTTTCACTGTTTCCAATTTCTTCTAAAGTAGACTACAGGAAACCGCAACACGATGCTGTATCTGGTTCAACCTGTATATACAGTATAGCCTACCTAAGCTAGGTGTTATCAGTGGGGTGAGATGGGCTCTTAACTACTAAACTCAACTAACTTAAATATATATATGAATGATTTAATAAACATATTACTTTGAACTAGGGGAAATGTATAGTTTTTTTTTATCGGGCCCCAGGCTTTGAGCATAAGCTAGCTATTAATACAAAATCACCCACTTCGGTGGTTGCATGTACTAAGGCGCTACTCTCGTAGTAGACTGGACTACTGATGACGGGGCGTTAAAGGTTCGCATCTCAGTCGGGTGTACTGAGGTTTTGTTTCTACTCTCCCTCTACACAAATTCTGGTACACTTGCTCTAAAAATAGCCTTGTTCATCCCTAAAACCATCAGAGTAATTATTACATAAGCGTGTAAACCAAACGGGTAGTAAGGTGAAATGCTCAAAAATAATATAAAATCTGTTAAAATGTGATTTAATACATTCTACAAAAAAGAATCCCAGTTTTTTCAAATCAAATCTTAGGTGCATTTATGTTATTTTAAAGCTAGTTTCCAATAATAATGTTAATAAGATCTCAATCAATATAAGCCATAAATTTTATAAAATGTGCATTACTTGTCTAATATAACGATTTGCAATTTAATTGGAGCACCCAAACAAAAGTTTAAGAATATTAATCTTCCTTTTAAATCCAGTGAACTGCAATCTATTAGCAAGTAGTTAGCGATTATTCCCATATAGTGGACCGATGGTATAGTAATTATATCAACATGATTCCATCAACACATGCATACTAATAAGTGTTAATGTGCAAGATTGTTGTCAAGGGGGACATGGGGGAGGGGGGTACTGATCATCACGTAATCAAACGCTGATTGCAATTTTTTTCGTGATGCAATAAGCGATGTCCATTTCAAAACGCTTCGGTTACAACACAGATGTACACGTCGACAAATATGTAATACACTTGTCCAGTTTGCCGATAAGGGGCAGGTAAGATATTCAAATATCAATCGGATGTTTCTAGCTTTTTTTTTTGCCTAAATGTTTTTTCCACTCTCCCTCTCTAAGCAAATACGAGTGGATGGACTTACTTTTATCTTCTGTACGTTCCATAAATGCCAATTATTTCGTTTATCGTATGGCTTACGTGTTCAAATACCTAGGTTTAAATTTACAAACCCTAAGATTCCATGGCAGCTCTACTGACAGCAATACTGGTTACAAAACAAACAAAAAACCCATGGTTCATCACACACCTGGCAGAGATGCCAGTATGGGTGACGAGACACTGCACTAGTAGCAGCGCCGCCTTAAGTTAATATAGAGTGAGGTCAGGGTGTCAGAACCCATAAATTTCAACAACGCTGCCAGCAAGAGGTGCCTTGGTATCCTAGTGTGATACAGGCATAAGGCTAAATCAGGACATTGGTGGCTCGTGTATTGCAGCGAAGGTGAGCAGGACTTGACAAGGTTGTACTTATAAATTATTGTGTACTTAGATCTCTACGGTTGATACAATTAACAGTTTTTGAATATTTTTCATGTGCTAGTGGAATTGAATGAAAACCATTTTTCTTTATTTGTAATGTTTTTCGCCAACTTTCATTATGTTCATGATAAACACTCAATAACTGATAATATCACAATGTGTATAAAATTAACCTAGGCATAACTACTGAAGCAATATTGTATTTATTTTGTACAAAATATAGTTTCTTATATTAACTGCAAACATACTTTCCAATCCACTCCCCTTTAAAGCCACATACACACACATATTATATATTTGCTCAATACACTATTTTGTGTGGGGTTGATGAGCTGTACAGTGAGTGGACTGAGGAGAGGTAAGGAACAGTTTACCTGTACATTCCTGTCAAGATTTTCTCGCCCTGGTAACAACCCTCGATCGTCTCCTTAGTGATGGCCATCATTATTTTAAAGAGAGTTTTAGCTTGAAATATTAATATATTATTGGATTTAAATAATTATCTAATAAACAATTAAAAAGAAGTTATGTCTTAGAACTTATAAAGAAAATAAGTTGATAAGTATAAACTACTTAGGTAATAGGGTCTATATATAATAAAAGTTCGCTTTAATTAAAATATAGGCCAACATATTACCTTAATGAACTTCCATAGTTTTTCTAAGCTTCTTTAGCGATATAAAAAAACTGTATATTAGGCCTACTTTATAGAGACTAGCCCTCTACGAATACAAGTTCAGTCAAATATCTTATGGAGTGTGTGAAACGCATTTCCTAAATTATTACGAGCATTAAAATTTCAATCTAAATGTGCAATATTCAAATACTTGTTTATTATAAATTTTGTCTGTATTCATGTACACACAGAGTTGGAGGGTTAAATATTTTCTTAGCTTTACATGTTTCATAGCATGTGTTTAATTCCACCGATATTAGTTAGACTGCTAGAAATTTCCGATTTTTTCCAGAAACGTTTTAAGGGTCTTTAAAAAATGTATATTTATTTGAATTTTTGTAAATTACAAAACACAACAAAGCTTTTTGATCATAAATTTTTTAAGAGTGTTGTCCTTTCAGGATATCCACATGTTTGCACGTATTCGCGTGGAGGTAGGATGGGAAATTGTTTACTAAAACCATCTAAATACTCCCAGTTGCCATTCAAACTCCATTCAGCGTTGTTAGACTAGCTGATGATCAGTACACTCCTTTCCCCTGCAATCCTAAACATTAACACTTATTACTATGCATGCGTTGATAGAATCCCGTTGAACAATTATTACACTCTTCGTAAAGCCCAATATTTTGGTTTCCCCCACTGCCCACTGCCAGCGTCGTTATTGGTGACGGTGGTGAGAGGATTGAAGTTTGTTTGTAACTGCTTCTAACTAACTATTTGAGACATGGGCGTAGCCAGGAGGGCAGGCAGCTGCCTCTCCTAAATCAAATAAATAAATATAATGAAATAAACCTAGAAATAAAATCCACGTGGGGAAAATTAAGTCCAGACGGAAGCCCTTGTTTATAGGATTCCTTTAATGTGGTAACACATTACACACACCACAACAGAGACCTTTATTAAGCTATTCTTTTGATTAACCTGTAGATTGAATCAAATTTCAACACCATCTCCACTATCAAGGATATAATAAAGTTATCAAGAAAGTTAGTAATGAGAAGAAAATATGCCCCAAATATTCCACTCCTCATGTTGTTAGCATCGTAAAATTGTCGGAGAGATTATCACTAGAAAGAAATGGCAACACGAGTAAACAGGCGTTCCAGATACATTCTGCTGACACCAAAGCTCAATTCATCGTTTCTGTCAATCTGATAGCTAAGTATTTTGCTCTATTGGAACCTGTGGTAAATGCTCTACAGTTTAAAAGCCTAAACCTTCTCCAATGTTCACAGCACATCAAAAGGATTCTTAGAGTGATACCAATTCACCGAAATTATGTAAAGCAAGTGTCTAAAGAGTTTGTAGAGGATGCCTACAAGATTGCCGGGAAGTTGGAGTGGAATTGATGGTGTCGATATTTGATGGAAGACAGCAACATCACTCCAACCCTCCAGCGTCTAGCTCTTTAAAGTACTGAAAGAGATCTTTAGTAATTCCTTACTTGGACTCTCTTGGAGTTGGAAAAACGTTTTTCAGAAGAACACTCACCTGCTTTTTCACTTTTGGCTCTACACCCCCTTATCATGTTGGAGATGACCATTCATGATTTCAAGATGAAACCCAGGCAGTTCTCGAGTTTTTATAAGATGCAAGACTTCGACTCCGTATCTGAACAATTGTGCACCATGAGAAAGGAGAAGAATCTCAGCTAAGAGTAGGTTAAAGAGCTGAACATAGTAGACCATGTAAAAGAGGTGGAACTCTTTTGCCCCAACACAAAAAAATAATCTGCTCATTTCTCTTGCTCAGCCATGCACCACTTGTACCTTAGGGCGGTCATTCAGTACCTTGTAGAAAATAAAGACCTGGCTAAGGTCGACGATGACAGGGGAGCGTCTAAATGGGTTATGCTTACTGAGTGTGCACAGAAAAACCACATTGAAAAAATGAGAAATTTGATAAGGAAGTTTTAAAAAAGATTTTCAGCAAAACCAAGATTGGTTTTTAGCTTAAGATTTTTTTTGATAATATGATTTGTAATTTTGCGTTCGTGAAAAATAGTCTTAGTTCACGGCGTAGCCAGGGTGGAGCAGGGGTGAGCACTTTCCTCCTAAATTTCTGCAATGAAAGCAAATGTAACGTTAATATGTTGGTTTTTTTTAGCACTGCATTATGGGTTAACAGTAAAGTTGTACCCTCTCACTCCCCCACTCCCGGAAAAAAATTCTGCCTAGGCCCTTTGTTTGAGATATAAACATAATATATATGAATTACGCTAACGTAGTAGGGATGAAGAAGGTTGAATTTATAGGAAATAAAACCTCATTTACGTGTAGAAAAAATGCAGAACCATTTAGGGGAAAACACTCTCATTACACCTGGCATAGATTCAAACCCAAAAATCCCAATTATTAGTAGTCCAATATTTAGCGATAGTGACGTCTTCGACCAATCTACCACCGATGTGGGTTATGGGTTGCAATAACTACTGAAGGAGTAAAATGATGTGGGTTTATAGGTTGAAGTTATTCTTTTAGGTGGGAAACTATCAAGAAATCTAGCAGGATGAAAAAAGGGGATCTTGGTTCAAATCTTTTAAGCGTTAATTAATTTTTTCATTTTGTAAGTCAACTTATAGATAACTCTCTTTACTACGTCCTCTCATTTGTCTTTTCATATCATTTTATTTCCTATATTTAGTTATGATAATAGGCTCAAAGCTCTTAGTTTTAAAATCTCCAGCTTCAAAGCCCCTTTTGTGTTTAAGCTCCGTTATGTCCTTGTCTATATCTTAAAACTTCATTAGCCTTTCCACCCAAGTAGGATCAAAACTATTAGGTACTTCCATGGTACTAACATTTAATTGTAGTTTCTAGATTGATGGTACATATTAGGGGTGTATCGATGGGGATACCGATGAATTGTTTTCGGGCAATAAATCGTAATCGGCGATTTTTGTGCCAAGTAAACTTTAAACCAACATTTTCCAGGTAGGAGTTTAGTGATCAAAATCACACACCAAAAAAAAAAAAATCCACTTATATACACACTAAAACTTGGTTGTGGGTTATGCTTAGATTACATAACCAGATAAATAAATATAAGTTCATAAATCGTTGATAAAACTAACAATTTAGTTTTAACTTTCACCGGTTATGCAAAGATTAATCAAAAGTTAAGATTATCATAGCTTTAACTGTTTATTTATAGATAAAATCTTTTTGGATCAATTACATTAATTGTTATCTTTCTCTTAAAACATATTTACCAATAGTTATTAATATAAAATATGATAATCGGGACTAATCGGTGTAAATAATCGTAGCATGAACAATTATTTCAAACAATAGTATTAGTGTAGTGGTAATCGGTTATACTGAATCGGTACACCTCTAGTATATACTATCCTCATCTCGAAAAACACGATGAGATCTATATATATTTAAATTTGTAACTTTTTTTTTTGCAATAATAAATTGTATGTACTACACACAAATGGGAGTATGTATTACTTACTCTATAATAATCTATGGAAATATAAACAAGGACAATCATTTGCACAATTAAAACAGTATGCTATATATCTCTATCTTGAGCTAGTTCTACCCAGTCTACCTCATTACACCCTACATCTTTCAGGTTCATTCAAATGTTATCCTCCAATCTGAGTCTAGGTCTTCCAAATGGGATCTTCCCATTGGGTTTGCCAGTCAGTAGCTTGAACAATCTTCTAGAATCTCCCATTCACGATAAATGTTCTGCCCACCGTAATCCATGAAACTTTATTATCCTAACAATGCATTGTTTGGAGTATATGTTAGCTCGTCATTATGTAACCTCCTTCATTTCCCATTATCCTCATCCTTTTTTAGAGCAAATAGCATCCTAACCACCTTGTATTTGAGCACCCTAAATTTGTTTTCAGCATGTAAGGTAAGAGACCACGTTCCACAACCAAAGAGAATAACCAGTAAAATGATTGGGTTATATGTTTTGAGTTTTATATTTCCTTGAAATCATATGAGATGTCAACAACTTACTGACTGAGTAATAGCATGCATTTCCCGACTATATTATTTTCCTTATTTCCAATTTAATATCATTATTGCTAGTGAAAACTGTACTTAAATAACTCACTAACCCTGTAAAGGATATTTTGTTCACAGTTATTTCTAAATTATCGCTTGTATAAATATAAAATAGCTAATGATCATATATTTTTCAATTAAACTTTTGTATAGTTTTTATCAAATTAAACTAATATACAAAGTAAATGGGCTTCACTTCTTTAGAATTAAAATTATTAAATCCTTTTTGATGTCCTCCTATCTTGACAGTTTGATTGCATATTCATATTTTCCTTTAAGTAACGAAAATATTTTAGTGAAAATAGTATTTTGAATGATTTTAGATGCATAGACTTATATATTTTTTACAAATCATATTTTATAATGTAAATTATAGCTTATAAAAATTTATTTTATGCCAAACTGGCGTAATTTAAAAAACATAAGTAATTTAAGACACGTTACAGGCAGAAAATAAAACAAGTTTCATCTTAACAGTATGTTAGAAGATAACCATGTATCTAAACTATTACTGAAGCGGATCTTTAAAAACAATTGTTTGAAACCAATTCCAAAAAATACGTTAAATTCTACACAAATAGTTTAGTCTTAAAGAGAGATTTTAAAGTACATTATAATAATATATTGTTCATTGAGAATTTATGTTCCCAATATATTTATTTGTAAAGAGGTTATAAATCATATAGGTTATATCATGAAACATAATTTACCCTTTTTCATTATATCTGTTTTTGCAACACCCCTCCACATACTCCGTATTTGTAATGTCTATAGTGCGTAAGAAGATATCGGCACTGCGGTAACATAGTGCTACGTCCTAATCCATAGTCTATAGAACACCGGAGAAAGCACTAAACAAAAAGTTAAATGATAAATATGTTTATATTTATTTAATTTGCTGAGATCGTTTTATTTTAATGAGTTTGGTTGAATATATTATAAAATCTTTCCATTAGTTGACACGATATCACCTGGTTAACAGAGCCTACGGAGTATGTAAATGAGGCTTAGTTCTTATAAAAGTGGAGATTGGTGTATTTAATTACCGATTTTGTTAAAACATTTCAATTATATTTGCTAAAAAAAATTGTGATTAAGGCTTAAGTTAGCAAAACGAAAATACTAACAATACTAATTATAAGAATCATTCAAAAAATATTGAGGTAACTATTAACATAGTTGTCAGTGAATATAAGCGAGTCTTAGTATTTTATGCATAAAATTATATCAAATTGGCATTTTTTTATGATTTATATGATATTTTCTAGTTCAGAATATTTTTTTAGTTATTTAATTTGTCACTAATATGAAAAACCTGAATCTTTTCCAGCTTTGATAAACAATCACATGCACTGCGTATTTGCACTCAACTATGAAATCTGTTTGCCAATTTTAATTTAATAATTAAACATTCTACTAAAGTATTGACCTAGTTAAAAGTGTTTCGATAATTTTCTAAATGGATATTTGTTTTTATCTCATTGTTAATTAAGGTTTCCTTAAGGTGGGGATGTAGGGAACGCGAGAAAAGGTCAATTTTTTTGCAGTTTTTATAGCAAAACTTATTTTGATCAAAATAAATCAAATATGTATTCAGTACAAACATAGAGATTAATTTTCTTCATATGGTGATTTCAACAGTTCTTGAATATCTATCAAGAATGTCCTAAAATGTAATTAAAATTTTTTCTCCTAATTTAACAAGTTTGCCATCTAATACTGCTATACTCACGATATATATTCAAAAACTGTTGATAACACCATGTGAAGAAAATTAAACTCTATGTTAGTACTGAAAAACAATTTTATTTATTTTGGCAAAAAAAGAAGTTTTGTTATTAAAGACTGCAAAAATACTAATTTTTTCTCGCACTTCCTACATTTCCACCTTAAAGGATAAATGATAAGAGCTTTTGACTATATTTTATTTGAATTTGCATTTGCAAACACTAAAGTTACAATAATATGTAATAATATTATATAATCTTCAGGTTTAAGGCCATAAGTAAATACAATGTCGATAGTAATATTCGAAAAAGCATATAATTATAAGTTATGATTGGTGATTAAGTTAAATTAATTCCATTAGCAGTATTACCTTGAAGGATTGCATTAATACACTACATCATAATCAGGTCTCGAAATTTGATGACATGTCATTTTAATTATCATGTAAATAAAACAAACAATACTAATGTGTACATATATTCTGTTTATGATCCTTTGATTGTGGAAACCTTTTTTAAATACTATTGTTTGTCATTTTGAATTTTGAATTCATAATTTCTTGGCTTGAGTCAATTTTGGGTCACTTTTAGGCACTTTTTTAATAATATCTGTACACTTTTGATCAAGTTCGTGCTTTGATGTTGAATAAGTCTAATTTTAAATATTATAAATATTTAATAAATACTCAGACATAATTAATGTTTCCAACACACAGTTGTCTGAATGAGAAGATGATATAGGCCATGATGAGATTTATATCCTCTTTGCTTGTATAGTTGTAAAATACACATTCCTGGTAATACACTACAACTAAGCTGGTAAAGCAATATTATATTTAGCAAAATTAAAGTGTTTAGTAGTTAATGGTTTTTCATTGCATTGATATTTTTCAGTTCCCATATGAAAAATTCTTGTTTGTTTTAGTCGTATGTATTCATTACTATAATCTTGTTTAAATTTTTAGGTCATTTATGTCAATTTTGAGTCATTTTATTTAGAAATTTAATGTCAATTTATAAGCTATTTTCTGATCATTATTAGGTCATCAATGTCAATTTCCTCCTTATGGGATATAATCAAGTGAAATAATGCAAGGTAAACCTGCTAACATACAGATTAGACGGAGGGTGCAATTCGTTTACGGTGAAACTTAAGATCTTACCTTGACAGGTTCCAATATGACTATCATATAAATTGCACCAGCGTGGAAACAAATAGGGAAGTCATGCTATCTTTCAGGATAAATGGAGTGTATAGAACATAGTGACTTATAGCATGTTAAATGAAGCAGATTTTTGTTCACACACATATCAATAGATATCAAATTATATAATTTTCAAATATAAATAAGTACCATTCTTTTTATTACTGAATAGTTTTATTTTATATTATTTTGCTATCAATATTCTGGTTTAATCTAGTTTTTCAATCTAACTATGGTCGTTGGTTTTATTAATTGTCATTTACAAAGGGGGAGAGGAAGTTACCCCTTTTCTTTCCTAAACCACTCTTTATTACAATCACTGTTTTAAGGTCATAACACCCAATGTTTTAAGTAATTCTCCTTTGACATATGACCTTAAACATGCTTCAGTTCCCTTTGTAGAAGCTAAGTTTATTTAAGTTTCTTACATTTACATAAACAAAAATATTATAGTTGATTGAGACAGTAAGAAATACAGAAAAACCTTTAGATATTGGAAATAAGTTATTCAAATAATGTACTAATTATATTTAAAACCTATAATACATGGGATGTGTTACTAAACAGTTATAGAGCTATTTCACAGAGGTTTATAATTCGTTAATTTCATAAAATGTATAACAATGTTTAAATCTAATGTTTAATCTATTATTATGATTGTTCACATTGTGTAAAAAAAAATTCAAACATTTGTTTTATTTACATATCACAACTTTCATCGTAATATTGACATTTTTAAATATAAGTGTGTGAAATATGTTCGATACCAATTTATTTAGTTTAAAGATATTACCTGGATACCAGAATTGAAACTAGGTAATATGAATTAGTCCATCCCCTTTACCCATATTCTCCACCCATCCCACATTATTCTCCTCTCTCTCTATCGCACTTAACCATCACCTTCATAGATTATTTTCGTGATATGGAAGCGTGTTTAGTAAGTAACCTTCATTTCCACATTCAATTAATTTGGTAAATATTTTAATAATTGGCAACGCACATTATTATGAATTAGTACTTTTGGCGTGGCGTGAAGTGCTGTCATGGTAAGCAGAGCTTGTTAAAACTATACCTATGATATGTACCCCACCTCCCCCTCCTTGACCAATCATATCTAGTCTCTGCTCTACAATCCTCAGAGCGAAACGTATGTTCATACTCTATTATGAGTGTTCTACTGGTGGAGGAGAACATATTACAGGTACAGTCTGAAGAAAATCTCATGAGTGTATCCGTCCTTAAAGGGTAAGAAAAAAAAATGCACAAAGAGGTAGAGACAAGTTTCAATGGGTAAGTAAAAGAGGTCAATTTCTAGGACCAAAATGTATCTACAAATTAAAACCTACCTTCATCGGTGTGTGCTTAGCCTAGGCAAGACTTGGAAGACTCGGTATCAGCTCCAGATGGGTTCAAAAGCCAATTATATCGTGATTATCTTCAATTACCTAAAGATTATTTTTATCTTGACAGTGTATTTTCTATCAATGAGGGAACATTTCTTTAATTAATATATTAATTCTGACAAATAGTTTAGAAAACTTTGTGAAACAATAAATAATTTAGTACAATCAACTTATTTTTATTTTCAAAAGTACAAAAACAAGAAAAAACGATTTAGTGAAAAAGAGAAACATAATAAAAAACTCGTTAGAATATACATGTTTTAAGTTTAATCACCCAGGAAGCCCTCCACGTCACGCCACTGACTAGTACCATTTATAAAATGACTTTAGATCTTAAATTCTCATTTTTTGATTAATACATTTTTTCAAAGAAAACAATTATCATTTCTAGGAAAACTGGATTATTTTCTGTGACCTTAACAGTTTTGTTTGAATTTTATAAACTTTTTCCTGGATATAAAATTATTCCTACACTATTGTGCATCGCCAATAATCTAATTTTACTGAACTATATCAAGGAGTGTTTGAAATGACACGTTCATGCGGAAACGATCCGTTAACTCATCGACGTATTAGGAGCCCATCACACCACATGGAAAACATGCGTCCCATTGTATTGAGGTAGCCTGGAGCCCTCTAGAAAACAATTGAACTGAGAACAGTGAAACAATTGTACCATATTTAATAATAAGCAGTAGAAGAGAAAAATAATTATTTTAAAGTGAAATAATTATATCACCGATTCCAATTAAGCTGTTGTCTAGTGAAAAAGTCAGAAAACAGAA
Source organism: Timema cristinae (assembly GCA_039000515.1). NCBI lineage: Eukaryota > Metazoa > Arthropoda > Insecta > Phasmatodea > Timematidae > Timema > Timema cristinae. The sequence goes on from JBCFYV010011164.1 coordinate 35,789,388, forward strand.
ATTCAGTGTGAGTTTTGATCGCAGTGTAATCGTGGCCCTAATATACGAGTTAAATAGGCCTGAGACGGGCTCTGAAGGGGCAGCTTGCCGGGCACTGAGATGCATAGCAGACATACAAAAATCCCAATTTTATTTAATAAGTTTTTTAATATGATTCACACCACCATGACGTTGAAAGGAATAAATATGTATTCTACCTGCACCAGTAGCACGTGGTCTAAATGGCAAGCCTGTTTAGTATGGTTGGCTCATGAAGAAGAGGTCTGAGTTTGAATACCAGACAGGTGTATTGAAGAAAGTTTTTTTCTAAATGAATTCTTACACTTTCTCCAATCAAATTTGGTAACATTTATTCTAAATTCTACCTTTCTTATACCCATCCCATTAGCGTAAAGCGTACCCGAGGTGGTGAGAAGCAGTGGAAAAAAAAGAAGCCAAAAATCCTACGTTTTAAGTTTAATTATTTTAAAAAGGCTTACGAAAATTTGAAACTGGTTCATTTTTGAAGAACTTTCATGTGAAAATTCGAACTTTTGAAGAATATGTAAATGGTTATAAACATAGATTTATCCTTCTTCAAGCAATTAATAAAGTCAATTTTATCAGGATCACGACAGAAAATTCCAAGATAGTTTAGGATTGTTTTAGTGTTTAAAAGCTTCAAAACGGCCATTCCTGTTAGAAATACCACAAGGTGAGGATATTTTCCTTCAAAGACCTCAAGTCAAATATTTCTGGCACTCTATTCACATGTCAAACTAATAATTTTTCCAACTAAATCAATATATTTAATGAAGACACGATCCCTTGTCATATATCAATGAAATAACCATTAGATTATTGGACAAATGTTTATCACACCTTATTCCCACTACACCAATCAAACATCGAGCTTCGTTAACCAACTTTGTAAAAAAAAAAAAAGTAAACAGTGGTATATTACATGCTTGCAGCTAATAGAGACTTGATTACTATCAAATTTGATTAGTCACCTCTCGATGATGTAATCAAAACATGATTAAAACGTTCGACCGACCCCCCCACTCCCTCGACCCTAAATAGTTCCAGCGCTCAAACACACCTGGCACGCTTTCCACGGCCGGGTTCGTATATCAGTGTTGAACCAATAACCAAACTTTCCACAGCTAGTAGAAATAGCAAACCCGGGTGTTCATAATAAAAACGTTTATTTCGATAACAAGAGGAGACACATTTATGATTGTTTGTAATATATTTCGTTCCTTGGAAGAGGGGAGGGGCTAAGCTTAGATTAAACTTATTAAAAAAGATAAGTGTTTTATTACCTCTATTTTTTATTCAAGTGATAACACGTGACCTGGAACCAAATAATCAGTAAGGATTCTTCAAAGTCCCCACTACCCTTCACCCCAATGGTTGGTTATTTTAATCTTGTCATGACTCAGTGGTATAGTCTTAAATAAGTTAGACGAGCAAAAGGGAGGACTGTTTGGTTTTCCACATCCATCCTACCAACCATCTGGGCCATCCATACCAATTACACTAAAGGCCATGTTGTAAAAACTATCCTAAGTAATGGCGATTCAAAACACGACCTCCCCATCACTGGCAAACCAAACCAGATGAGCATGACGAATGACGATTAGTTCAAGTGAGCACTGATTGGGTACAGAATTATGGTAATAAGAGAGGTCAGTTGTGAGGCTCCCTAAAGCGGTATAAGCAAGAACAGTTTTAGGGAAACTCTATTTTAATGAATCAGATAGCCGAAGCTATCATCTATGCATTTTGGTGAGGATAACACCTCTTAATATCATATCCTGAAAATTGAAAAATGACACCTGGACACGGGAATCGAACCCGTACTAAGCCGAAGATCCCGGTTCGATTCCCGTGTCCAGGTGTCATTTTTCAATTTCAGGATATGATAAACTCTATTTTGCTAACATTAACTATTTAAAGATTTTTTGTGGTCACCAAACTCAAATTGCACTAGCAATTCTATAAATAAAAATGTTTATAGGAAGAACCTTCTAAGACGGCTATGGGCATTAATATATCTACTTTTACGTAGTCATACGTCAAGAAGTGGGATTTGCGGTTGATGCTTGGAAAGATATTATTAATACCTATATAATTACACTAATAAAATAGCTGACTGTTATCAATGTTGAATGCAGAAAATATATCTATATTTCCTAAAAGGCTTTTCCTGTGAAAGTAAAAATATAGCTCACTTTAACCCCTTCATCGATATACGTCAGTGAAATGTAAAAGGAAACAAAGGCTCTTTTTAAGAATAAAATTATAAATATTTCTTTTTAGAAGACTCAAAGTATTGTATTAAAATAAATTGTTCGTACAGGATCATCCCTATTCATTTATACAGTTGAAAAGGTAAGGGGATGATTAGGACCATCTGTAAACACTAAGGGAGCAGCTCCCCCCTACTCCACCCCAACTACACTACTGGCATGACTGCCAGAGTCAAGAAGTTCACACACGAGAGAGAATACCATGTTTGCTGTCAAGACTCACAGCCCTAATGTAAGCGCGACGCTACCGCTTTACGACTTGGCTTGCACCTGGCGTTGCGACGCTGACTTGTTTGGTGACGTCGGGGTTGCAGCCACCCCCAGCCGTGGGTGTTGCTGCCCGAGAATCAGCGCTTGGTGCTCCTTGGCGCGAAGCCTCAGTGCTTCGATGCTGTTCTTCCTCGTTTCCGACGGCGACGACGAAGATGGTGGACTGGGGGTGGGAGGACTTCTTGAAGGCGGGCGGGTTGGGTTGGAACACTCCAAGTCCAGTGGGGGTGGGGTCACAGACTGGGTCTGCGGCGGGTGTTGGGTGGGAAGGGCGAAAGCAGCCCCCAGCCCACCGAGCCCTAGGCCCGCGGGAATGGGCAGTCCACCCCCAGCCAACACGTACTGGGAAAGAAAAGTGTGGAAAGAAGGGGTAGTGGTGACTGGTGGCGTTTTGCCATTGCCTCCCATGATTGCCGGACTCCAAGGGAGACCCAGGGCAGCCGCTGCGCTTGGGGGCAGACCACCCAAACCGAACATGGGGCCGAAACCTAGAGCGGCGCCGGGCCAGAAAGGGTCTGGGGGCAGATGAGGCAGACCCAGCTGAGCGTGCACACTAAAATCGGGCAGACCTGTTAAACAAAGAAGAAGCTAATATCAAGGACTGCTGACAGCCCCAATGTCTGTAAAAATCATTTAAAACCAAAGTATATCACTCAACACCAAGACTCTTACCTAACTATTTAATTAAAATATAGTAGAGATTAGGAAGATAGTTTAGGTAAATTGCACCAACATTAGCGTGGAGAGAGAGGATAAACAACATTAGCGTGGAGAGAGGAGGTAAACCCAGGAAAAGCGTCTAGCCTTGTTCTAATCGTCACTAGCAAACCAGTATATTACGATATGGACACCTTAGACTGTGTGACCAATGGTGTGGGTACAGTTAAACCATATTAAGAAGTGTTACCTTGTTGGTCACCGTGTATGAAACTGGAAGTCTCACGACCCATCGCTTTTTCCCGCTTCCTCCATTTGCGCGTCTGTTCTGGAACCAAACCTATGGAACGAGAAACCGATTAATACAACAATAAAAGGTAAGTTATAATCGTGCATACTTTATCTTATAATTTGGAACAAAATTTAAAAATAATCCGAAGTCAGTAAACTATCCTTATATATTTTTTTTCTCATTAAAAAGAGTATACATTATTATGTGTCGTGTTGATTAAACTCAGAAACTCAGTTTGACAAAAATACTAAAGCTATATTCTAATTTTCAAGAATCCTTTTTTAGTAATTTTACCCCAGTGGTGTAACTATCATATCCAATATGAAATCCATCAAACCGTACCAACGTACGGACAAAACAATGAACAAAAAATAAATAATAAAACCCACTTATTTGTGATTGGGGGCACATACAATTTTAAAATCAATTATCATTTTAAGTTAAAATATGTTCGTGATTAAAACATATTTTCTAAGTGACATTGTCGAAGTGGAGTTTAACATAAGCATCGAACCACGAACTTTCTACCTAGCACGAAAATACTCTTATAAGAGAGCTATCAAGGAAAATCTTGTTACCCGCTTCGGTGGCCACATGGTTTAACGTGCTACTCTCGTTTTGAACTAGTTTGTCGAAGATGGATGGATCGGGGCTCGATCCCAGTCGGGTGTCCTGAGGGTGGTTTTTCCTAAATGGCTTTCCACTCTCCTTCCACGCAAATTTGGGTGCACTTCCTCTCAATCAAACTTTTCTAATCCCTAAACCATTAGTGTCCATAGGTGGGTAACCCGAACGGGTATCATGACGCGGTGTTATATTAAAAAAAATCCTCTTTTAGGATAGTTGTGTACACATATTGAAGCAACTCGACTATGAATATTAACGTTAAAATTGGCGAGGTATTGTTCACGGCATAGGCCAGTAAGGTCCAAGTGACGGCCCATGGGCTAAATGGAGCCCACGTTCTCTGAAAATGTGGCCCTCACAGTATCCTGAAGAATAATTAAAGGAAAACCCTTGGTGGCAGATGTGGAATAGCTAATGATTCAAATGAAAATGTGTATTTAAAAAAGTCGAGTTTGCATTTTACCATGCATTTATTTTATTAGTGAAAATACGTGTAAATATAGCTTATATTTATAATACTAAGTGGTTTTGTGAACGTATGTGCGTATGTATATTTCATAACATATATTTTTAGATCTTAACAAACATTTTCTTGGCCATAAACTTTGAGATTCAATCAACCAAAAATAGAATTTATATATAAATATTGAAAATATTTGTTTATGTAGTGTTGTTTGTAGGCCTATATTAAGTTTTTGGGATTAATAAAATTAATATATCTTTAGCAAATTGATGAACAAAATTGGCCATTGGAATTAAAATTGTTGGACGACCCTGGTATAGGCGAACAACATATTTCAAGATTGGAATGAATATCAGGGACAGTTTGTGGACTGTTACCAGGGTAAGGAAAGTTCTACAGGACTGTACTAGTAAAGTGTACCGTCACTCCTTTGTTCACAATACCAACCACACACACAATAAGGTAGTGGGTGACCTGGTGGTCTAGGGGTAAGGTATCGGACTTCTGTGCTGGGGTCCGGGGTTCAATCCTCGGTCCCGGCAAAGATTTATCTGATTGCCAAACCCTTCCTTCACCTCTGACAAGACATCTTGTGAATGTGGGGAATGCCAGGCCTCCACGTGGTTCAGATTCCATGTTAAATTGAAGGTCCTCCATTGCATCTCACAATCACCCTACCATTACACATTAGCGTAAGTGCGTATAACCCGAAAGGGTAGTAAGACGCGGTGATAATAATAATAATAATAATAATAATAATAATAATAATAAGGTAGTGGTTAATGTTTTGAATTGACTTTGCTGGGTTAGTTTGATACAGAATGGAATGAAACAATTTAATATCCTTACACGTCCATAAATACTGATTAATTCAAGGGAAGAGTTTAGAAATACCCAGTAAGAAGTACTTGGATTTCGCAGGAACAAGAAGAACATTAGCGTACCGAAACAAAGAATCGGGGTTTTATTGACGGGATCGGGGGTATTTATTTGATTTGAAATAATTATTTATGACCTTAAATTAGACAATAAAAAGAATATATTAAGCTAAAATGTACCAAATTAATTAAAGTCTATTTTAAACTTATATAACATCAAAAGTATTCAAAACATGAAAATGTATGTATTATAATTTATTTTTTTAAAGAGTTTAGACTTGTTCTTTAAAAATAGTATTCAATAAAATAACCTAAAAAAATCAATTCCATCGATTGTAAATTAAATTTAAGTATGGTTTCCTACGAGATTAAATCTCACAAAATAGTATTATAGATACAAAAAAGTTTCATATCAAAATATGTATCCTTTGTACGAATGTTTTTCTCTCCTACAAGAAAAGAAGAGAGTTTTTATTTATAAATGTGGTATCAGTTGACAATATATTGGTGTTTTCTCCTCAAATTTATTGTCATTCCAAACGAATAAAATATTGAAAACAAATTAACAAAAAATGTGTTTTTTTTTTCTCCCCCACGAGGTAGAATTCGTAGCTATGGCGACACACATTGTCATGACAAGCTCACTACTGTATGTACAAAAAAAAATTACCACATTGTACAATACCTCTAAATAATTTAATTATATTAATAGTTTAAAAGACTTAATATATCTAGAGATCTGTAAGAAACATTGAGAGTTGTCGAATTTAGTTTTATTTTATAGCTAAATTAAATGATATAACCAAATTCTTACAAAAAATAATGAAAGTATAATACGTAACCTTACTTCCAAAACCTCGTAAGTAAAATTTACATTTAAGTTTATTTTTGAGTGATAAAATAAAAGCAAATTTTCACTAATATTCTTTCTACTCTGAAGATGGAAAAATTTATTCCCACAAGTGTTTCCTTGTTATTGACCAACGGATTTGAACAAAAAACACTATTGGCTTAAAACACGAAATTATAACTATTTTTTTTCACAACGTTCAACTACCCGTTCGAGGCATAAATTTACATATTAATTATGTATAATGCTGAAAGAATTTGGAGAAAATCAGAATTGGTGATCACATGGTTTAGGGTGTCACTCTAGCAATCTACTGGCCTGCTAATGATGGTGAGATCGTGGATTGAATTCCGGTCGGGTGTACTAAGGATAGTGTTTCCTAAATATTCGTCCACACTTTCTCAACGCAAATACAGGCGCACTTCCTTTAAATTCAACCTTCCTCATCCCTAACACAGTAACGTATTTAGCACATAGGGTAGGCTTATAACACATGCATCTAATAAGACGCGTTGTAAAAAAAATGAACCGTATTTATATTTTCGTGTAAAGATCATGGGTTATAATTTAGGAATAGCCATCTCAGTACACTCGACCAGAATTAGACTCCTGATTTACCTATCAACGGCAGTTCAGCCTATTGCGAGAGTAATGCCTTAAGAGAATATTTTTGAAATATTAAATTATATTTGTATGAAAACTGCTTTGACGATTTTACCATTTTAGAATGATTTCACATATAACTACTTTCCCCCATAGTCACCGTGGAGAATTTCGAGTAATCATTAAAACACGAATGCAGTGCACACATTTCTGGAATCTTAAATCCGAGGCAATAATGATCCCTCTACTTTGAATTACTAAGCATTATAGAGTTTTTTTTCATTCGAATCAGTTTTTTGATTGGGCCCTTAGACCATTCGATTACTGAAACATCAGAAAATGAACTTAAAAAGTAACTTAGCCTAACAAGCTTTCGGAAGCAAGACGGCATCATCTTAAAAAATACTATCAAGAAACGGGAACACATTTCCGGATTTTTGTCTTACAAATGCCTATGTATAGAATTCATTTTTCAGCGTATATTTAAAAAAAAATATATAATTATGTGAGCCCCACACAAAAAAATACACATATTATACTCGTAGTCTATTTATTTGGATATATGATGCTCCAAAGTTTTATCGTATAACTATTTTTTAAGTTTCTGTGTCTTCAAAAGGTGCAGAAGAGAAAGTCCATTAAAGGGGAGTCGAACCGAAATATTTATTGGTTATGGTTCTTGTTCCAGTTCTATAAACAAACATTTTAAAGGTTGCGCCTCTGCTTCTGGTTAGATGAAAAATAAAAGTTCCTGTTCTTTCATAGTTTAATTGGGTTCAGTTCTAGTTATTTTAAATGTATATCTAATAGCTATATAAACGTTCATAAATTTAAAAATATAAAATAATACTAAAAAGTTATTTATATAAAATAATAAGGGATATGATAACTAAGAAGTTAAGATGATTGCACAATTTGTTTATAATATAGGGCATAGTTTGAGCAAGAGGTTATTTTATTTATTTTAGGTTTCCCTCAACTCAAAATAATGATAAAAAGAGGTGTAACGTAATCTTTGAAATTATTCCATTTTCAAATTAATACATAGGAAAAATTCTTTCAATGCTTATTCTTATTGAAAAAACCGTCAATAATCGGAATTATTTAATGCTGGTTTGATGCAGTCGAACCAGCGAATGACCATGTCAATATCATTAAGTGCCATGCCTCCACCGTGGTTCGGATTCCACGTTAAACTGTAGGTCCTTCATTTCATCTCACAATCACCTACCATTACACATTAGCGTAAGTGCGTATAACCCGAATGGTAGTAAGACGCGGTGCTAATAATAATAATAATAATAATAATAGTAATAATAATAATAATAATAATAATAATAATAATAATAATAATAATAATAATAGTAATAATAATAATAATAATAATAATATCATTAAGAAATAATATATGTTATTTAAGTGGATTTGTTTTAAAATAATGAAATAAATTATATTATAATGTCTCAGTCAATTATATTTAAATCAAAACATTTTCTTATGCTTTATTAATAAGCTTCTAAGATAATGTTATGGCCCCTATCTCGATTTAAATTTACACAATAAATAATACTAATGGCATGCCTGGTCTACCTCGATCTGTAGCTCAGTTTGTGGAAATTAGTCAGCAGTAATGTGCCGTAGTCAAGAGGACGCCCAACTGTAGGAAGGTTCTATTACTCGTACATCCTATTTATGGAGGCTCTTTCAATGTTCCGATGAGGTGAAAGGATGATAATAGTGTATATAACGGAGTAAAACAAATGTAGATCATAAACTAACTTAAGCCTAAATAACCAAATCCTGGTGACCGTGGGAGTTATTCCCCTTTCGGAAAAAATATCCCAGTATCATCTGTGAATCGAACCGGGACTTGTAGGTCAGCAGCCAGATCCTCTGACAGTGAGGCGACTGAATTGTATCAATTTGGAATGGTTACCGTTCCAGTATTTCTCAAACAAGTGACCTTATTGAAAAACAGGAATTAAACCCACTAAACTTGGAACTGTACCCATTTATAATGTTAACCATTCCAGTATTTCTCGAACAAATGACCTTAGTGTAAAATCGAAAGTGTACCAACTGGAATTATATCCACAAAAGTTGGAAATGTATCCATTCCAGTCTTTCTCAAACAATCAAACCTAATGAGATACACAAATGTCGGACTTCAAGTTTTAATTACAATGCCAAAGGTGACAAGATCTGTTGATCCTATTATTAGTCCACAGCGTTACTAACAGAGGTCATAAAATTATGATTGAGTGATTGATTATTTATTCTATTGTTTACAAAAAGAGCATAGACTTGTATCCAATATTTAATAATCAACATTTAGTAAAGTAAAATCAAATCCATAGGCTATAAATTATTATCTACTTGTTTTAATTTGGCCATATTATTTCAAAGTTTCATACTAATAATCTCAACTTCTAATTCCTTTACTATAGAGCTGGCCAAAACTAAAACGTACATATGTACTATACTTTACATAAAAACATAAGTATATAAGAAAATAAAGATGCAATAACAGCATAATGATACATACAAATAAATAGTTACTAAAAGATAATGTGGGTGGTAAAAAAAAAACTACAATAATAAAGATTAGTAGCTAAAATTAATCAGCATCACTTAAGGTGCAGCAGAAGGGAGTAAAAGTATTTTTCAGTTTTTATAGAATATAAATTTGTTGGAAAAAATAAATCAAATATTTCTCCAGTAGCAACATAGAGTTTAGTTTTCTGCACATGCTAATATCAACAGATCTTGAATATCTTTCAAGCGTGTCCTGGAATTTTGTCAAAACATTTTCTATTTATTTAAAATGTTTTTACAACATTCCAGGACACCCCTGACAGATATTCAAGATCTGTTGATATTAGCATGTGAAGAAAACTAAACTCTATGTTGCTACTGGAGAAATATTTGATTTATTTTGGCCAAAATAAAATGTAATGCTATAAAAATTGTAAAATTACTCGTGCTTCCTTCTGCATAAATAAGTAAATTGGTTTGAAGGGTTTAAAAAAAACTTAAATTAAGTTCCCCGATTTTATCTTAAAACTACTTGTATAGCTGAGGTAGTCCTCGTTTCCCAGAAATAAGCAAAACTAAAACTAAATACATCTTTCTTAAGTTCATAACTTAAAGAGTAATCTTGCACAAGGTGACAATTATCATTCCTCGTGAATTTGAAATAGGTTCTCATTGACACTTTTATAATCCCCTTAGAAATAATTACATAAAATAATTTCACTAAAATTATACAAAAGATAAAAATATAGCATAGTTTAAAATTAAATTAAGTTAAGGATGGAAGGACAATAAATCATTCAAAAGTAGAACCTTCCAAAACCACTATGTGAACTTTTATGAACATAAAAATAAAGACTTAAATTTCAGGCCTGGTTATTAATCTTTTTAGTTTTAGATTAATGTTCCGGTTATGTTTTCTATAAAAATAATTTAATTTCTGTTATCGATTCCAGTGTGACTCACTGCCTAGCATGCTGTAATTCAGGTTAATGTCACTTAATGTTGGTATATATATTCGATACACAGGCTTGACAAACCCTTAATAAATTAATTTTGTAACTTAGCCTGAAACACCCACCGTGTACCCTTTTACCCTTCAATTGCAGGCACCAGATAATCTGAACCTGCGTAACAAATCTCTTATCCTTCAAATAGTGCATTCCAAATTTCTTAGGTATCCTAAGCCCACGTAGCAGCTCTCCTAGCCACCAAAGAACTAGTACCAACTTTTCTTTCCTTCAAATAAGTTGTAGCAACTTTCTTTTTCTTCAAATAAGGCTTAATCCACTTCGGTGGCCTCATGTTCTAAGGCGTACTAAGGGTTTTTTTTTTACTCTTATGATTTCCCAATCTCTTCACACAAATGTGGGTTCACTTTCTCTAAATCCAACCTTTCTCATCCCTAGCCCAATGGCTTAGTCAGTATATAGGTGTATAACCAGAATGGGTAGTAAAAACCGAGGATAAGAAAAAATCGCGTAACAACTTTCGTTCCCCTCAAATAACTCGTGCCAACACTCGTATGTATTCCAACTTTCTTATCCCCCAAATAACGCATAATAACTTCAATAGGTATTCTAAGGCTTGGTACCAACTCTACTTTGTGCTATTTTCCTGCTTCATGATGTTATTTCGCACTTCCCCTTCAAAACTGAAATAGCTCAAATATGACAAAATAATTAGTTTAATAATTTAATAAAGTACTGCACTGCAAACTACAGCTATTAACTCTGTTTGAACAATCTTTATTTTCTTATCTTCTTAGATATCAAATTTCCTCGTTAGTTAATGCTTAAAAATCCCCAACCAAACCTCGCTAAGTGAGAGCAAACTTTCTAATCAAGCATAACCAAGATTATGATTATGTGGGTGCTAGTTAGTACATTGACAGCTGTGTGATCGATCAGGCGTGCAGGGGATAAGTAGTTACAAATTTGACAGATTTGCAAAAACGTCCCATTGTCAGTAACATAATTAAGACTTTGTTACGGTCGTGAGCTTTGAAACGTTGTTGTTTGCAATAATTGGCCAATATCGCGGAGGCTTTGGCTAAATCACGGTTGAGTCCAAATTGTTATTATAAAGTGAAGTGTTATTTTTAACATTTTATATTTTATTGGTAGACTGTTTTTAACATTTTTATTAATAAACCAAATAGGTTTTTATAATAATACAAGTTTGAAGGCAGGTAGCCAACTAAGTTTACTTTAGAAATAATTAAAATACGTTGATCAATAGAGTTCAAATGGTTTACAAAGCTGTAAAAAAAAAAAAGTATGGATCTTATTTGAATGCCCCTAACTTGGCTATTAAGAGCCCATGTCACGTACTAGGATATTATATACACAGCTACGTTAGAACCAGCAAACGTAGGCCTATCGTGGTGCGGCTTTATGCCTTTTTCACATAGCCACATTGAAATTGGGAACAGTGAAATAGTTTTATATTTTTAGTATGGCAAAAATATATTATTAATTTCAATTTCATTATGTTTTTATAAAATAATACTAAGTAATCGTCCCAAGTCAGTGGTTCAAGCTGTATTACCGACCTAAGTTACGTGAAATAATATTTGCTACTAGGTCATTGAAGTGAATTAAAATAGTCTGATTCGTACGGTCCTGTTTTATAGTCGAAGGTGTTGAATTAAGGAAGCCGTACACCAAACTGATGAAACACATCGCATGCGTATAGAAATACAACGTTATTAAAAAATATTTTGCTATTTTCAAAATATGGCTCGTGCCAAAATTGATTTTAAAGGTATTAACATATCTTTAGGGAATAAAAGCCTCATATATTAAGTTTTATGGTGTGTTTTAAAAGAAGTTCAAGAAAAGTTAAAGTATCTCATTTGTAACGATGTTTCAAGCAGGTTCTCACGGTTTTGAGAACAAAGTAAGTTGTTAGAAACATAGATCTATCTTTCCTTAAATAAATAAAATAAATTTTAACGGCGTCGCAAGAAGAAATTCTAATCTAAATTAGAATTGTTGTAGTGGTCTTGAAACGTTAGATATGCCAATCACAAAAGAAGAACCGCAGTGTGAGGGTATTTCCCTTCATGTTGGCGGTGCCCTCGAAAAACATTCCAAGCGCTGTATTGACTTGGTTTATTTATCTTCCCACCGAGTTAAAGCCAACAGCTAAGTACTTTATCAAAATAAAAAAGATTAGAGCTTTTTTAAAATTATCTAATGTTTTATTTTGATTTTAATAATAGCGAATCATTACCAATCCCTCTTCTCCAAGCATTTATTTAATTCTAATAGGCTTATGTTTTATATTTAAACAATAAAACCATTTCACTTGATATGAACCATATAAATATTCAGCATTAAAAGTGTAATATAGTTATTTTAAATAAAAATGTATATTTTTTTCCATTTATAATTCAAGAGACTAAAGGCGGACTCACCGTAATATTAAAATAGTAGGTAGGTACGTGAAGAAATTTTAATCGGATTTCTCAATTTAAATCCGCACAAGCTATTTAGCTTGTACTGTCTTGTTAGTAACTAATATGTAGAGCATGTGTGAGTATATATTTAGTAAATTTAAATTAATATGAATACAAAGTATCTTCTATAAATGTAATATAAATATATGTTCTTGATACAGATCCATTAAGTGTTGTAAGGACTAAAATTATATAATAATATATACTTATGATTTAAAAAATAATTTTATCATCCGTGAATCTTGAAAAATCTAATAAGAGTAAATGAAAAGAGAACCATTCCACTAGGGATTATAATTTACTTATCAATGAGAATAATTTATATTTTCAACAGTGTTCTCTAATAATTGATGGTCTTGATAGTGAGCACACTAAGCATGTTGAGTATTAAAGCTACTCTTTAAATTCCTTTTCTTCAACCTTAGCACTTGAGCACTCCCTCTCCTCACTATAAATTATTGGTAAATGAGTTTATCTTGATAGGCTGCTTACCTTATTCCGACACTTCTAAACTCCCAACATCTCCCCCCCTAGTGCCATATTATGTAACTTAGTCCCACCAATACTCCACCAACATTTCTCGACAGTGAGTTTTGTTTTGTTTTTTCCTCGGATTATTTGGCTCGGTATCTTACAATCGTTTACAATATTTAAATCCAATCCGTTCTATGCTGCTTTTGATTTATCCTTTAATTACAATGTATCTTTTTCTTATTTAAACTAATATTACAAAAAGCTATCACCTAAATACTACTTATTATAAGAAAGTCTAACTACCGTACCATTCCTGTTGGTCCACCCCAGGGTATCTTACGCCCCCGGTACCTTACCCCACCAGTCAACGGTATATCCGGCGGAGGTGAACATCCCTCTATCCACCCCCTGGGTAGGTGCCCTATCGGAGTTGGAGCTCCATCCTCTATCTAGTTCCACCACTTTTGAACTACCTTATCCTAATTTCCTATATTAATCCCCCTACCCTAAACTAAATTAACTGAATCTTATTTCTAAGAAGATGTTCATCGCCTGCATCTCTACTCTAGGCCCGATGATGATCAGGGGACTGCCAGACAGACGCCTTTTTCCATCATGACCCAGACGGCCCAACTGCCACAATCCCTTTCTCTTGTTGCCAAGAGAAGGGATCACCCAGCTTAGGGTTCTCTCCCGTGACCGGGTGTTATCACATTTCAAGGTTTTTTTCGGCGGAAAGTTGGTCTTACAGGTTTTTATGGCATCCTCAACCTCCCTCAGGACCCATCATTCGAACTGATCTTTCAGATCTAAACTCGTGTCCGTCACATTCCGGTCATTTATCATCTCTACTCTCCGAGGTATTGCTTACGTTATCAGCTAAATTTCAACCCCTCTACTTATCCCGAAATATCCGTTACTGAGTACAACCGGTGTCGGTCTCAGTGTCACTCACTGTATCATCGTCATCATCGTCACTGTTGTCAGTTCTGTTTTGTAGTTCTGTCAGTCTATGTCTTCTATCTCTAGCTTCGTTCAGTGCTGTCACGTAACATTCCTAGCTTTGTCTGATGCTTCCAATGCAATAGCGTCCAGAAGTTTCCACATAACTGGGTCTCTCAGAATTTGTCCTACATTCCACAACATTCATAAACAGTTGAAATGGTCGCCTCCCAGTTTCGCTTTCCTCCCAGCGTCTCTGCCACTCTGCTAACAGTGCCACTTCTGCCTCCCCAGCATTGTTGACTTCTGGGGAGGTTATCATCTTCATTTTTTCAAGCTTGTTTTTCTTCAAACAGTATCCGACTCCTTTTTTCCTTGTCTGGAGATCCAGCGGCCACACACCTAAGGTGACGATCAGGGCATCTGTCTCCACAGTCCGGTAGGCTCCCAACAGCCTCAGAAGAGTGAGTCCCCTGGATGGCTCTAGCCGCTACTACGTTGTTCATTCTGTGGGCTCATATACAATCTCCATAGCCAACACTGGAGAGTAGGCTAATATTGCTTGGTGGTACTATTGACAATAAGTAGCTCCCAATATTAATTTTGTTGCTTTTCTGCTTCCTAATAAGTGCGCTATTACACTTTTCCATATCCACAAAGCTTACGTCATCACCCCTCTATTTTTAACCCTGAAATAAAATTTAAAAAATGCACCTTTTTTGTGTTTCCTATTTACATATACATATTGTTCAACGAACTTTTTTTTTGTTATGTGATTCTAAAAATATGTATTCAAGCAACATTAATGAATAATACTAAAACATTACGTAATCAAAAACAATTACTTCAAGATAAACTAATAATTAACAGTAGTTACGTTGAACATTAACTTATTGCCTTACTTATTAAGGCATGTTCTTTGTATTATGTAGACCGGTTGAGTAACAGTGAAATATATTCATATAATCAATAACCCCTTATCATTCCACTTTGTTATAGTAATTAGAAACAGAAGTCGAGACTTTTTACAACCATCATTGTACCCAGCCTGTGATCTAGGTCAGTTTTTTATTCAAGCCATAAATTCTCCACTTCCGGCTTACTATGCCTTATAATATAACTTAATATTAGTACAAGCACAACATCCAGTTCCCGGCCGTTAATTCATCACTGTGAAAGGGTCATAAACCAACGATACCTTTTTCGGCCATACTGGGAATCGAAACTGGAACCCTTAGCTCACTATACAAACACGCTACCGACTGAGCTACGGTGTTGGATCAAAATCTTGAAGTACCTTTGAGAATGACCCTATTAACAACAGAGTTACCCGTACTGGTAGTCATACGATCCAGAGCGTCAGTCTCACAATAAACTAGATTTTTAGTGATGGAGGAAGAAGAAATAACTGAACAATTATACCATAGTATTAGGTGATTGGAACAAAGTTGTGGAAAAAGGTGTTAAGCTTCATGCATTAATTATGACCATGTGGTGTAATAAGAGGAATAAAGGATATACATACTTGTCTATTTCTGTAAGAAAAATGAACTGGTGGCCACAAATGCATTGTTCAATAATATAATATAAGACTATATACATTGAAAAGACAGAGAGACAAGGCCAGGTATCAGCTCAAGTGATTGTCAACCACTGGGAGGTGTGATGCACTTCCTGAGGGGGCGTGAAACAATTGGGAAATTACGTTGAAATTAGCTAAGAATTGAAATTATACATTTTTTTCCATTCATTTTCCAAAAGAAGATAATTTCATTCTTTCTTAAGAAAGTGGCAACACTGCCTACCAGTTGTAAGACCTAATATTCAATAACTCGTAAAAACAAAATTCTACCAACTATAATATTAATTTACAATCAATTTATTTATATCGAGCCTCTGCTGTTTTTGTACAAAGAATTAATTAGAAAACAGGATTTTTTTAATATGTTTTTATAATTGTCTCAAAGAATATTGGAGAGTGTGGGCGTGGGCATTTGATAAAAAAAATATGTTGGGGGAGTGTGGGAATTTGATGATCTACCAGGGGTCGTCAGCTCAAAAAGGTTGAAAACCACTTAGCTATACTGATAGACTATATATCCCTCTTGTCAAGCATCAATTAAGAAAAAGTGAAAAGGATGTGAAAAAAAGCCATCAATGGACATTTACTCAGACCACAATTTGCTGAATGCGAGCATATATACTAAAATGAATAAAATCAATATGAGGAGGTAAAATAAGACAAGATGGGATCTAAAGAGCTTAAAATGTGCACAAAATATAGCATGGGAAACAATGGAGGAAAAATTGGATGTTATAAGTGAGAGAGAAAGTGCTGAGGTAAAGTGGTATATCGCCAGAAAGAATGTATTAGAGACACAGGAAGGGAAAGTCATTGAGATTAAAAGGAAACCCAAGAAACTTGGACCACACAAACAATGCTCGATAAGATGGCAGTGAACACGGAAAACAAAATTATAGGAGGCTGAAAATGAGCTGATAAGTCTAGAGAAGAGTATATAATGATAAATATAATTATATTATTGAGCTACAAATAATTGACAAATACGAATTATGTACGCCAAAATCAAATAACTAGGATCTAAGAAAAGCAATGTGATTCGAAAACACTAAATAAAGGATTCAACAGGGAAGATAGAGATTATTAGAAAATTTTTGAAAAACATTATAAGTTGTAGTAAGGAAACAATATTTAATCGTAATTATAATAATAGAATTCAATGTAAAGAATAGTTACAATGTGGGATAGAAAATATGTTTTAAATGGTACTGAGTCTAAGATCAATTGAGAATTAAGATATGAATGCTCTCTCTAAGAAGCTATCAATATTGACCAAATTAGTCAAAATCACAATATAACAAATTAATAAATATTATTATGATATTAAAATGATGTAAAAGCAATGCTTGAATGTAGGATAGATAAATGATGTATAAGATATTAATCTTAGATTAGATGGGCAAGTTTAACGTTAATTACTGTCCTTCACAAATTCTAAAAAGAACTTAACATACTAAAAATGTGAGTCAATTCACATGTAATAGGGTTAAATAACCTATGTTAAAATAATGTAATATAAATAAGACATGACAGTTAAAGTTGAATCACATTATGGTGAAAAACTCATAAGTTATAAAGTTAAGGTAGACAGTTGTCAAATGGGAGAGAATAAAAATTAAATAAATGTGAATTGAAAATTGAGTTCTATTCTTATCTTGAGATTGAAATTCCCTTGTTCCTTGTGATGCTGAATGTGAATCAATCACTAATCGACATGTTATCGTCCTTAGGACTAAATAAGACAAAATCAACGTAAGTTGTGGTGCAAGTAATCCAATGCTAGCCAATGTAAACAACCTGAGACTAAAATACTGAACAAGTGTTAGTAAGGGAAACATCTAGTAGAAAATGAAATACCATATTTACCATTAAAGATTCCTGAAATGAGTTCCTTCAGCAGAGAATGGAATAGAACTAAATTAATTTGGAAATGGATGTGTAAATGTAAACCACGGTTATACTGTTCTTGGAAGAATAAAAGTCAAAGATAATGAAAGAAAATGAAAAGGTGGTGTGATAGCCAAAAAATAAAGTGTTGGAAATCATATTTTAACTCTCAATTGATCTTAGACTCAGTACCATTTAAAACATATTTTCTATCCCACATTGTAACTATTCTTTACATTGAATTCTATTATTATAATTACGAATATTGGAGAGGTTAATAACAGCATGGAAGCAATATAGAGTAGAAGTGAATGATAAGGCCAACAAACCAGAATGTATTCAAATGAAATTAGAAGACGAAATTGATAAAGTTAATAAAGGGCCTAGTGTGGCGAAGAGTGGAGTATAAAAGGACTTAAAGTATATGATAAAGCGAAATTTACATTTGACGATAAAATGCCAGTAGATTTACTGAAAGCATTAATGTAAAAAGGACTTAAGGTTATTACTCGATTAGTAAACAAGATATGCAATAAAGGGTAATGACTCGAATACTTTCTTGAAATTATTATGATTGCACTACCAAAGAATACCAAAATGAAGAGATTCAGTAACTACAGGACCATTAGTTTGATATCACTAGTGTCAAAATTAGTGGAAAAGATTTTAAATAAGGGAAACCAATATCGTTGAGATAGGAAGTGGAAAATCCTGAAGTGTTGCTTATCACCAATTATTTTCAACTTGTACGGAAAATGGCTTGCTAAGGAAGCTTCGGAAGGATTTGTAGCTTTCGAAATAGCAGGAAGTCTGATAAGTGTGATGATATTTGCAGATGTCTTGCTAATAATTACAAATAAAGAAGAGCTTCACACTATGATTAATAAACTATTTGAATCCGGAGGAGTATATGGAATGTAAATCGACATTGGAAATATAAGGTAATAAGGTTATCCCAAAGAGAAGATACCACTCAACATCACGATGGGAAATAAACTGCTGGAAAATATGAAATATTTAAAATATTTAGGAAAATTTAATGTCATGTATTCAGGCGATAGAGTTAAGAAAAGCAATGGCCTAGGCCCTAGGCTGATGTCGACAAGAAGAGGGTGCTACTTGCCTGCAAACTGAACATAAATTGGGGAATCAGTGGTGAAGGGCTATATATTGAGCATTACTTTATGGAGCTGAAATATTGACCTTAAGGAAAAAGAAGACATACTAAGTTAGATTTGAGACGTGGTGATGGAGGAGAATATTGAAGATAAAGTGGAGAGATTGTGTATATAAGGAAGAAGTTCTAATAAGAGTAAATAAAAATAAAACCATTATGCAGGTGATTCTACGAAGAAGGGCTAAGTGTATGAGTCACATAATGAGAATAAATTGCTTTCTGAGTGATGTTAAAGAAAACAAAATAGATGATAAAAATGGATCAGGACGACAACGAATGCAATTTTTTGATGACCTCAAACAAGGGAAGAATATAAAGTTTCAGTGTATTAATTAATGTTACAACACAAGCGTAGAAACTTTCTCATAATCTCTATTATAGCTTGGGGCAAATTAAAAAAAAAAAATTTTGTAAAAAAACCTTAAGAATGTTTTTCTTAAAATAACAAGCATATTGTTTTGTTAGTCATATTTCATACTCTTCAAATATAAATTCCAAACTGTATTATAATAATATTTAGCACCGCGTCTTACTACCGTTCGGGTTATACCTTTAAGTACTAATTACGCTAATGGATTAGGAATTGGGAAGGTTGAATTATGGAAGTGAACCCGCATTTGGTGGAGGGAGAGTGGAAAAACATTTAGGAAAAACCACCCCAGTTCACCCGACCGAGATTCGAACCTCGATCTCCCCGTCCTCAGCAGTCGAGCACAACACGACAAGCGCGTTAGCCAACTACGCCACCGAGGCGGGTCCAAACAGTACTATTTACACCATTAAAAAAATCAGTTGTATGCAAATTACCCTCGAATTATTAACTTTGAAACCCTTTATTTTATTCGTGGCTGGAAACTTTATTTTTAATATTGGTTATCAAAACAAGAACACTTGAAGACAGAATTGTAAAATACAAATTTTTGGGCTTGGGGGCACATAAAACACAAAGATTCGTCATTACTCATTTTTTTATTTTTTTTTACGAATTCATTAATTTCACTTGATATGTGAAAGTAAAACGAAGTGGCTAAAAGGACTTGCGGAAGGACTCAATTAGGACAAGGAAATGGACCTGTTGAAAGACAGACCACATAAAAGGAATTTGACGTTCAAATCTCAGCCGAGTACTAAGAGGGTATTTGTCCATAAATGCTGTGGTTGCTACTAGGAGCTTAGTCTACTTTCTCAAAACAACCTTTCTCGTCTTTAGCCCTTAGGTTAAACCATTAATAATCATGGTGTTAACCGTAATAAATAAAGATAAATATCTAGAAAATACTGTAAAAGAATATAAATATGTTTATAAAAACTTAAACATTTCACTTTAATTCATGGCACTGCAAGATACAAAATCTTGAACTTTCTTTTAACCAGGCTTTATTAACTGTTTCTCTTCGCCTTACTTGAAGAGTTTCAAGGGTGCTTTTCCACGAAGGGCGACTGTAATTAGAGACAAAAAAATCACTTTCATTGTTTAATATTCTTCAGTCAGACTAGAGGAGAATTAATGCTTAATTATTCTCTTGTCAAATATTTGAGTACTGCGTTTAAAATATAATTTGCTTTGCAATCATAATTACCCTAGAATTAATTAATGACAAGCATGGACTTTGTATATGTATATTATATTATATATATATACATATAATGTTTATATAATACATAATATAATAGTTTAAATGTGATAAAAATACATTATGGATCATTCTGATGACCATCTTTATATTTAATGTTCGATATGGATATATTGCACTTTAAAAAAATTGGTTTATTATTTCATAGATGAATATACTAAGTATAAAGAACATTTATGAATGCTTAATGAGCTTGATGTGTTTTAATCAACAAAAATCGTAATACTTATAACAACTTTAGTTTGTTTTTAATATTTCATAAATGTGAATTATAATTTATTTTACGCAAAGAATAACAGAATCGTTAATACCGTGACTTAAAGCGTAACACTCACGAAAGATTAGATTTCTGGTGATAGGTTGGTAGAGATTTAAATTCTAGGGGCGTGAGATGAGGTAGTTTTCTCCTAAATTGTTCCCAATTTTTCTTACATCCATTACTGTTTACAGCCTGTGGCCCGGGTCCGTTTCTTATTCCAGCCATATATTTCCCACTACCAGCTGGTTATGCCTGTTGTAGCTTCATATACCTTATAATCCAACTTAAGACAAGGGCAGGCACAGCATCCAGTCTCCCGTCGTTAATTTATCACTGTGAAAGGGTTAACCCACATATCACCAGTGATAAATGTTTCGGCCATGGCTGGATTCAATCCGGGACCCTTAGCTCAGTAGACATGCAGACTACCAACTGAGCTAATGTGTCGTATAGGTTGCCAACTTTTCCTCGTTGTAAATTTGGGTGCATCCCCTCTCAAATGTTACGTTCATCAATCCTGATTTATTTTCGTTAATTTGCAGGTGTTTCTTATGGGTTGTAAGACACGGTGAGAGAAAAGAGGTGAACTGTAGATTATCCTTTTGGCCTTAAGTAACTCATGATCACCAGAATGTAAAATTGTCATTCAACCTGGCCTATTCTGAGACACTTCATCCAATCCTTAGCCTAACTCCAAGCTTCTTCAAATTAATTTTCAGATTATCTTCCCATTGATGGGCTGGTTTATTAAAGGGCTATGTACCTTCAGGTTTCCCAACTAAAATGGTATGCACAAGCCCATACGCAACACACGGACGCCCCACCTCAATTTGCAGGCCTTAATGCCTTACTTAATATACTTGTGGATGAATACAAACATTTCTAAAAGTTATTTGATCAATTTTCTCATGTGTTTATACTTAAAATAATGTGGAATTTAACATTCCCTTTTGGTGTAAAGCCCGAATGGGAAGTAAAACGCATTGCTAAAAAAAAAAAAAAAAAAGTTTTGAAGAAGATAGAGTGTATATCATTAAATTGTTAGCACAACGTCTTACTACTCGTTCGGGCTATACGCTAATGTACTAATTAAGCTAATGGCTTAAAGGCATAGGGAGGGTGAATTTAGAGTAGGTGTACCCACATTTTCGTGGAGGTAGAGTGGAAAACAATCTTAGAAAAAACACTTTCAGTTACACCCAACCAAGATACGAACCTCGATCTCCCCGTCATCGGCAGTCTAAGCTACTGAGATAATTTTGATAAGATTTTCTCCATTTTGATAGATATAATGTAAATAAAGTAAATTTTTGTTAATATTGGCTGCTCGGGATGATTAAATTCAAGCTCGATTAGGTTATTTAAATAATGAATAAATTTAATATTTACCACATATAAGAGATTTTACGATTAATAGTTTGCTATACCCATCAGACGCATTAGAAAAATTAGTGAATAAAAATAATTTCATAGTAATAGTCCTATCCACTATTTTATGAAGAATATGCTAGAAATAAATAAAAAATAAATATGACATTTCTAGTTTAAAAACGTTAAATATTACTTGTTAAACCGAGGTAACGAGTAGAATATTAAAATAATTAATCATATTAGCAAAATTTCAAATTTATATTTTTAATCCACGGACAAAATATGAAATAACTTAGTTTTGTTTGTTATTACTTATTACTTATTAGTGATAAAGTTGTTGCAAGAAATGCAGTAATTATATTAGAAGCGAGTAAGGAAATAGGTTTATAAGTGAGCGTGGAAAAGACAAAGAGCCAGTTGCACAAATAAAAATCAGTACTTGATCAGAGATTAGATGTAAGTTGATCTCCAATCAAGTGTCCCAAACCTCATCTTCAATTGCACCAACAATTAGGCTGATGTTAGTCAAACTGAAGTAGCGACGTGTTGAGGATGGAAACTTTGAGTTTGAGTCCCTTCGGGGGGACTGCCCTGACATGGATGGACAAGATGTTTCCCCTCTCTTCCTGGGGGCTGTTCCTCGTCCGTTAATCCTGGTAGAGTGCCTTCTTGTAGTGTCCCCCAGGAAACGTCCGGAGGACTTACCCCGAAAGACAACTAGATTTTTATTGAGGTCTCTGTGTGCTACACATTAAGTGATTAATTTCGTAACTATTAACTTCTGTGAAAGCTAGTCAAGCCTCCTCACCCATTTCCCCACTGGGCAACTTAAGGCGATAGCCCTTTTCATTTGGAGTAGAAATGCAGAGCCATGGGAAGAAAAGTTATCTTAAAGAATATTTATTCGTACATCAGTCCTAGCGACTATTTTTCTCTGTATCCTTATGATAAAGTCTTTACATTATGAGCCTTTGGCTTCAAATGTAGTAAGTCTTAGTCATAGACTTGCTAACCACCACGAGCTCCATTCATTTATTCCGAGTCAATACCTCACATGACGCCATGGACGTCATGTGCATTGTTTAATATTTGTATGGCTACAACCAGGCTGTCTGTCCTGTTTTTCCAAATCACAGTTGGGTTAATAGAGATCTATTTTCGAGTTGGTCAAGTTGTCACGCTTCACGTACGGTATTAGCTAGGGTGAGCAACCCATGGAACTCCACTTGTGTCATAATGGGGTCCACGCAAATAATATCCTTTTGTCCTTGCCTGTTTTTAGGCCCCTATTGTTTTTGTGTTGCTCTCAGCGTAATTGCAATTAGATTTGTTTGTACTATTGAATGCTCTGGCAGTACCGATAGGGAAAAGAACCAGCCATAGTACCTGTTTATCGACACCTGTTTGCTAGCCATAGACCACTGTTATCTACAGATCTTTTTATTGTTTTTAATTATCCAAGTGTTTTAAGAATATTGTCTTAACACCCATTCAAGCTAACTTATTAAAATTTACATATATATCTTGTTCGATACCTTTTGTTAATAACTATTAATTGTTTTCACTGTTAGAAAACATACACCTGTAGCCATATACCTGTAACAAAATGTTTTTTTCAATGCCGTCTGTGTGTCTGTTTAACCCTAAAATTAAGAGTAGTTTAATAAAAAGAGAAAAAATCCATTTCTCAAAATCGGCTCTAACGGTTTTGATTAAAATTTGTTCTAGGCGTTGATTAAGATCACAAATAAAATGAATATTTTCATTTTCCTACGAAAATGACTTTTAGAGTACGTTTCTGAAGCAGAAATTTCTGTAACTCCGCAACTATTTGAGATACTAAATACCTTATCATTGAAAATTGTAATACTATTAAAAATAAAAAAACTTTTATTTGAAATATATTTTTATAAAACTAACAGTTTCTGAGATATTGGCAAATATATTAATACAATTTTGTGAGCTTAGTTGTAAAGAGATAATACTTTAGTTTTAACACATTAATTCTTCAATGCCATAAAGTAATTAAATATAAGTAAGTGTCTAAAGCTATTGTTGTTTTTCCTTAAACCTAGGAGAAATGTTTGTACAACAATGATCTATTTCCATTTCAGACTCAATAGTCAATATTTATATTTTTACTGGCTAAAATTTATAAATGAGAAATTTAATAGCAATGCGATACTGAAGATGTGCAACACCTTATAAAATGTTAAAATTTAAACAGGAAGTCGAAATTTTAATATGAAGTGTTGAGCCCTATGGACCCAAAATCGATCTTTGTATCGGTCCAAACATACAAATGACGACATTAATTCTTTAAAAATAAAATTACAAAATTTAAAACTGGGATTGCAATTTATGCTTGGGTTTGGTAGTGTATATTATTTTGTTTCAAATACATTTCGAGTTTTGAGTAAATATCTCCATTTATATTCAAAAGATAATCGACGATTGTTTTAGTAGTTTTGAAGCCTCGGAACTGCCATTTAAATCATAAATACCACATTAATAAGAGCTTTCTCTTTGAGTTATGGTTACCTTAAGGTCAATAAATTTAGTTTGTAAAGTATAAGTAAAATGTTTATGGCTTAAGCTTGAATCACACGTTCGCCAAATATAGAGATCAGAATCTGCTTTAATGGCGCTGCAACTCACGCACTG
The DNA here is from genome assembly GCA_039000515.1 of Timema cristinae. Classification (NCBI taxonomy): domain Eukaryota; kingdom Metazoa; phylum Arthropoda; class Insecta; order Phasmatodea; family Timematidae; genus Timema; species Timema cristinae. The sequence goes on from JBCFYV010011164.1 coordinate 35,814,307, forward strand.
TATGTTGACTCATGATGCATTGCAACGCTAACTTAAAACAGACTATTAGCAACATTTATGTTTTTCTAGTGGATACACATATATATTTTAGATCATACTCCCTATGGATGTTTTCAAATTATAACACTGTGTTCATGACACAATCCAATACATCAATACACTCCTTACATTAACGAGTTATTTCGAATCTCCACACAAAAGCCAACAATGCTGTCTGCTAGCTTCTGGCTGTAGAGCGAATGCCTTGGCAAATGCGCACGCGCACTGATTTGAGATGGCTGGTTCTGAGATTTTATTGATTCACCTTTGCCGAACATCTCAGGCAGAGCGGAAAAAGTAGATATAAGTTGAACTTGGGAACAGTTCACGTCGATGAGGCGGAAATCTTGAGATTGGTTTAGAGCTCGTCCCGTGACTACGTTTCTGTTCTGCGCTAGTTTTTCAGCTTACGTGTGAATGTACAGTTATCCTTAAATAATACAAAGTTGTTTTATTAAAAATGTTTATTTAAATCATCCACACATAGTTATCTCCACAGTTATGGATTATCTTTCAGAAGCATCGTGGTGGCATCTTATTTTATTCTAAATATTATGTTTAAATAACGCTATAGCTATGATAAACATCCAATAAATTGATATTAAACTAAATGTTGATAGGTAAACTTAACAGAGCTAGAGAAGCAATATTTTTTCTTTACTTCAGACAAAATATTAATTTAACTCAAGGTTACTTACACCTCACTTTATTAGGGAACCTATTTACTTTTTGTTCTAAGGACTCAAACTTTTTTTTACAAGAGTTGCCTATCACAAATTTGTATGGGGTTTTATAGCATCGTTCGTTCACAATAACATTCTGAATTGCATCTTAATTGAAAACAATTTTCACTAATTAATCCGCACAAATGGGAAAATTGTTGGGTGAAAATGTTCATAAATCCTCCCCTCACTTCATCCTGAATCCTCCTCTGCGCAGAATCCTCCTCATACTGTACATCCCTCCCCTTCCCCTTTAACCCCCTCGCAACCACTGGCGTACTAAAGGATCATTTAACGTTTTGTTCGAGGCAATTGCGACTATTGTTAGCAATCCACAATGGCGGGTAATCGGATGTCCAATAGCAGTACCGACACCCCCTGGATACTGTTCGCTAGAGGGGTAAGAAAAAAAAACAAGAGTTGGATATAAATCTCAGTTGCATAAAACTTGATTACTAGTAAATGGGTGTCACAAAATGTATAGATAAAACCGGCATAGTGTTCATCTTCGTATATTTTTTGCACCATGTATTACTACTTATTCGGCTATCCACATTTTAATTACACAATAGGGTAAGGAAGAAAAAATTTAGAAAAATTATTATTATTATTATTATTATATTATATTATTATTATTATTATTATTATTAGCACCGCGTCTTACTACCCGTTTGGGTTACACGCACTTACGCTAATGTGTAATGGTAGGGTGATTGTGAGATGAAATGGAGGACCTACAGTTTAACGTGGATTCCGAACCACGGTGGAGGACTGGAATTCCAAACAATCACAAGTTGTGATTAGTACACGTCTTGTCAGAGGTGAGGGAAGGGTTTGGTAATCAAATAAATTTGTGCCGGGACCAAGGATTGAACCCCGGACCCCAGCAAAAAAGTCTGACACCTTACCCCTAGACCGCCAGGTCACCAATTTAGAAAAATGTAGGCCCACATGAATTTGCGTGGAGAAAGAATACAAAACCATACAGTTTCTTGTCGGTATATAGGCTTATGTACTAATCCCGCTAATGATTTTAGGGGTTAGAAAGGTTATATTTATAGATAGTGTACCTGAATTTGTATGTAGGAAGAGTGAAAAATCATTTTGGAAAAATCACTCTCAGTACACCCGATCGAAATCCAAACCCCGAACTTCCTGCCACCAGTAAACCATAGTTGACGATCCTGACGTTGTGTCCTCATGCACCTGATGTGAGTCTTCGTGGTAAAATGGTGAAACTTGAACGTGCTATTAAAATCGATGTTTCATTGCAAAATGCATTAATTACAACCAATAAAATAATAGTAGATGTGGTCGGAGCACCACCCCTTACAAGTCACCGGACCTCCATGCAGCCTGTCAAGCTCATTTAATCTGGATTGCCGATGGCGGGGAGATTAGATTTCAAATCAAAGGTGTATGAGGTCCTTTAGCTAAATAGTTTCGCACTCCCCCCACGAAAATGCATGTACATTTACCATCTTTCTGATCCTTATAAAATGTATATATATACATATGCGTGAACTCTAAAAGGGTAGTAAGACATGGAGGAGTAAAATATTATTCAAAGCACATCAAAATAGCATATATGAATTAAAAAAGCGTTTAAAAGGTTTTTTTTTATAGTTATTTGAGGTTTTAGCACAATGGCTACTAACAAATTAGGGAACAAATAAAGTTACATATAAAAACAGGTAGTGATGACTGGAAATTGGATGACATTTAAAAGATTTAAATGAAGAGATGGAAGATTTGCAAATGTGTATGGAAAGAATATGGATGTGGGTGAACAATAGAGTGTAAGATAGACATTTAAATATACAAGATAGCCAAACATCAACAAGAGAGGGCCGGATGGATAAGAAAGGAAATTCACAAAAGAGCCATGGTAAAAGTCTGACAAACAGATAAATAAAATGAGTAAACATGGTCAGAAAGTGTACAAATAGATGAACAGAAAATATATGAATAAGAAAGAGAGGAAAACTGACAGAGATAAAGCAAATAAACAACCAAGGTTAGAGAATCGACAATTTTAGAAATAAGATGGGCAATCATCATAAGAAGACGAATTGGTTGGTAAGAAAAAGAAACGAAAATGTGAATAACAGAATATGAACAAAAATGATCTAGCGACGTACAGTTTCAGTAAAAATGGAGTTGGCATGCAAACACATAGCCATTTTACGCGTCCTTAGCTATACATATTTACCGAGGTGGACAAAAAAATAGGTCTTGATAGGAAATTAACAAATTGAAGAAGAAACGCATAAAAAGAATAGGAAGATAAATATTAATGTTCGCACCAAAATCAAAGAGAGTGTCCCTATGGTGATCAAAATTTTATATTTTAAGAGTATTTACGAAATTCATATAAAGGTAATATTATCTCAATTTCCCTGACATTTCACACTCAGTGTCACAGATCTGAGATCAAACTAAAAAGTTAGAAAATAGATCAAACCTTACTAAAAAAATAGTCACTTTTAAACAGATTTAAAACAGAAAATGATAATCTCATTGAGGTTTTAGTAGTTTTGGACCGCCTCTGGTGGTCAGAGATTCTCACTATATACAAATCCAGAGGTTCTGAGCTCCATCCCCAGCGCTTCAAAAACTTATATGTGAAAAAATGGGTTTGGAATGGGAACAGATTCAGCCTCATGAGGACAAATGAGGAGATACTTGATTAAAGAAGTAGCGTATCCGGTTTATAAAACTGAAACTAACGTCCATAGAGCATGTTGTGCTGACCGCATGATACCTTCTAACTGCAAATATTGACACTATCATAATTAATGGCGACGTCCGCTTGCAGAGTCACACCATGGAGTTTAGTGGTTTGGACGCTTAATAACAGTCAAGCCCATAATAAATATGGCACTGTTAGACTATTTTCCTTCAAGTAGGCGGCGCCCTTAATTTAAGCAAGCGCACTCATCACCAGCAGCAACCTGGTCTCCCCTCCCACCCCCAACCTATCGCCCCTTCCTGCTCAACATCACTCAACTCGCCAACAAACCCAGACTGAAGAGAAGAGGAGGATTAAAATTGCACTAATGCCCTGCTAATTCACAGTGGTAGTCCTTGGCAAATTACCCCTGAAATGCGGGGATAAAAGAAAGGGTGGGGAGTTGGAGAGGGGTGTAATTGGACGAAGGATGAAGACGACGAAGAACACACGCGAATAAATTGGTCCAGACTTCAGACCCGAGATTTGTGTTTTATGAAATAAAGGAGTTGTGGGGGGTGAGTAAAGAAGTTCAAGATGGATCGTTGCACGTTTAATACGATGGGGGTGGGGGGTGCAGGAGGGAACAGATAATAGAGCCTAGTTAACGAAGGTTCCGCTTGGCGCTTGTAGTCACTATGTAATTCTGTAATAAGAGTCAGTATTGTTTGTCAAGTTTACGTGGCTAGTTATCTCCGTGGATTATTCTAAATCGAGAACAATGACGTGATTTGGTTTGTTAATATTTTTTTTATTTCTCATTTTTTACCAGGGGTGGACTGGGCCACCAGAACACTGAAAAATATCCAGATAAACCGGTTTGATTTTTGTTTCCACAACTACTTTAAGCCAAAATAAAGCTATTCATTCAAGTGTAAATTAATGTTTTTATTACAATTAAATCAAAATTTCTACTGAGAAAAACTGAGGGTGGCCAGAATACACCATTTGTAAACATATAAGATGACATTAAATGTAAAACCACCCTATTTGTTGTTTCTTGGTGCTTATTACAAACAATTTCTTAATACAAACGTAAAAGCATTTTTTTTAGTGAATACCAACTACTACTAGTGTTGTAATATCCAAAAGTTGATGGGAGACCATAGTTTTACAAACTTAAACATATAAAAGATATACTTTTTGTTATTGTCTAACAATTATTAAGAAGCCTTTTTTTCTCTTGTCAATATAAAGTCGAAACTGATGTATTAAATAGAAATAATAGCGACGCAATAATCGACAAGTTAACTGTAATGTTCTCGGGATTAAATTTAATGACAGTATATATATATATATATATATATATATATATATATATATATATATATATATATATTTCACCTCCCCCCTGGGGCTTACACTGAAACATAGCTTCATTGGTATATATGAGTGTTTTCGTGTATTGAAGGCCATCATATGTGTAGTCCTGGGCCGCTTGGAACCAATCAATCCACCCCTGATTGCTACACTTTAGTAGTCAGGTTGTTGATATATTTATCTATGTGGTGAGAATGGTGAGGGTAGTTGAGAAAAGTGCACCCGCATCATTTGGGAGAAAGGAGGAGGAACGACAATGCTAAGCTACTTTAGGAAGTGTGCAGGTCAACTCATCGACAAAAAAAGTGGTTGACACTATAGGTAAAAGTCATCAACACGCAGAAGCAGCGTTGTGCAAGTGGTCGACATGAGTAGGACCATGTAATTGACACTCAACCCATCGACATATATTTTTAAGGCTGGTTGGGTCAAGTCATCGACACACTTGGACCAACTCTTTGACATGCTTCAGTATAAGAGGGTCAAGTTATCAACAGTCATCCCATATAGGTGAATCAATTGATCAACACGAATTGGACCAACTTATTGACAAGCACCAGAATATGAGAATCAAGTCATCGACACTATTTGGACCAACTCGTCGACAAGATCCAGTATATGAAGGTCAAGTCATCGACACTACTTGGACCAACTCGTCGGCAAGCTCAGGTATAGAAGGGTCAAGTCATCGACACAATAATAATACATCCTATCAACAACTATTTTTTAATATAATATATTTAATTAATTAAGCATAAGCTGGTTGGGGCAGCATAAGTTATACACAATTTATAGTCATTGAGAACACAACAATACAAATTAATGTCAAGGTAATTCCATTACCAAATACACTTAATACACAATTGATTGTAGAATTGTTTTTTATATCTTGATTGTTAAATTAATTAAATACAAAGAGTAATTTACAGAATACATTTTAATATCAAAGAAACTATAATGTGTGTTGGTTGTTTTGTAGGCTATTGACATTAGTATATACATTATGTTTCTTTATCAAATAAAACTTTCACATAGGTAACGTTTAAAATCTTAATTTGATTTTATCTTATATTTAGGCCTACATATACAAATATTCATACAGATAGATTAATTCTCCAACCAAAAGGTAGATTGAAATACAGAGTAGACAGGGAAATAATAAAATACATACATATTTGTGAAAACAATGTAACCTCAACCCGTTTCGGTGGCTTCATGATTAAAGGCAGCGCTCTCGCAATAGAGTAGACTGCTGATTATGGGGAGAGCAGGGTTATAATCGGGTGTACTGGGTGTGGTTTTTACTAAATAGTTTCCCACTCTCTCTACGCAAATACGCGTGCTTTTTCTCTAAATTTACCTTTCACATCTTCTTAATAAAATCCCAGGGTGCGCACCTCAGTCGTAATTTCTAAAATCAAATAAAGCTTTGACTAGTGGTAAGTGCATCACTAAACTCCATTAACTTCTTTCATTTTTTTTAGCACCGCGTATTACTACCGGTTCGGGTTATTCGCCTATGTACTAATTACGTTAATAAGTTAGGGATTTGGAAGGTTGAATTTAGATTAAGTGCACCCACCTTTGCGTTGAGTGAGAGTGAGAGTGAGAGTGGAAAACCATTTAGGTAAAAGCACCCTCAGTGCAACCAACCGGGTTAGAGCCACGATCACCCTGTCTTTGAGGCTAGTCCAACACGTGAGTAGCGCGTTAGACCACGCAGCCACCGAAGTGCATCAATAAATTTTAAACGTTAGGGAAATCTTTAGGGTGTTCACACCCATAGTGAGTCTGACACATTAGACAATATGACTACCTATTCAGGTAACTACAGAACCAAGAAACATAGAAAGCGGAAACTTGGTTTTAGTACACATATATGGGAGGATTACAAACGAAGGGCCATGAAACAGTGATTTTTTAATTCGTATACAAATAATATATAAAAACTAAGTGTTTTTTTATTTGTTGCTCAATCACACCCAGAACGATGTACCGAATGTGCTAAATGTCATATAGATATAACTGGGACGTCCGGTTAGCATATAGACTAATTGTTATAAACTAGCAGTTTACCCGCTCTTCGCACAGATGAGCAGCACCAAAACTATATCATATTAGAAAATTAAACATGTGGCTGCCAACTTTTTAATAGTTTCTAATTGTAGAATCCTGAGCTAACTATTGAAATTACAAACCAATCCTGACAATTAAAAAATTAAAATATATGTATGAAACTAAATATTACCTGGTCAGAGTGCACCAAAAGAAGCAAATTCATAATTGTGAGATATTTACCCAAACACTATCATCAAATAAGATACAAACTAATATACATTGTTAAAGAAATATTTTAAAAAAAATAACACCAAAGAAAAAATAAATAATATATTCTGTTACAGAAACATAATAATTAATAGGTATCATGGTTTTTTAAAGAGGGTCAAGGCTCATCGTCTCCAGAATTTGTTAATTTTAACTGTTATCGCTTTGTTATCGAGATGATAGTGGACCCTATTTAAGATTATATCTAGTTTATTTTATTCGTTTGGTTTTAGATCTTTTCGTTTGCCTTTACAAAATTCAAATTGACTACCATATTGAGAGTTTTTTTTATCTATTGATCCTTTCCCACTTCCACTTTTTAATTTCCAAGCTTTCCAGAATGTGTGGTTATTGTAGGGTGGTCCTTTAACAAACTCGGCAAATTTTAATTATCTTTCATGGCAAAAAGGAGATTTTAAAATAATTTTGGAAATATTTGAAGCTAGTAACCCCCCTTAGTCTACCCCTTTTACGTTTCCACATTCCCAGTTTGTAATTTTAAGATTTACTTTTATTATACTATATTGTGTATTTACATGCCTACCAAATTTCAATTTTAAACAACATTGGAAAGTAGTGTTTTATATTAGTTGTATCATTTTTGATCTCTTCCATTTCCCGGGCCTCAATGTTGAAATTTGATATTTTCATACGTCATTCGGTTCTCCAGGAAGGTTTATATCACGAACAAGTTTATTTTTATATTAGTTTTAGTAATCTTGAGAGGAACCCCCTTCCCTATTTACCGCTTATTCATTTTGAAATTTAAAGTTCTTAATGGAGAATTGAGGTGGCTCTTATACCCACCAGACGGATCTGAATCTTCTGAAAACTAAATTATTATTTAATTTCAAGAATTTTTAAGCCCTCCATTTTACCAGCACCAAAGTCTGTTGCATATATATTGTAGCTCAAACTTTGATTCATATTTATATATCCTTACATTTCTTATCATTGACTTAATAATGTTTTATTTGAATCACACAGCTAGTTGACATGTAATCTTGAATTTAAGAATATATATGATGGCTTTTATTTTAGTAAATATTATATTTTATTAACTCGCCATCTCTTATGCATGCTGATTGGTAAAAAAAAAAGAACTATTGAACACCTTGGATATAAAAAGGGTTTCATAATTTTCAAACGCAATGGGTGCTTCAATAGTACGCTAGAACCTACCTCGAGATCACTGGTTTAAGTTGCCTGATAGATGAGTTTTAATATATATACATTTATATTATAGTAAAATCTTTATATAATTTGAAAACCAATTTGTATTATTGTGTTTTTTATGGCTATAAAATGTGTATAATTTTTACTACCACATACAGATTTTAATTAATTTAAAATATGTATAGTTCCAATTTTAAGATTCCAGCTTCGAGTTGTACATGCTCATGCATAAGAGGCACTTTTTGAAAATTTCAAACTCCTGCGTGTGATAGATATCGCGCAATGCCCATTACACACATACACAAAAACTCTTTGTTTTATTTATATATTATATTATATTACAAAATAGTTATTGATAGGATGTATTATTATTGTGTCGATGAGTTGGTCCAAGTCGTGTCGATGACTTGACCCACCTAACTTTAAATTTTTTTTTTTTTTTAATGAAGCTATCGCAATCCTCTCTTGTGAGATTATTTAATTAACACCGCTATAAAATTCACATTGACTTACCAGTCAATAATGTATGACACAATAAATATTAAACTTAATATAAATCCTTCATGCTAGAATTAAAACCACAGCACAATCTATTACAGCTATCTAGATAGCTTGCTGCTTGCTTAATACAGTCAGTAGGTTGAAAAAACAACAGTTCATTGGCCAGTGTTTATGGGTTGAAAAAAAGTGGTGGGAGGTTTGTAGCCCCTATAAACATGTGCAATGTCATTGTATCTTCCTAGCTGTGCTTTCTGTTTACAAGTGGCATTTCAAGGTTTTTATTTGTAGTTTTTTAAGAATACATCGGTAGCGTGGCACACCCTAGAGCCCGGTACCCCGGACAGTCGCCCACCTTGATCGCCCCTCGTGGAGGCTCTGGATATCGCTATGTATCATATTGAAAAGGAGGAGGAGACAGTTGGCGATTAGTTTGAAATTCAAATGTCTGTGTTTGAGTAAATAATCAAATACTGCCATCCGAAATCCTATTTTACAAACAAAAGAATTAGATTTTCAAAAATATATCTGTTTAAAACTATCCCTTGGGAAGTGACGCCTCTTTCCATAGAGAAAATGTTTACTTACCATCTATCAATTGCAATGGGTGTTGCAATGGGTGATCTATTATTTGGCAAAGAATGTCCTTAATGTTAGTTTATCAAAGGTCAATGAAGATAGTTTTTTTTTTAATATTCAATGGATACTTGGAATATTTTCAACCCCTATTTCTAAATTGTGTAATCGGTTTAAGATTCTTGAAAGTTGGCCATCCTGAGGTTGATGAAAAAAGTTTTAGTAAGTTTTGAATAGTATTTAGCCTTATCGTTAAATTGTGAAAGTGGCCTAAGAATCTTCTGAAGTTAATACAGATAGTTAGATATAGTAAGCTATGCATTAGTTTGTAATACTCTCTATCCCAACTAATAGACCATTAAGGCTGTCTAAGACTCACCTGGACACGCGCCTCACTGAGATCGAGCCGCATGGCGAGTTCCTCCCTTGTGAAGACGTCTGGGTACTGCGTCTTCTCGAAGGCTCTCTCCAGTTGGTGAAGCTGGTACGTAGTGAAAGTGGTACGACTGCGGCGGATCTTGCGAGGTTTTACCTCGTCCTGATGCTCTTCCCCTTCACCCTCACCGTCCCCAGTGTCTAGATCACCCGACGTGGTGGACCCACTCTCCGCTCTCCCACACTCCACATCTGTAAACATTACGTTCAAATGGGCTTTCATGTTTTCGCTTTAATCAATTGGTTGATGTAAAATCACATGCCTCTGACTACCTGAGAGCTAAAGAAGCTAGTGAAAATAAACCTGACTTTAAGAGAGTGCCAGAGAACAACTTGGGGACTTTGTGACATCTCACAAGATCTTGAAAGAGTGTCATAGAACTGATATGGCTAGAAATTATCAGACCAGATCTTGAGAAAGTGCCAGAAAATTGGTGGTATTAGGAGCGATCACACCATATCTGAGAGAGTGTCAGTTAATTGGTAGTATTAGGAGAGATCACACCAGATCTAAGAGAGTGCCAGAAAATTGGTGCTATTAGGAGAGATCACACCAGACCTTGAGAGAGTGCCAGAGAATTGGTGGTATTAGGAGAGATCACACCATATCTGAGAGAGTGCCAGAAAATTGGTGGCATTAGAAGCGATCACACCATATCGGAAAGAGTGCCAGAGAATTGGTGGTATTAGGAGAAATCACACCATATATGAGAGTGTGCCAGAGAATTGATGGTATTAGGAGCGATCATACCATATCTGAGATAGTGCCAGAGAATTGGTGGTATTAGGAGAGATAACACCATATCTGAGAGAGTGCCAGAGAGTTGATGGAACTAGAAGATATCAGACCATATCTAAAAAGAGTGCCAAAGAATTGGCGGTATTAGGAGAAATCATATCAGACCTTGATGAGAGTGCCAGATAACAGTTATGAATATAATAGATTACGCCAGATCTTGAAGTAGAGCCAGATAACTGTCTGGACTAGAAGAGATGACCCTTTTATTGAAATATTGCCTGAGAACTGGCTGGGCTAGGTAACTATACATATCTCCCTTGATCTTGACACGAAAGTTTTGTTCTCAATTTCAACCATCTTTACAATCTATGTTTATTTATCTAATGGATGGACAGTCCAGCTATTTAAATTTTAGCCTCTGTGTTACGTTTATTATTTCACGGATAACCTTGTTGCTTTTTATTATTATTAGGTTTGTTTTGCATCCGCGATTATTTCCCGTGAGGTTTATTGGCGTCTTACGTATGTGGGTTAGGGTAGGGTGTTTGAGTGGGTATTGATAGGTAGAGTGGTTACGGGGTTGCAGATCTACGGGGGAGGCGGCTGGCACAACATTGACTAGTATGGGATGTGGTGGTTGGTTGGGGGGGTTGTTGTTTGACGGGGCAGGGTCGTGGTGGGTTAACACGGACGAATGTGGTTGGAGGTATAAGGTAAAAGTGTGATACTGGGATAAGTGGGGGGGGTGTTAATTATGGTTTTGGTTAGTGGTATTTGTTGAGGTTTTTGGTAGGTAGGTATGTATGTTGTATGTATGTATGTATGTATGTATGTATGTATGTTGTATGTATGTATGTATGTATGTATGTATGTATGTTGTATGTTGGTATGTATGTATGTATGTATGTATGTATGTCTGTTGTATGTATGTATGTATGTATGTTGTATGTATGTATGTATGTATGTTGTATGTATGTATGTATGTTGTAATGTATGTATGTATGTATGTATGTATGTATGTATGTATGTATGTTAGTGTGTATGTTGTATGTATGTATGTATGTATTGTAGGGTATGATGTATGTATGTATGTATATGTATGTATGTATGTATGTATGTCATGTATGTATGTATGTATGTAATGGTATGTATTGTGGCGTTTGTATGTATTGTATGTATGTTTATGTATGGTCTGTATGTGTATGTATGTATGTATGTATGTTGTATGTATGTATGTTATGTTGTATGTTATGTTGTTATGTATGTATGTAATGTATGTATGTAGTGTATGTATGTATGTATGTATGTATTGTTGTATGTATGTATGATTTGTCATGTATGTCTGTAAGTATGTATGTATGTATGATTATGTAATGTCATGTATGATATGTATGTATGTTATTGTATGTATGTATGTATGTATGTATGTAAGTATGTATGTATGTAGTATAGTATGTTGTATGTAGGATGTATATGTATGTAGTATGTATGTTATTGTATGTATGTATGTTGTATGTATGTAGGGTATGTATGTATGTAATGTATGTATTGTATGTATGTTCATGTATGTATGTATGTATGTATGTATGTATGTAGTATGTATGTATGTATGTATGTATGTATGTATGTAGATGTAGTATGTATGTATGTATGTATGTAGTATGTATGTATGATGTATGTAGTATGTATGTTGTATGTATGTATGTATGTATGTAGGGTATGTATGTTGTAGTAGTATGTATGTATGTATGTATGTATGTATGTATGTATGGTATGTATGATATGTATGTATGTATGTATGTATGTATGTATGTATGTATGTTGTAGTATGTATGTATGTATGTATGTATGTATGATTATGTATGTATGTATGTATGTATGTATGATGTATGTATGTATGTATGAGTATGTATGTATGTATGTATGTATGTATGTATGATGTTGTATGTATGTATGTATGGTATGTATGTATGTATGTATGTATGATGTAGATATGTATGATGTATGTATGATGATTATGTATGTGTATGTAGTGGTATGTATGTATGTTTGTATGTATGTATGTATGTATGTATGTATGTATGTAATGTATGTATGTATGTATGTAGTATGTATGTATGTAGTGTATGTATGTATGTCTGTATGTATGTATGTATGTATGTAATGTATGTATGTATGTATGTCATGTATGTATGTATGTATGTATGTATGTATGTATGTAGTATGTTGTATGGTATGTATGTAAGTATGATGTATGTATGTACTGTATGTTGTATGTATGTAGTATGTTGTATGTATGTATGTATGTATGTATGTATGTATGTATGTATGATGTATGTATGTATGTATGTATGTATGTATGTTGATGTAGTATGTATGTATGTCTGTATGTATAAGTATGTATTATGTATGTATGTATGTTGTCGTATGTATGTATGTATGTATGTATGTATGTATGTACTGTATGTATGTATGTATGATGTATGTTATGTACTGTATGTATTATGTAGTATGTATGTATGTATGTATGTCTGTTATGTATGTATGTATGAATGTATGTATGTATGTATGTATGTATGTAATGTATGTATGTATGTCATGTATGTATGTATGTATGTATGTATGATGTAATGTATGTATGTATGTATGATGTATGTATGTATGTATAATGTATGTATGATATGTATGTAATGTATGTATGTATGTATGATGTATGTATGCATGTATGTATGTATCAGTAGTTGTAATATGATGTATGTATGTCTATAATGTCATGTATGTAATGTATGTAGTATGATATTTAAGTATGTAATTGTATCTGTATGTATCGTATTCTATGTACATGTATGTATATGTATGATATGTAAGTATGTCATGATTATTTATTATAGTACTGTATGTATGTATATATTGTATGTCATGACTATGTATGTATGTATGTATGTATTATATGTATGTATGTATGTATGTAGTATAGTATGAAAGTATGTATGTAGTATTATAAATGTATGTACATCTGTATGTACTGTATGTATGTATGCTACTGTATGTCATATCTAGTAATATGTATGTCATGACGTATGTCATGTATGTACTGTATGTACTAGTATGTATGTATGTATGTATCTATCTGTATCGTATGTATGTAATGTCATGTATATTTATATATGTATGTATGCTAATGTATGTATGTTATGTAATCGTACTGTCTGTACATGTATGATGTATGTATGTATGTATTATGTATGTATAGTATGTATGTATGTACTGTATGTACTGTAGTATATATACTATGTATCTAGTATGATTCATGTCATATTTATGTATGTATAATGCTCATGTATGTATATGTAATGTCTGTATGTAGATGTATGTATATCGTATGATCATAGTCATGTACTGTTCTTAATGTCATTAGTAATGTATATTTCATAGTCATGATATGTACTGTAATGTATGCTACAGTATGTCATGTATGTATGTATCTTGTCATGTATACAGTATGTCATAGTCATGTATGTCATGTCATGATTACGTCTAATGTCATTATGTATGTATGCTTGTACTAGTCATTTACATTCATTAGTATGTATGTATGTCATGATATGATGTACTTATGTATGTCATGTATGTAATATTATGTATCATGTATGTATTGTATGATGTACTGTCATGTACTGTATCTATGTCTAGTCATGATATGTATGTCATGTAGTATGTACTGTAATGTATGTCATGATGTATATGATATGTACATGTATCTCATGATATGTATGCTTATGATGTCATGACTATGTTATGTATGTCATAAGTATGTACATGCTACTAGTATGTCATGTAGTATGTAATGTCATCTATTAATATGTATGTATGTATGTATCTATATATATGTACTTATGTACTTGTATGCATATATGTAATACTAATGTATGATATAGTATGTATGTACTGATATGACTGTACTGTACTACGTAGTCATGTATGATATGTATGTACATGTACTATACTATGTCATCGTATGTATCATGTAATACTGTATATATGTAATGATGTAATTCATGTATCTATCTATTATGTACTACATGTATGTATATGACTATATCATATAATATAATAGCATCTATTATGATACGTATCATAATTCATACTATTA